>JAPDPK010000092.1:1200000-1677500 GCA_031772115.1 Heritiera littoralis | reverse complement strand
TCTGATCAGGACAATCACCAGGGGCTTTTGGACAGCCTTTGGAGACTGAGTTAGGTGGCTGTGGGTGTGACTATTGATTGTTGAATGTTGAGTATGATTTGAAGGATGATTAGCACCAACAAAAAGATAAAAAGAAAATGCACTGTCAAGGATTAACCCTGCACGCAGAAGAAGGAAAGGAGAGCTTGAAGCTCTTAGTTTGGAACTGTCAAAAAGGGGTAAGACCCTTGTGCTGTATACTGTGTATTTAATTTTAATGTATAGTTGTTTACACTTTTAACAATAGAAGTGGGAAATGGGATAAGTGACAACAAAAGGCAATTGTGACAGTAAGGAGAATGTTGGAGATCTATAAGTTGGTGAATATGCTCGATTCATATATATATATATAATATATATATATATATATATATATATATAGTGACAAGAAGCAAGGAAATGTATAATGTGATTAAAGTCTACGTAAAATTCTTAATAGAAAATATGTATATACACCCAACTACATGTGTGTATGTGTGTGTGTGTGTGTGTGTATAATATGGGTGCACGTGTGTTATTAGTACGAAAATGAAGATGTAGTTCTTGATTTAGAATGGACCTTGAATAATCTGGACTTTTAGATAGATAGATAGATAGATATATATATATATATATATATATATATATATACACTTGTTAGTGTGTACATAATGCATGATCTAGTTATATATTTTGAAATGAATGTAGTGGATTCGACTGGAATTGGAAGATCAAGCTTTAACAAAGGAGGCTTAAGTACAGATTTGAAAGCTTGAGGAAAAGTTTTACGCCTCGAGGTAAGTGGGTTAAATAAGCCTTGCTAGTATCATCTCGTAAAAGATGAATAAATACTTATGAAAATACTTATCTAAATTTACCTCAAGTTGGTGGAATACTATGGGTAAGACTATAAGAGTAAGTACGGTAAAATATAAATTGGACATAATGTGATCGTGAATAATAGTTGTTTAGAAAGGAATCTTGCTTGTGATTTGCATGTTATGTGTTACAGTTTGTTCGTGGTTGTTGAATGTTTAAATTATATACTTTTTGGTGCTTGCATTTTTAGGAATGCATATGGATTAATTAAATCGCACTGAGGGAGCATGTTAGCATATTGTGATACTTTGACGATGCATGTGATTTGTGTGCAGTATGTATAGCTCCCAATATTGAGTTCTTGGACCTAAAGTAGTACCTAGTCGTGTTTGTCGAAAGCTAGGAAAAAGGTCAACCCGAGTAAAGACTCGATCTTTGTACTGTGTGAGCCACCTCTAGAGAACTCAAAGGACCTACGTGTTACATAGAATCTTCGAAAACTATGGGAGCCACCTCTAGAATCCTTTGAGAACTAAGTGCTACACGAGTTCCGATGAGATAGTAGAAAGTATGTGTCATAAAGGCCAAACCGAGTAAAGACTCGATCTTTGTATCGTGTGAGCCACCTCTAGAGGACTCAAGGGACCTACATGCTACATAGGTTCTTCGGAAACTATGGAGCCACTTCTAGAATCCTTTAAGAGATAAGTGCTATACGAGTTCCGATGTGATAGTAGAAAGTATGTGTCATAAAGGCCAACCCGAGTAAAGACTCGACCCTTGTACCGTGTGAGCCACCTTAGAGAACTCAAGGGACCTACGTGCTACATAGGTTCTTCAGAAACTATGAGAGCCACCTCTAGAATCCTTTGAGAGCTAAGTGCTACACGAGTTCCGATAAGATAGTAGAAGTATGTGTCATAAAGGCCAACCCGAGTAAAGACTCGATCCTTGTACCGTGTAAGCCACCTCTAGAGAACTCAAGGGACCTACGTGCTACATAGGTTCTTCGGAAACTATGGGAGCCACCTCTAGAATCCTTTGAGAGCTAAGTGCTACACGTGTTTTGATGAAATATGAGGAATCGTAGGTTATTGTGACAATAAATAAATGATTGTGATTCGTGAATGTGATGAATGTCAGTAGATGGAATAGATCTTATACATAAGACAGAGAATGTGTATGATCGTTGAATTATGCTTATATATGCCATACAAACATGTGTTATTTGAATGTTTGTCATCCTTCACACTTAACCATACTGATAAAAAGAATAATACCTTGTGAATTTAAGAATGGAATGAAAGCATGAATAAGCTTATGAAATCTGTATACATACAAATTGATAACAAACCTTGATATAATGCATACATGCCATTTTATAGAACTCATGCATGTATGATCGTGTTTTACTATATGAGCCTAGTATGTACTTATTTAAACTACTTACTGAGCCGTGGATTTGCTCACCTCTTAAATTTAAACATCTACAGATCTTACGAGTTGATAGTCGGCTCAGACTTTGTATAGGCTCCCGGGAATTGTACCTAGTAGTGGTACTCGTCTGCATTCTCCGAGCCTAGCTTTTTCATTTTTGAGGTATACTACTTGTATATCAGTTTGATAGTTATATGTACTTTAATTTCACAATACTAGAAAAGTATATGGGATGTAACTTTGGATTGCGCTAAATTATTATGTGAGTCTAGGTGATTTTCGAGTTCGATCCGAGTTCAGATGTACATTTTGAATGATGTATAAACTGTTAGATGTGGGCTTATTAATGGTTAATTTTTGAGATGCATGATTGTGTGAATTGTGGGAAACAACAACTGCCTATATTGTGAAGATTAAAAATGTGTTTTAATACAGGAAATTTTACCTGGGGAAATTGATAAAATACAAAAGGGAGGTTTTCGACCCACTTCTTTTGGGAATAGTAAAATAAGGCTAAAATCATAAAAAAAATCACCTTGAGAAATGTGACATAGCTCGAGAAATAATATTAGTAAGATAGGATTTGATTTAGATACTACACTAACACCGAATACAAACCGTAAGTAGAAAAAAGAAAAATTTGGTTCGTAATTTTCATAAGCAATAAAGTAAGTGTTAAGTGGATGTCATTGGCCTTCGGGTCGTGACATCATGTCTTGGTGTAATCCATCATATCTTCTCTCATATGCAGCTAATAATATCTTTGCTTTAATAAAGCAAGGGTATGTTGCCAACCCGAATGGCCTGCCCAAAGGGTATTATGACATTCCTGCATTAGCATCTGTCTCAAGTTTCCTGCTCTTGGGACAAATAATCTTGGAGCTCTTGTTAACAAAGCCCCATTCTCACACCAAAGCTACTTCGACTTCCCTTCTTCTACCATCTTCATTAAGGACTTAGCTTGGGAATCTTTATTCAGATTTTCTTCGATTAGCTTACGAATCTCTGTGGTCACTTTGGTAGCTGACATCGGGGCAATTCTCCTAAGTGCTGCTAATTCCGCCCGTCGACTCAGTGCATCGGCTACCTGATTGGCACTCTCCACTTTGTATTCAAAATGAAAATCAAACTCTGTGAGAAATTCTTGCCACCTTGCCTGTTTAGCTGTGAGTTTTGGTTGAGTGAGGAAATGGCTAACTGTCATGTTGTCCGTCTTGACGACAAGTTTTAACCCAAGTAAATAATGTCGCTAGGCCCTCAAACAATGGATTACAGCTAAGAGTTCCTTCTCTTGTGTTGTGTATCTTCTTTCGACTTCATTTAACTTACGGCTTTCGAAAGCAACCGGGTGTCTTTCTTGTAAGAGCACTCCCCCAATGGCAAAATTGGAAGCATCTGTTTGTACTTCAAAGGGTTTTTCAAGGTCTGGGAGGACCAATATAGGGTTTTCAATTAAGGTTTGCTTCAAATCCTCAAACGCCTTGTGGCATTCACTCGACCAATCCCATTTCTTGTCTTTCTTCAATAATTCTGTGAGGGCTGTTATTCTACGGGAGTATCCTTCCATAAATCTTTGATAATAGTTGGCCAGTCCAAGAAATGAGCGAAGTTCCTTAACATTTTTCGAGGCATGCCACTCCTTAATCACCTTAACTTTCTCTATATCCATCTAAATCTGCCCTTGTTCCACAACATGGCCTAGGAAATGGACTCAGGTTTGAACGAAGCACCACTTCTCCCTTTTTACATACAACTGGTGGTCTCAAAGCCTTTTGTAGACTAGTCTAAGATGATCTTGATGCTCCTCTAGGGTAGAGCTAAAGACCAAGATGTCGTCCAAATAGATGACCATAAATTTATCAAGGTAGTCATGAAATAAATGGTTCATCAAAGTAGAAAAAGTGGTAGGAGCATTGGTTAGTCCAAAAGTCATGACTAAGAATTCAAATACACTATACCGAGTTACACAAGAAGTCTTTAGCTCGTCTCTTTCGGCGATTCTAACTTGATGATACCCGGACCTTAGGTTAAGTTTAGAGAAATATTTAGCCTAGCTTAACTGATCAAAGAGGTCCGCTATTAGGGGGATTAGATATTTGTTCCTCACTGTCACCTTGTTCAAGGCTCTATAATCCACACATAATCATAAGCTCCCATCTTACTTCTTTGGAAATAACACCGGTGCCCCAAACGGTGCTTTGGAAGGTCTGATAAGTTGGCCTGTAATAGCTCATCCAATTGTTTTCTCAACTCGGCCAACTCTGGAGGAGCCATACGATAAGGTCCTTTTACAGGAGGCTTTACTCCAGGGAGGAGTTCAATTTCATGATCTATCGATCTTCGTGGTGGTAGGACCTTTGGTAGTTGGTCAGGCATTACCTCCTTGAACTCTTCTAGCACCTGTCTTATCCCCTGTAGCACAAACTCTGACTCGGCTCCCTCTTTGCAAATCAACATTGCCACGTAGGAGGGCTCCCCTCTTTTTACTCCTTTCTTAAACTGCAAAGCTGAAATTATCTTTCCGCTCCTAGGGAGAATTGTGGCCGGCACTACACATGGGCATTCCCCCAAGAACAATAGGCAACTAGCAGCTGGAATCGGGATCGCCTGAGCCAACATCATGAAATCTAATCCTAAGACAACATCAAAATCGTCCATGGGGGAAACGGTGAAGTTGATACCTCCTTCCCATGGTCCACATTCTTAGAACTTCCACAAATGGCAAAGGCTAGTGAATTGACCGCTTTCATCTGCCCACAATCTAACCTTTAGCCCACACCTCTTAGCCTCCTCGGGTGTGATAAAGGTATCGGTTGCCCCCGTGTCGACCATTGCCCTTGTAGGTTTTCCATTAAGCATTACCTCCACATACATCAAGCCCCTCTCAGGCTCTTTCTTCATTTGACTTAGCTACGAATGAAGGGCATTCAAGAATCGGATGGAACCCATTCTTGCGGGTCCTTCCACAGTCTCTTCGGCCATTGGAGGCAACTGGGGAGCTTCTTGGGTGGAAGTCCTTAATGCATTGAGGGCACCTCTATGGGGACACTCAGCCACTCGATGCGGTCCCTGGCATAGGAAGCAAGCTAATGGTTGTCTGGGCTTGAACGTCAGAGCATTGTTTGTCTTAGATGGAGGGGCGTCTCTACTCGGCGGTCTCCTATCCATTCCCCCACTTGAGGGTCTATCCACCCTGGCGCCTTTCCTCTGTTTCCATAGTTAGAGTTACTACCTATTGATGGAGGGTTCTTGCGCTTGCTTGAGCTGTCATTGTAATCGTTGAGGCGTTCGACGACAGCCATTGTTGTGGCTACATCTTGTACCTTCTACCTTTGGAGTTTTGTTCTAGCCCAAGGCTTAAGTCCCTCAAGGAAATAGAACATCTTGTCCTTTTCGGATATGTCCCTAATATCCAACATCAAGGTAGAAAAGCTCCTAACAAACTCTCGCACCGTTCCTGTTTGCACTAATTTTTGTAACTTTCTCCAAGCCAAGTATTCAACATTTTTTGGGGAAGAATTGGTTCTTCAGTTCTTGCTTTAGATCGCTCCATGTTTTGATGGAGCACTCCTCACCTGCAAATTTTGAACGCCACCATAACTTGGCATCTCCAGCAAGATACATAGAAGCCATTGCGACCTTTTCTTCCTCCGACTCTGTGCGCACCTCTCGAAAGTATTGCTCGATGTCAAACAAGAAATTCTCAAGTTCTTTTGCGTCCCTTGCTACCTCATAACGGCGCGGTTTCGGCACCTTAACTCTTTTCCCCCTCTCTACCGTGCCAGCACCAGCCTTGCCCACAACTAGTTGAAGCACACTAATTTGAGCCTTGAGTTCCTCGAACTCTTTCTGAATAATTCTCAATGCATCTCTAGTCTCTTCACCCAAGTTAGCTAACGACTCGGACAGCTTCGCTGGGCTGCTTCAATTTCCCCCAATCGATCGTTAGTGACCATGTGAGCTTTCAAGACGGTCGCTGCAGCCTCGAGCTCCTCAATTCTCATTCTATCATCTGACCCTCCTCGAGTCGTCACCATTTTCCTTTCGTTTGCTAGTGCAATTAACCAAACTCGGATACCACGTGTCACGGACAAGGCTTTTTCTCACTAAAGCAATTGGCCGCGCGGCACTTGAATGGTCTCATCCACACAAGTCAGCCAAGATATCACAACAATCTGAACAATCAACAATCAAGCAACAAGTTACTATGGGGCACGCCATGATATAGCAAGGCATAAAGAATTCACATAACATAACCACAGGTGTTCCCATAGAAAAAAAATTTGTTTTATTAATGATAAAGTTTACAAAAGATTACAAAAGAAGTTGGTTCTTCCACACCATCATCGAGTCCAAAAAGGGTAGCCCTAGATGGGTGTGCTTGCACATACCTTAAACAGTAAGACAGCCCAACATTTCGCCTACTGCTCACCCCTCCTAAAGAGCTTTTATAGCTATGCTACCAGTAACCATTAAAATGTTTGAAATGAGAACACTTTTCCTAATTCCCCTGGATTCTATTTTCTAATACATGGATTCTATTTTCCCCAAAGCACTTCTACCCGGTCATGGCCTTATACATGGTTGGCTCATGACACACATCATGTTGTGTCTGACGATATCAACGAGAATCCAATGTTGATTTAGGAGATGATGAAAATTAACATTGAAAACACAGTGGTCTTCATGGCATTATTTTCAACAAAAAAAAAACTTTTGATTTCTTGTGTTATTATCCAATCAAAGGCTAAATTTTCTTGTTTCTATTTCATGTTTATGGTTATGTCACTACATGACCTTTACTTGCCAAGCTAGGATCATTGAATCGATTCTAGCCAAGGGTGGTAATATAATAACTGCAATCAATGCTTAAGGAGCTCCCATGTCAATGCTGGCGAATATCATTGCTTGAACCCAAACCATGGAGAACAGGTGGCAAACGTTATGTACAAATAAAAGGTTTAGTCCTAAAGTGAGCATCACTCTAAAGGTTGAGTCCTAAATTGAGGATTGAGCTGGTTAAATTCTATATTTCGTACTATTATAATTGGTCTCGAAATAATGGGAAGGACATGCCAGCTTAGAGATAAACATGTATATTGTAATGTTTAAAGGGTTTGGAGATAGCAAACAAATTTACAAAAAGAAAGAAAGTAGCATATGTAGATAGATTTAGATGAAAGAACTTCTATTCACAGTCAGGTTAGTGCTAATAACAACCAAAATTTTTTTATAAAAAAAATTATGACAAAAATACTCTTAAAAATTGACATTATAGATCTTGTGGCTTCTCGAAAATCCATTATTGGGAAGCAAAAGCTTCAGGTAGTCCACTTCCAGGAAGCGTTACAAAAGGGTACCCAAAATCTACTTTCGGAAAGTCTTAAATCTTAAAATTTTCTCTTTCTTGTTTTTGTTTACAACCACTTTTCTTCCATTAGTTTTCATCCAAAGCTTGAACTTTGCTTTTTATTTTATGAAAAAACTTATTTTCAAGGATTTTTTTTTTGTATTTGTTTTTGTTTAGATTTAATCAAGGTCATAATACTTGAGCAAACCAAATAATTAAAAAAAATTAAAAAAGTAGAAAAAAAAGATTACCATAAAATAAAAATATCATTGTTAACCAAAAAAGAATAATGATTATGCTTTCCTAAAATATATTCCCGACAATAATTAAAGCTTCTTGAAAAATTATGTTCCTGAAGTATTAAAACGGATAATTTTCATAAAACTAATAAAATCATATCGTTATTAACAAGTGATTGGAAGAAGTAAAATTAGATTTTTTATCCAAATATTTATAGAGTTTGAATTCTGAATTTTTACTATTAAAAAGGTTTTATCATCTATCACTTTCGATCCAATCAGAATTAATTTTAGATAGTAAAATAGATTAAAATATTTATACTTATACTAAAAATAAAATAATATTTTTATTAATATTTTTGTGTTAAAAATTTAAAAATGATTATTAATAAAAATATCCGATTGGGAATAGAATTTCTCACTTGATTTGAAAGAAAAAGGTGATTTCAACGAATCTACTTCAAGGGCACGCAATCATCCATTCTAATAATCCATCAAGCAAGTGTCCCCAAAGGCATTCCCGCTTTCCATTGGTTTATGCTGCCCATCTGCGTTCAAATTGCGAAGCATTCCCATCGAGGTGGGTCCCCTCCCGCTAGACCGCGTCGCGTTGATAGCTGGCTGTCATCAGAATTACCACAAGGAACAAAATTGTTGTCGTACGTCATTAATTATGAGGCTCATGAACCTAATCTCATACCAATTAGATTTCCCACCGTGAGGAATGAAATGATTGACCTGACCGAAACTCCAGTCTTTCATACCGTCAATTGGGTTTCTTACCAAGGAAAAAAAATGGAATTTTCGTCGATGATGGGATTGGGGAGGTTTCTTACGACGAATATAATAATAATAATAATAATATAATATAGTTTAATATAATTTCTGGCAATGGTTTGTCCCCTTGCTGCCTTGCTTTAAAGCTACGAAAGAATGTAAGGAGCATCTGGTTTTTTCTTTTCTTACCCAGCCGGAGGGAGAATTTATGTTCCCGAACAGTGAGAAAAGATGAGTTGGAAATCTCTCGAGGAAAGGAAGTAAGTACTGTTGAGAAAATTTTGTTCAAAACTCAAAAGAAAAAGGGCTAGTCTTAGTCTAGTCCTGCACGCTACCAGCACAACTTGCGTAACTTTACAAATTACCTCAGTTTTGCAAGAATGAAGATCAGTTTTTATTTTTTAATTACGGGTATTTTTATTTATGTTATGATTTGAGATTAATTTTATTGAAAATAAAACAGTAAAATTATTCAACAGTGATGGGAAAAAAAAATTACTTTTATTTTTCCTCATCACTTATTGATTATTTGACCGTTAAATTCAAGATTAGATTATTTTGGATCATGTCTTGTCTGTGCAGCTTGCGTTGTCAAAGACAAGTAAAACACAACAGCCAAAAAAAAAGACAAGTAAAACACAAACACTCTCACCTAACAAGCTGACAACGTTGAATTTTCATTAGACAGCAATAGACGAGAGTGTTTGGTTTGGATTATTATTATTATTATTATTATCATCATCATCATTAAATATGATTACTCTTTTTGCAAGCACGTGATTCAAGTGCGGATGCAGGTTGCGGAAGAGGAGGCTGGTAGTTGTGGGAGACTTACAGGTGAAGAAAGATGGGTCACGGTGTCTTTTTTATCTCCAGTATTGCTATATTGGTTATTGCTGACGACACCATAGACGTGAACAGTTTCACATCAGCTCAGTTTTTTTTCTTTCTTTTATTTTCCTTACAGAAGTCGGAAAATTGTTTCTCTGAGTATAATGCAGAGATTCAATCATAACAAATCTTGCACTACCTCACTCTTTTGAAGGTAAGGAATAGCACTAGTACTTCTTTGCTATATAGATATTCATGGTTACCACGTGCAAGCCTTGACAAATTACACATTAATTGCAACACAAGGACTTGTTTCCAGTACAATCTCACTAGTTAGTTGAGCTTGTTTCAACTCTTACAATAGTGATAGGCCAGATCAATCTGCTGCTAGTTCTGAAGGTTTATCTACGAGCTGGCTGCTTTAATTTGTCAGTTTTGATGTTCACGTTTCTATTATACTAGTATTATTGCATTGCATTACTCATGAAAAATTAATTCATCTAATTTTTCTGTGCAGGTAGAGAGTTCTTTTATGTTCTTCAGCGTTGCAAACTTTGAGCTGTTCTTCACTGTTGCAAACAGTCTGCAATACCATCCATTCAAGGTACTCTGTATTTGGTGTTCTAGTTCTAGCTTCCTTCTTTGCTGTCCATTTGACAGAATAAAGAACAGAGCATATGGTGCTTCTGTGAATTCAAGACTAACTTTTCGGTTATGGTAACATAGATATTTGATGTCTTCTAATTTCTGTTTCTCATAGGAAAGTATGGACAAGAATGATTGAATCTTATGACATTAATGACTTGAGTTCAGCTTAGTATAAAGTTTTAGTTTTCCTACCTTTTCCTGCTTAAGTAATCACTGTAACACATTGGATTACGGGAAAGCTTGAGGTGTGAAGGAGATTTCAGGTGTAGAGTATTCCCCATTAAAATCTTTGGAACTGTCACTGTGGCTCGAGTTATGCTTTTATTTCTCCTGGAGCCCTGACACATCATAGATCATACATACGGACGTCTAACTTCCAAGCTTTAAGCTACTTTGAGCTTTCTTGTTAATAATTTCCTTGGACTTTCTACTTTAGATCTCAATTCTTTTCAAAGTTGTTATTAGTTGGCAAATTAATATTTGTCCCTGTTCAGCAAAATTACACTTCCTCACTAAATGTCTCTGTTTTAAAGTTCCTTTTACTTAGTAACTGTTCATGCATACTCGAACTCTGTTTTGACATATTGTTTTACGGAACACAAACATTTCTAAATTCTAATAACATTTCACATGCGCTTATTCTGTGGACTATGATTTGCTATCACTTTGTTTTGTAACAATGTTTTATTGTAATGCTAACTTCAAAATGGGTTTCCCTCGTAGAACTGAATTTCTTGGCGAAGTCCTATAATGGAGTTGCTGAATTTGTTCGTTACATCATTGATACCAGTTATAAAAGTACTACTGGTTATAGCTGTTGGCTTGTTCCTTGCAACAGAACGCGTTGATCTTCTAGGGGCAAATGCAAGGCACCATTTGAATAATGTAAGTTCTCATTTTATGTGTATAAAGTACTTGAAAATGTGTCGGTGGGGAACTTGAAAAGAGAAAGAGAGTGACGGTTTATGATACCTGAGTGCTGCATTGCCTTTCATCGCCATTACCATTTAAATGGTTATATTAGAAAACAATTTCATGTTAATGGCAAGTAAATAGGTTCTGTCTGGATGTGTGAAAAGAAAAGAAAAACTTCAATCAAGAATAAACAAAGCAAGCTAATCTTATCAAAATAGATACTTATAGGCAATTAGTAATAAATTAGAAAAAGATTCAATTGATGCTCCATGAGTCATGTTTAATGTTAAGGGTTCCGCAGCTAGTAAGAATCAGCTAGTTACGTACTAAGGATCTAGGAGACTGGTGGTCCTAAGTGTAACTTGAAAGAAATTGCAGCGCTACTAACACTCGCAGTACCCTTTTTTTTAAAAAAAAATAAATGGTGTCTTTTATTTATCCAAGAAAAGCAGGGAGAAAAATCCTGCTACCAGTAGAAAACTGTACAAAACTATATATTTACAAATACAAATGTAAAATCAAATAATCTGTACAGTCCTTACAAAGTCTGCACAAAGGAAAAGATTCTTGGCAGTGTCAACTGTCAAGTTGAGTGCCACTCAGCTTAAAACACAGTGTCAAGAAAACCTGTGAAAACCTTAGCGTGCATTTGGTTTATGAAAACAAAGCTGTTTTCCGTTTTCATTTCTGTGGAAAATAGAAAATGTGAAGGAAAACACGTTTGGTTGCCATATTTCCTGCTATTTTGCTCTGACCAGATATAGTAGATATGTACACTCCAAGCTAACTTAAGGATAGTATCAAGTTCTTGAAGAAATGCCAATAAAACTGCTGTGTTGATTGATAAAGAAGGATGATGATACAATTGTCTTATATACACAAGCATATCAGCTCATGATCTAGCTGAGCTGACTAACTAACAAAACTAACTTCCTAATTGAAGATAACTAACTTGCTAACTGTCACTAACTAACTAACAGATAACTAGCTATCAGAATAAATACAGTTACGGAGAAAAAATAAAGTTTTGCTTCTGCTACTGTTGTATTATTCTGTATTAGCACCTCTCAAGCTGGAGTGAAGAGATTGCGGACTCCAAGTTTTGTCAAAAAAGATTGAAACTTGCTGGAGGATAAGGCTTAGTAAAAATGTCAACTAGTTGTGAAGAAAGGGAACATGCAACAATCAAATTACTCTACTTGGAGTTTCGGTCAAATAAGATGGCAGTCTATCTTAATATGCTTTTTTCTCTCATGGAAAACAGAGTCTCAGCAATGGCTATTGCAGATTTGTTGTCCCAAAATAAAAGAGCTGGGCTTGAATGCAGAACTAAAAGATCATTAGCCAAGTATAGAAGCCATTGCAATTCACAGGTTAGTGAAGCAATTGCTCTATATTCTGCTTCAGATGATGATCTAAAAATGGTTTGTTTTTTCTAGGAGTTCCAAGAATTTAGAGCATTTCCAAGAAAAACAGTATCCTGTTACAGATTTTCTAGTATCAACAAATGCTGCTAGAAAAAACAGTAAAGAATAGGCCTTGACAAGGATTAGTCTTGAGGTATCTAAGGACTTGTGTGCAGCTGCTAAGTGAATATATGTTGGTTTGTCTAAGAACTGAGATAACTGCTGTACTGCAAAAGACAAGTCTGGTCTTGTAGTGGTTAAATAGAGCATCTGCCAATCAACCTTCTCTATATGAGTGAATCCTCTAATGGAACACCAGTTAATTTTGAAAGTTTTAAAGATGGAAGCATTAGAGTAACAGCTGGTTTACATCCTAAAAAATCGTATCTTGAAGTATCTCTAAATCATACTTCCTTTAGCAAGATTAATTCCTTGCTTTGATGAGCAACTTTAAGGCCAAGAAAATATTTGATTGTCCCTAAGTCCTTGATCTTAAAAGTAGAATAAAGGTAAACTTTCATGTCTTCAATAAGCCTTTCATCATTGGTGGCCAAAATAACATCATCAACATATACGAGTAATGCTATGAAAAGATGATCTAGAGTTTTGACAAACAAGGAATGATCAGAAAAAGTTTGTTGGTATCCCTGAGCAATTAAAGCAGTACTGAGTTTGGAATACCACTGCTGACTAGCTTGCTTCAAACCATACAGTTATTTCAGTAGCTTACACTTGACCAGTCTAGCATTAGGATATCCAGGAGGAAGTTCCATGAACACGTCCTCATGTAGATCACCATGCAAAAAGGCATTGCTGATGTCCAACTGATGCAAGTGCCAATTTTTAGCTACTGCAATGGCCAGAAGAGTTCTGATAGTGGTCATTTTTGCAACTAGAGAAAAGATTTCTGTAAAATCAATCCCAGGTGCTGAGTAAAGCCTTTAGGAACCAGTCTAGCCTTAAACCTCTCAATTTGACCATCAATTTTGTATTTCACATTGTACTCCATTTACATCCTATTGCCTTTTTGGAGTGAGGCAGATCAGTAAGCTCCCAGGTCTGTTTACTTGTAAAGCTTCTAATTCAGCTTGGATAGCTTTTCTCTAGTAGTCATGCTTCATTGCTTGACTATAGGTTTGTGGTTCAGAAATAGTTATGATTCCTATTGAGAATGTCTTGTGTTTATTTGAATATTTATCATAACCAAGGATAGAACATAAAGTATGAGGTGTTCCTGATTCTTTTGTTGCGGAATTCAAAAATTGTTGATGATTAGTTTGAGCTAAACTACAGTGACAGTCTTGTAAGTAGGTGGGAGTATGCCTGGTTCTATTTGACTTTGTAAGAGGAAGGAGTTGTTGATTTGTAGTTTGTATAGAATCAGTGAAAGTTTCTAGATGATCAAAATGAAAGGAATATTGTCATCATGGTCTAACAGAAACTGATTAGAACAATAGGAAGTGATAATGTTTGATCATGATGCATATTACTATAATGATCATAGGAGAATTTTAAGGTAAAAAGAAAAACTCTATAAAAGATAACATCTATTGAGATGAAAACTTCATTGTCCTATAAAAACACATTTACTTGCTCAAGGATCAAACTTTGATCTTGGATGAGCTAAAGTTGAAGCATAGTATAGACAACCAAAAACTTTAAGGTGTGAAAAGGAGGAGTTTTTTCTGTACAACAACTCATATGTGGTTTTATTGTGTATAACTGGAGAAGGTATTCTGTTTATAAGATGACTGCATGATTAACACAATCTGACCAGAATTTTTTAGGCAGGTATGTTTGAAATCTTAAAGATCTAGCTACATTTAGTTTGCTTGATGCTTTCTTTCTACCATGCTATTTTGTTGAGGGGGTTGGACACAGGATGTTTAGCTGAATAGTATATGGGACATTGAATTCTTTTGGTTGCAAATTGGGCTTCAATGAAGACATGAAATTTCTATAATAAGGATTTAGCTTCAGATTTCAATTTCATAAGATATATCCAAGTATGCCTGTATAATCATTAACAATAGTCAGAAAATAGTAATGACCATATAGAGAAGCAATATGATAACGCCTCATATGCGAACATGCACAAGATCAAAACATTCATTTGAAATAGAATTGCCTATAGGAAAAGGGATTCTTTCTGTTTGGCCAAATGACAAACATCACAAAGAATTGTGTACAGATTAAAGAATCTAGACTATTTAACATTTCTTTCAAGTATTTGAGATGGCCTAAACAATAATGCCATATGTTTGTTGGCTGATTTGAATATATTGATTTTGAGATATTTGATGTGCAAGAAATGATAGCTCTGATTTTGAATTATTAAGGGTGAAAGGTTTCACAAGTTGGTATGGCCTTGCTTTTGTTTAGCTAATCCAATCATCCTCCAAGTCTTGATATTCTAAATGATACAAAATTCAAGTTGAAAAATTAGGAAACAATTCAGTGTTTTGGTTAGCTTACAACAAATATTAGGTTGAAAGAGAAATTAGGAACAAATAAGGCATCCTCCAGAATAATGTTTGAGAAAATTTTGACAATACCAATGTGTGTGACAGTTACATGCTGGCCAGTAGGTAGTTTTACATATGAGTTAATTATAGGTTTGTAGATTCAAAAAAATTTAGGGAGCACACAATATGTCTGTAGCTCCTGTATCTAACAAAAAGCTTGAATTAAAAGATGAGTCTAATTAAGCAGGTGGCAACAAAGTACCTTGTTTTTCTGAAGGTTAATACACAACCTTAGATGCTACATTAGCATGAGAAACTAGAGAAGTTATGTCAACTGAAAGAAGCAAATCAAGCAGTTTGTTATATTGATCTCTTGTAAATGGCATGAAGCAAAAACATCAGAAACAGAAGCAGGCTTTGAGTTTCTGATTCATTCTTGTAGTCTCAGCATTGGACACATTGGTTTCAACATGATTTGCTGCTCCAATCTTGTTTCTTGGCTTAAAGCCTAGTAGATAGCCTGACAGCCATGCTTTTGTTACACTTCTCAATTGGATGCCCTATGTATCCACAATGGGAACAAACTGGCCTTTTCATATTAGCATTGTATCTTCTGGATGATGAACCTCCATTGTTTGAGTTTATGATTGCTTTACTGCTTGCTGGATGAGATATTAAATTGTCTTTCTTGTTGAATAACCATAGCAAAAACCTCTTAATAGAAGGCAGTGGCTTATAAGCATAATCTGTGATTTGACTGTTGAGGAAACTTTCATTTAGACCCTTTAGAAAACGAATGACATAATCATTTTCTTGGTAAATTCTTGCTGTCCCCAAAGCTTCACAGTTATACCTTGGATTGCAAGAACAGCTTGGAAAGGGTCTACGATTCATCATTTCATCCCACACCTTCAACTTTGTGTAGAATAAATAAGTAATAAAGTTTATCTTGTGCTACTGCTGTATTATTCTGGATTAGATAGTAACATGAAGAGACTTATCCTTGAGGTGTTGAATCCAATCAAATTCACCATGCAATCCACCACTGTCCTGGCAATTCCACAACACTAAACACCTTACCCCAGACTTGCTTGTAAAAAAAACAGCCAAAAAATAGAGATCTCCATCTTCATTATCCTGTCCTGCCCACATTGAAGATAAGTACTGCCAGTAACCATACCCAACTGCTAAGACTCTGGAAGGTGGGAAGCCTATCCACGGTAGCCATCCAAGCTATCAAAAGCATGTTTGGGAATACTGTATTGCAAACGTAAAGGCCTGTCCCAAGTCACTTTTGGCTGCTTTGAGCGAACGAAATTAAAAATAGCAGCAACATTAAAACTTCTCACTTGGAAACAATCCACTTTACTGATAACAAGTGAAATCAAAGAGGGGCACAACAAGACTTCTCAATTTGAGAATTTTTTTCCAAGCCCAACTACAGTGGATATTTTCATTCGCATTACCTTATTATACCGTGCACTAAATTGACCAAAAGAAAAGTTACAGATACTTATACTGCTGCAAAATAAGAAAATCAATTCAGCCTGAACAGATAGAGAGAGTGAGGGAATCATACATTAAGTTGTCAAGCAGTATATTATTAATTTGTATAGATTGTTATGCATTTTTTCAATAGTTATCAATATCTTTCACTTGCCTACTTGGGGATTGTATCTATGACTGTTTAAGTTCACATTTTCCAGCTCTTTAAATCATTATTCTCTTTCCTTCTTCCCCACAAATGCTTGTATAGACAAAGGACTAATCATAACAAATTCATATGGGCAGCTGGTATTCTATGTTTTCTTTCCTGCTCTGATCGGCTGCAGTCTTGCTGATACGATCACCATTGAGAATTTGGCTACCTTGTGAGTTCATATATGTTCACTTCATTCCACTAAATGCCAAAAACTTGAAGTATATATTCCATCATTTAACCAATATATCATTTCCTGGATGCATTCTAGGTGGTTTATGCCGGTAAACATCTTCATCTCATGTATCATCGGTTCAGCATTTGGTGGATACTTGCAAAGATTACAAGAACTCCTCGACACCTAAACGGCCTGGTAATCGCTTGCTCTTCTGCTGGTAAGAATATTTCTTCATAGTTAATGTTTTTTTTTTTTGGTTACATCAGTAGTTAATGTTATGCTAATGCTGTATGTATGTCCATATTAAGGGTATAGTTTTCTGTACCTTAATCACAGAAGGCCATTTCCATAGAACTGATAGATATTGCATGTGAACTATGTCTTCTTGTGAACAAAAAAAATTACTTGTAAAATTTATACAATCTTGTCCTCTTAAATAAGACTTGAGCTAAAGAACATTTCAGTTTTAGTACTGTATACAATATCATTATGCATGGAATGGAGACAAACAGAGAAACCATAGTGATAATAGGTGGCCAATGTGCACACTAATGGCAGCCATGACTTACCTCTAACAAAACCATAAAACTTGAACAAGCATAAGAACGATATGCATGATACAATTTGAAATTTGACAAACACAAATCAGGGTCTTGTTGGGTTTACTAAATCTAACAGAGGATGGAGCCTGAGAACATACTGTTCATTTTCTTTTCTTTAGAGAGGAAAAGGAAAAAAATATATGTGATATGTTGTGTAGCAAGTTGCATATTAGCAAGAATTTGGAAACCCTTTATACTAGGTTGAGCTCAGATCTTGAGTACAGTATATCAATTGTGTTCCATGATTTTCACCACCTCCATCTTTAATTAATGTCCTTCAGTATATATTTTTTTCCTTAAGCGTCATGGCCCCAAAGTACCTGGAATAAAAGGCTTGTGTGTTTGATGTTCACAGCAAATCTGGGAAACATGCTTCTTATCATACTTCCAGCCATCTGTGAAGAGACGGATAGTCCATTTGGAGATTCATCCACCTGCTCTGCATATGGAGAGGCTTATGCTTCACTTTCCCTGGCGGTATCGTATATTACTCTTGCTCCATGGCTGTGCAAATGGGGAAGTGTTAAATAATAGCTATCACTTGATGCCCGCCCTGATTTGTTGTCTGCTGCTTAGTAGAGTAGAGGAGATTATCTAATGCATATTTTAATTTCTCAATGAGTAAACGGGTGCATCTTTTACACTTTCCCCTTTCAATACATTGTCTTGGTGTCATATTTTTTTGAGGACACATGCCTTTCCATTGAAAAATATCAAGGAAAGTGAGCCCAAGAGTTGAAACACCTCCCTCTAAAATTGAAAAATGATTATGTGCTGTATGTCAATTTAGTTTAGTGACAAGCTCTAGAAGAAGCAATTGAGAGCTTGAATGTTTACAGTGCATCTGTTTTTTACATAGCAACCTTAAAAATTGATAAGTGGCGCATAGAACTTGTTGCATGAACACACTTAGTAGTTCAGTTTTTCTGCAGCTATATACTATAATGACTTTGTAATTTTGTTGCTAACAATACAGATACAAGCAATTTATGTCTGGTCCATTTTGTATTTTGTTATGCGGACGTCTGCAAACTGTGTAGCTGAAGAAATCAAGGCAAATGACACTTGCACAGAACCTCTACTTATTTCAAATGGTTGCTCTGAGGACAACTTATATCAAGTTGACTCAACTCAAATTCGAGATGAGGTGAATGAGAAGATTTATTTCCACCTTTTTCTTTGAATACAAATATCTCTTTTATCTCTTGAAACCTCTTCTTTTAAAAAAATTATGCTTCTATTACAATCTTACTGTGTAGATTATGATTTTGTCCTGAGTCTCCGGCAGAAAATGAGGAAATACTTAAGGGGATGGGATAATGGGAGTCCATCTCCTGCGTGCATGATATATATGTGCTTGAACTTGGACTGTTAAAGCAAAAAATATTTCTAAGATATTGCGTGTGAATAGGTTGAGAATGTTCAACGATCTTTCTGAGTTATATAGTTTAAATATACCGTCCTGAAATTTATTAGTACATCTGCATTTTAGAATAATGAAAGTTTCATCTTCTTTTTTCCTTTTAAGGATGGCAGAAAGGTTGCTTGAGGTTTTGGATTATTCAAATAATAACTATTTTCTCATGATGTTCTCTTAGATTTCAACATTTGGAAAGATCAAGCAATGTTTTATGACCGTTATTAGAAGCAAGAGCCTGAAGATGATTTTTGCACCATCTACAATTGCAGCGGTATGCTCCCTAATTGTCTTGGTTATCTTCTATGAATGCTGTTATGAAAAAATTAATTACCTTCTTCCGTACCTAATATTTATTTAGTAAAGTGCATTGAAAGAAAGAAGCACCATTCAGTTCAGCAGATAGCATTATTGTCCTGATTATCATAATGCCTTTCTTTTTTGCATTTTGGTCAAGCCACGGTGGGAACTTTAGAGTTTAGACTAATATGACTGATGCTTTCCTTTATAGATCGTTGGGTTTATTGTCGGATTAGTCTCTCCAATTCGAAAGGCACTGGTTGGTGATAGCGCTCCCCTTCATGTCATCTACAGTTCCATAGAATTGATAGGGTACGTATAAATCCTGAGACACTGTTTTTGCTCCTTATGTAGAGAAAAGCCAAAGCTGCATAATACATGTTCTACCAGAACATGCCTCGCTAACAGAAGCCTTGGTGCTGTGTCAAATTATACCTGTCAATTTGATTTCTATATATTTTTATGTGATTAGAGAGGCAGGAATCCCATCCATTACCCTGATAGTGGGAGCAAATCTTCTTAAAGGTAATTTGCTAACCAGCA
Organism: Heritiera littoralis; assembly: GCA_031772115.1. Lineage (NCBI taxonomy): Eukaryota > Viridiplantae > Streptophyta > Magnoliopsida > Malvales > Malvaceae > Heritiera > Heritiera littoralis. The sequence goes on along the minus strand of JAPDPK010000092.1, from coordinate 1,657,856 downwards.
GGTTTTACTGAAGCTCTTGTTCGAGTATGACGATGCCTAACCTGGCTGCTTTTATTGCCTTACAGGATTGAGAGGGTCAGAAGTAGGAGCATCCCTTATTGTAGGCATTATTGTGATAAGGAATATTCTGTTGCCTGCTTGTGGCATTGTTGTCGTAAAAGCTGCCAACTATTTAGGTTTGGTGGAGTCAGACTCATTTTATCAGTTCACTCTTCTACTGCAGTATGCCATTCCACCCGCAATGAACATAGGTACACAGATGGATTGATGACTCTCCTGCTATTTAGCAAGGTGTAAACGAGTCAAGCTATTCGTGAGTTACTCGAGCTCGACTCAATGATTACTTGAGTTTCACTCGTTTATTTTCGACCCAAGCTCAAAACTCAAGTTACTTGAGTAACGAGTCGAGTTCGAGTATCTTAATACCCGACTCGAATAGCTCACGAGCCTTATGAAGGTTTTCTTAATATATATTTTTAATATTTTATTATTAATTTATCATTTTATTCTCATAATATATAATTAAAAATTGACAAATCAAGTCTAATAAGTTGAGTTCGAGCCGATTGAATCCAATTTTAACGGTTCGAATATTCTGTCGAGTTGAGCTCGAACTTTTAGAAACCAAATTCGATTGAGCTGGAGTCAAGTTTTGAGTCTTAAGTTTTCCAATCGAGCTGAGCTCAAACTTAATATCGTCTCAACTCGGTTCAATTACACCTTTTTTTTTATTTACATACTGACAGAATTCTCGGTCTTCCCTTTTTTTTTTTTGTGAACTCGCAGGTACCATAAGCCAAATGCTAGGAACTGGAGAGAGTGAATTTTCTGTGCTTATGCTTTGGAATTATGTTGTTGGAGCATTCTCTCTCACGTTCTGGACAGCCTTCTACATGTGGCTTGTCACTTAATCCATGGCCCAAGGGAATTAAGAAGCATTCATCTTGGTTCTTTTTGGCAGGGCAGGGCTGTCCATTCCACCAAACCATTGTTCACCTCAAATCAAATCAAAATATTATTTCATTTTCCAATTGCATTGATCTTGAACTTAGTTATCGTCAATCTGGTGTCATTCGTTATTATTTTTTTTCAATTCTTAAATTTGATTCATATATCTATTCTCTTCATCAATTAAAAAAAATAGAAATAAAATAGCTCTTCCATCTTATCACAATCAAATTCACTTTAATTCTCAGCCACGTTGAGAAGAATACCAGAAAAGGAAGGCTCTTCGTAATCAACAATTGATAAATTTAGTTACTTCTTGATTTCAAACCCTTTTTCTCTTTAGTTACAAAACAAAAGTGCCTTCACTATTCACTATTTTGAATAGAATTCTTTTATTTTCCAACAATTGAGAGAGAATATAAGATAATCCAAAAATTTGTCTCTCTTAAGCATCAACACTATTATATCATATTCATATCAATCATATCAATAGAGGATATCTATAGACACACACACACATATATATATAGACACACACACACAAAAAAAAATACAGAGGCAGGATTAGAGATTTTATTTAATAAGGGCTTGGTTTAAATATTCTAAATTATATAAAAAAAAATAACAATAACAATAATAATGATAATAGTGATAAAAAATCTAAAATTTTCATATCCAGTCGTAATATAAAAAATTTTACAATTGTCATTGACACTATATATTTTAAAAACGTTGCACGATAAATTCATTATCAAAACTTTTGAACATATTTTTTTCAATGTACACAACATTAGCTATCATTCAACCATTGATCTTTCACTTGTTTACGCAAACGAATCTCTAAGATGTTCATTGCAGAAGATGCTATCCCTATAGAATCAATGTTAGTGTCAACAACAAATAAATTAATAGATACACTTTATTTTTTCCAATCCCAATCATTTTTATAACATGATTATCGATGTTAGTATTTGTTTGGACCACTGATGAGACCAAGGTTTCTTAGCTTGTGCAATAGCTCCGTTGTTGTCATAATGGAGTACCACTAGATTAGCAATGCTAGGGACCATCCAAGTTCTGTGATAAACTTCTTATTCCAAACAACTTCCTTAGCTGCATCTAATGCCACTATACACTTAGTTTGCATCGTAAAATTGGTCATTGTCTCTTGTTTAGAACTCTTCCAACTTACAGCGCCAATGTTCAAGCAAAACACATAGCCAGATTGTGACTTAAAGTCATCATTATCTGGCTAGAAACTAGCATCGTTGTAACTATTTACAACGAGCTCATTCTCTCCTCCATAGACTAAGAAAGCATCCTTAGTGCTTCTCAAGTACTTAAGGATGTTCTTAACTACTACCACTTGATGCTCACTTGGGTCAGCCTGATACGTGCTTGTCATGCTTAAAGCATAGGAGACATCAAGCCTAGTATATAACACTGCGTACAAGATATATTTAATAGCTGAAGCATATGGAATCTTAGCCATTTTATCTCTCTCATCATGTGTTTTAGGACAAATGTACTTGTAAAGATAAATGCCATCTGACATAGGTAAGAATCCTTTCTTAGATTCTTCCATGCTGAACCTTTTCAACATTTTGTTAATATATGTATATTTACTTAGACCAGGCAGCCTACTTGATCTATATTTATAGATCTTTATCCCAAGGATATAGGCTGCTTCTCTTAAGTCTTTCATAGAGAAGTAATTCCCTAGCCAAGTTTTGACAAATTGTAAGGTAGGAATGTTATTTCCTATGAGTAGTATGTCATCCACATATAACACTAGGAATATGACAGCTCTCCCACTAACCTTCTTGTAAACATAAGGTTCATCTTCGTTCTTGATGAAGCCAAACTCTTTGACTATCCCATCAAAACAAATGTCCCAGCTCTGAGAAACTTGCTTTATTGTAGGTGTTAGGCTCATCATTATCCATAAGCAATATGTTGTCGTGCTGAGTAGAGAGAAGGCCAAGCTTCTCGGGCTCTCAACATATCTTACAAGACCTACGTAGGCCTTGTGTTTCTAGAGCTAGTTCTTGTTTCACAACAACTTGTGGGACTTGCTCCTATTCCACTAAAGGCTTAGTGATATTTTGTGTTTCTTGAACCTCTTCAAGCTCTATTTTTCTCCCATTAGTTCTTCTAGAAAGGAAATTCCTTTCTAGAAAGACACTGTACTGAGCCATAAACACTTTCTACTCTATGGGATTGTATAAATAGTATCCTTTTGTCTCTTTAAGATGCCCTATAAATATGCACTTATTAGATTTAGGTCCTAATTTGTCTAAGACTTGTCTTTTGACATAAGCATCACAACCCCAAATTTTTATAAAAGACAAATCTCATGTGGTGTCTTTTCAATCGCTTTAGTAGGAACTCGATTTAGTGTGAATGCAGTTGTCTCTAAAGCATAACTCCAAAAGGAGATAGGGAGGTTAGCCAAACTCATCATGGATCGAACCATGTCTAACAAAGTCCAATTCCTCCTCTCAGATACACCATTCCATTTAGGTGTACCAGGTGGAGTGAGTTGTGGAACTATTCCACACTCCTTTAGATGATCTGTAAATTCTAGGCTCAAATACTCCCCACCACAATTTGATCGGAGTGTCTTGATATTCTTGCCTAGTTGGTTTTGAACTTTATTCTTGAATTCCTTGAATTGTTCAAAAGATTTTGACTTGTGTCTCACTAGATATACATAGCTATATCTACTGTAGTCATCAGTAAAGTGATGAAGTATTAGAAGCTCCTCTAGCTTGTGTGGTTAATCGGCCACATACATCTGTATGTGTGAGCTTTAGTACACCACTAACCCTTTCACTTGTTCCTGTTGAGTAATTATACCAGTGTCTTATCCATACTGTTCATGTTGTAGTACAACATAAACGAACTATAGTTATTTGGTAAGGATTAGAGGATGAGATCAACTGACAGCTTATTATGCATGGTGAAGCCCAATGCTTCTAACCTTTCAATGTACCTAATCATATTAAGTACATGAGTGTGGATTTGAGCTCCCTCAACCATCTTACTTTGGAAGAGTGCCTTAAACACCTCATAACGTTCGTGTCATGCTTGCTCTTAGAACATTTCCTTAAGATGTTCGATCGTATCAAATGGTTTCATATTCTCATGTTGCTTCTGGAGTTCAGAACTCATGGAAGCTAACATTAGGCATTGTACGTCAATGGCATCATCCAAATGCTTTCGATAAGCTTGCTTATTACTAGTGGAAGCATTCTATCGGGGTTGAGCAGGGATCGCACGCTTTAGAACATATAACTTCTTTTCTTAAGTGAGGACTATCCTTAAAATTCTATGCTCGTCCAAGAAGTTTGCCCCAACCAACTTGTTATCCTTCTCAATGATAGAACGAAGGGATAAATTGTTGTTAGCCATGATAATTCGACAATCATAAAATATAAATATGCAAGTAACATTATGATTAAAATCATTTAATTACGGTCTTTTAATTAAATGAATTGCTCCTACTATTTTCCTTAAGCTAAGAGCCCTCACTATTAGCTCAAGAAGCCTTTTTGCTTAAACTTTCTAGTGGGCCAAGATCTATATTTGGTCTCATTATGACTTTAGCTGAGCTAATGCGTCCAATGAGATTATTTAGGTAGACAACTCTTGTCAATTGCATCTCATACAACTCCTGGATAGTTGGGTGAACAACTCCTTTTTTAACTCATCATATGGGTTAAAGCCCAACCTATGCCTCTAAGTCTTATTAGGTTTAACTAAGTCAATGCCCTAATTTGATTTAGTTAAATCTAACCCAATACACTTTGAGATAACTCTTATCTCATGCAATGTGAATTCCTAAGATAGGCATAGCCTTGACTGAGCCAAAGTAGCATAATATCGAATAGAGTCTCTTTTACATGCATCATATTGGAAGGCATCTTATTTGTTATCTTTGACTTAATATTTATTTTGAGGGATTTTTAAATTTACCGTCTCACTTAGCATGCTTTTCTAACATATATATCAACATATATAAGTAAAAGTATAAAATTAAACGTTACACAATTATGGCCTTTCTATTACAAAAGAACCTAAGGATACATTGTTTTCTAAATGCCTTCCCCTCGGTTTCCCTTCAAGCATCACCTTGGTTCACCTTGGCTCTGGACCATCTTGGCTCCAGATGATGTACATTTTACAAGATAATCCTAATTTATCTGTATAACTATTACATAAATAAATTATAAATAAAATCAAGGCTCTTATAATTTAAATTTATTTAAATAAATTACAACCCATGTAAACCTAAGCCTATAACCATACACCATGCATCCATCCATATCACATATGAATTAAGCATCAACCACAGCAATATCATTTATTATTTTGCATGCTTCCTAATTAAAATCTAAATTTAATTAATCAAATTTTAATTAATTATGGATATCAAAGGGCTATTTTAATTTAATTTTAATTTTCAAAATTCAATTTGAGCTTAATTGAAATTTTAATTTCATTAAAATATCAAAAAGCATTGAATAACGTTTATCCAATTTGATATAGAAAATATTTTATTTTAAAACAAAAATATCAAGATAACTCTTTTTGAAATTTTAATATCACTAAAATCTCAAAAAACCATTGAATAACTCTTATCCAATTTTGATTTTAAAAAATATCTTTCTTTAAAATATATTTAATTTAAAACTCTTATCAATATAACTTTTATCCTAATTTATTTTAATTAAAATATATTTTAAATAAATAAAATAATTATTTTATTTTATTTTTTTGGCAAGGGTGGCAACTATAGGGTTTCTATCAAACAATTTTGACAATTATTCTAATATCAATTATATTAGAAAAAAGCTAGCAGGGTTTCTGTCAAACAGTTTTGATAATTATTATAATATCAATTATATTTGATAAAAGCCTGCAAAAGTTTGAAAAGAATTCTAACATGCAACTTTTAATTCAACAAATCCCTACAAGGTTTCTTTAAATCTGTAATTGTCTTACATTTATTTTAGGTTGCCCAAACAAATTTTGAAAATTAAAATCAAATCTATAACAACCTACAATAAAAACAGCAGCATCGCGAATTGAATTTGTTATCTTGAAAGGCGTTTTGCACACTACCTCAGATACCACTATAAGATTTTGTTGTCTTGGTTTATTATATCATACAAGAAAATAAGCAGCAAATTAAAAAAATAACAAAATCAAAATCATCAGGATCATATAACAAGATTGCTTTCGGGATAGAATCTAACCTTTTTGGTATCGCTCGTGTAGGAAGGTTCAACTTTTGAATATAACAACCCACAAGCACCACTCAGTTTTTCATTAACTCAAGACTCCTAGATGAGAGAAGCATTCTAACGATATCCACACGAGTAGAATGCAAAACAGGACCTTTGCCTGGGCAAAGGGAGGACGAAGGGAATTGTTTTATGAGTGCTCGCTCCAAGAGGTAGAGTGGCTATCAAAAACGTTCTGTCTAACTTTTAGACTTAACATTGTTTATATAGTGCCTCTTAACAAAATCCTAAAAAGGCCTTAAATTTAGTCAAACTAGATTGGGTCTTTTGGACCTTTTAAAATTGGTTAATCCAAATCCACACTACTAGAAAATAGAACTTTAACAATCAAATTTTGCAACGACTTAGATAATCGTTGTAAAATCTCATAACATTTGCAACGATATTTCAGATTCGTTGCTTAATTGATATTTTTTTTATATTTTATCTAACGATATTTATTGTTGTTACGAATTCTTATCAAATTGACAACGATAAAAAAAGTCGTTACGATATCTTAGTATATTTGCAACGACTTTTAATTGTCGTTGCTTATTTGATTCTCCTTTATATTTTATACAACGACACTTATTGTTGTTGCAAATTCTTATCAAATTAACAATGATAAAAAAAAATCATTGTGATATCTCATTACATTTGCAACGATTTTTAATTATGTTGCATATTTGAGTTTTCTTTATGTTTTATATAACGACAATTATTGTGGTTGCTAATTCTTATCAAATTAATAAGAATAAAAAAGTGGTTATTTTAAGTGATTCATTAATTTATAGAACTTTTATATTGGATCTTATTAATTAAATTTTAATTTTAAATCATTATTATGATAAATTTACAGATTTTATTTGCCAAATTTATTTGTAAATTAAAATTATATAAAAATTTATATAAAATTATGTGTATATTACATATAATTAGTATATATGTCTCATTTACTCGAACAAAAAGGAGATTGAAAAAATAAAATCAAAACAAAGTAGGATCCTAAACGAAAAAAATACTATAAAATACTTGAATATTCTCTTTAGTATATAACATTGTATATTTAGCAACATGTCCAATGTTCTATGTTAGTCTTCCTATAGTTGATTCATCTTACTTGGATAATCATAAGTGAACAATAAGATACCAATCAGGTTTTTATTATCAAGACAAAAATCTAGAATAAGTGGATATTGTAATTTTAACTTAGCAAATCTTGAACAATGCAAGTACACGATAAAGAGTTAAAAAATTAAAATGAAACGAAAACCTTGAATAACTGAATCCCTATAATGTTAGATTATATGTTCGGTTTTTTTTCCAATTTATTAGATTAAAGCAAAACATTATATTAAACAAAACATATTTGATGTAAATCTATTTTCAACGAGGTAAAATGACATTGTAAATTAAAAATAAAATCTCATATTTGGTAAAAAAATATTTTCATGAGATAAATCACCAAATAAATATCATCAATTAACAAACCTAATATATATATATATATATATATATATATATATATATATATATATATATATATTAAGGTATATAGCAGCTATGGTAAGAATGTCTACATGGATACTTACTTAGACATTTGCGTTGAATGAAATGTAAGCGTCAGTAATTTATGTGTAGGTCAAAACAAACAATAAATACTAAATTTCTCAACCTTTCCATTTTAATAAATTTTCTCTAATTCCTAAAATTTCTTAATCTTTTTAATAAAATTATCTTAAAATAATTTTAAATACTATCTAATCCAAAAATATTTTTTAAAAAATAATTTTAAAGTTATCTTTTTGAAAAACTAAATAAAATATTAATTGATATCCATTTATATCATAAAATAAATTATTTTAATTTTAATTCATTTAAAAAATATTTTATTAACTGAAGTAAAAAGTGAAAAGTACAAAAGTAAACCATTAACATCATATATATTATTTAAATATTTAAAATTATTACTTTTCTAAAAAAACAAAATTTATGTATAAAACATATAAATTTACAAATATATATATATATATATGTTTACATACATATTGAAATAGATACAATTAATTCATGCAAGGTTGTCATTGATCTCATTTAGAGTGGAGAACTTGCTTACCATCCGCTCGAAGCCATTATAGGGGATATCAGATTCATAGCAAGTAAGTTACAGCATTGTTCTTTCCACCATGTTTTGGGTGAGAGAAACTTTGCAGCTGATGCCCTGGCAAAATCTGCTTGCTTCAACGATGATGACTATGAAGTGCTACGGCATCCTCCTTGTCACGACCCGAAGGCCGCGACTTTCCTTTAATACTGTCATAAAGTATTAAGTTTCGGGGGAAACCTAATAGCTAGACGCAAAACTATGGAGTCGCCACCAATCATTCTAACCTAGGTGTGATTGGTCACCTATTCAAACTAAGGATAAGGCCTGGTCTACGTTACAAGTTCTAAGTTCGGGAGTACGGTTACGTGTGAGAAAGGATTAGCACCCTCACAACGCCCATCCTAAAATGGTACCAAGTGATCTAAGGTTATCTTAATTTTGCCTTTTACTTTAATTTCGATACAATTAAATATTGAAAAATCTTTTAAGTCTCCTCCATCAAGCTGGTTGGATAACCTAAAAATTTTTCTCACCTCAAGAGCATTCAAGTAGGACCAATCGCCTTTCTTGAAGAGGCTCCGTCGTCGGATTATTTACATATTTTATGCAATCCCTATTTAGACTCCTACCCGAATTTCTATCTATTATTTTGTCTTATTTTATTCTATTATTATTATTTTCTTATATAAATTATTATTTCATATATTTTTATATTTTTAAATAAACATGAATTATTTGATATTGAAGATTTTCTTAAAGACCTTCCATCAAGCTGGTAAGACCTTAAAGAAAACTTTCTCACCTTAGGAATTTTTAAAGAAATTACTCAAGCGCAATTCCTTTCAAATTCCATCCTCGGAATAATTCACATTTATTAAAATATTTAATTTAATTTAATTTCTATTTGTTTTAATTCTTTTCTAATTTTAATTCTAATTTATTAATTTGATTTTATTCTTTATTATAATAAACTTAATTTTAATTTACTATTCTTTTATCTAATTTAATTTTTATTAAATCTTGGAAATGTCCTTTAAATCTTCCATCAAGCTGGCAAGACTTAAAAGAATCCTCCTCACCTCAAGACATCTAAAAGTACTACTCAAGCGCAGTCCCTTTAGAATTCCGTCGTCGGAATATATTATTTAAATTTTGTAAAATTGTATTTTTCATGTAACTTTTTATAATTTTTTTAAATTGTTTTACCTAACTAGAAAGCAGTAGATAAACAATGAAAAATGAAGATAGGATAAAACAAAATATAAAATATAAAATACATGAAATATGTGAACAACATAAATGTGCATAGGATGATTAAACAACATATAATAAGTGAGGAAATAAACAACTATATATATATATTAAAAAAAACGTGCACAGAATGATTAGAATATGCATGTAAGTAGATAATAATATAATAAAATAATCACCACCATACCTTTGTCCTCTATCTATTTTTTCCTTTTACTTATTCCTTCCCACGTAGCTCTCAAAAAACTGCAGTGGGGTAGATGATGATCATGCGAGCCGGCACAGGAAGCACATCGGCCTTGGTTCAGTGAAGAACAGAGGAAACTCGCGGCAACAAGCTTAAAACGGGTCAGGCATGCAACACGAAGGAAGAAAGAAACAACAGAGTGATGGTGGCTTGGTGACAAGGCTGTTATCGGTGCTAGCTTAAAGACTTCACGCAGTAACAAAACACCTATGAACCGACCAGCCTTTTCCTCTTTTTTCGTTTTGTTCTCGTTCAGTTTATACTTTTCAACGATAATGGGGTAGAGGCTGTAGCACGCGGCAACAGGGAACGGGGAGTAGTTTCCTTGAGAAGAGCAGTGCTGCGGCAAGGTGCGTGCCTTGTGAAAGCAGTACAAGCGGTATTGTAGCAACTGGCGTGATGGAGATGACGCTGCTGATTCATGTTGCAGTATTGTTCGGGTCCTTCCACGTCTCAAGCTTCAGTTTTGGTTGCATGCATGCAGCAACTCTCGGTCAGGAAGGATGTGGCAAATGGTGTGGTGAAGCAGGCTGTTGGCGATGTAGCCTTGTAGGCAAGCAGAGATGACAAAGATAGCTTTGGTCTGGCAAGATGTAGCAGAGTGATGCCGAGACAAAGTTCCACACAGCAAAAAAAAATGGCACGCAGCAGTAGGAGGTGATTCGGACAGTGCAGGCAAGGACGGAGCAAGGTGCTGACTAGTGCAGAGGTAGCAAGAACGGGTGACAATGGCGTGCAGGAACGGCAGCAATGGTTGAATGGCGATGCAGCAGAATTAAGGATGTTCTAAGGCAGTGCATAAACCTTGAAGCAGGGGTGAAGTATTGGTGCCCGCGATGCAACGATGCTAAGAGTGAAGGTATAAGCAGGTGCACCCAAGCAAGAAATGGTGGCAGTCGGGATCTCAAGGCTGGCCAGAGAGATGATGATGTTGCCAAGGCGTGGTTGGAGATGATGAATAGTAAAAGAGGTAGTAAAATCTTCTCTTTTTTTGTGTAAAAATCGTATCTATCTCTCAAGCTTTTTGCCGTCTGCTTTTATCTCTTTTTTTTTCAAGGTTTCCTAGGGTTTTCATTTCCCTGTGTTTTTTTTTCTCTAGGGTTTTCTCCTCCAGTTTTTTTTTCTAGGGTCCTCCCTTTTCCTAGGGTTCCTCTCCCTTTTTATCATGATTGTTTCTCCTCATATTAATCTTAATTTTCCTTGATTTTTTCCTGGTCATTAATCCCATAATCTCAACATTGACATCTTTTCTTTTAAAGCTTTCCATAAACAAATTCTAATTTGATCCTTTTAATTAATTCTAGATTTGTCCAAAGTTCTTAAAACAAAAAGATTTGATTTTTTATTCCACAATTTGCAATACAAGTTTGACTTTCCCCTTTTATTTTGTTTCCTTGATTTTTTTGAATTTTCATTTTTTATTTTTCCTTAATAAATGTAAAATATATTCAAAATTAAATTTAAATATAAAAATTGGTCCTTTAATCACCAGGCCTAAAGTCCAAATCTAATCTTAAGTCCAAAATCATAGTTTCATATCCAAAAGTCTAATTAAACTCTAAAAGAGCATTAAACTCATATTAAAATTTATTTAGTTTCAAACTTTGATTAAAAATATCTCGATAAGCCCAATAATATTCAAGACCCCGGACAAAATGGGGTGTCTACAAATACTTATACTTTTCTTAGTCTACAAATTTATAGACTAAATTTTTCTTTTTCATTTTAAGGTTTATATTCGGTGTTAGTATAGTTACTATACTATCTAGGTGACCTATAGTCATTCCATTTAAATATTAAACAAACACGGAAACGATTCTTAGTTACATCCTGACTTGTTAAACAGAATATGTACTGTGCATCAATTTAAGTCTTACATGTAAACAAGTATTTTATAAGGAACATATACCTCAGAAGACTAGTACCAAGTCCATTCACATCTTCGATGCCCACTTAGCAGCTCACATAGCAGATGTTAACTTCAATAGTTTGAAAGAGATGAAATTTAGTGGGGTGAGCAAAACCACGGCTCAGTAAGATACTAATATAAATACAAGAGTAAGATTATACTGTCTTAAACTGCAACGCTTAAAACTTGCAAGTTTGCAATTACAGTTAATCCTTTCTCATCGATAACATCTCATCATCTCATTTCTTGTCATCTGTCTATCGCTTATACTTTTAAATAAATCATCATAATCATTATTTTAGTCTTCTCATCCTTATACTATAGTGTATTGCACAACAATATGTCGTGTCCAATTTAAATGTCATGTACTATTAGTCTATACTTTCTTCAATCTCGGAGTACATCGCGTCCAATTGAAATATCATATCAAATCACTTTATGTTTCATAATCGTACTCCTGTATTCTATCATCTCATATCATTTCTCATATTTACTTTTAATTTCATAATCATACTTCTGTATTCTATCATCTCTTAACAATTCTCATATTGTGGATCATGATCACGGGGGTACGAAGTCATAATTCTCTTCGTGTATTTCTATATTCATGTTTCATATTATATCATGACATCATATCGATGAAATATCGCTACCACCGAGTCACGACATTCCTCATGGAATTCTCATGTACTAAGCATATTATCATGTCAAGGTTTAATATGCAATTTATGTAACTTTACTGTACAAACTGCTATCATTTCTAATCGTATCATACGTACTTTAGAACATGCTCCACGTATAAATTTTCAATTCATTCAAGTCTACCTTTACGGCATGATAAAAACATATTCAATTTCAATTCATGTATTCGTTTTTAGAGCATGTCAAAAATATGTGCGGTTTTTAAAACATTTTTCATATACTATAAGTGATATAAGGTCTAGAGTTCATATCAAATCAATCTATACTCTAGACCGCATATCATTTTAAATTCGACACAAAATCGTATATAAATCATATAAGTGTCGAAATCATTTATCATGTACTTTTAAAACATATATTGTAAATCATATCAGGTCTAGAGTTCATATCAAATCAAACTATACTCTAGACCGCATATAATGCCATGTTCGACACAAAATCACATATAAATCATATAAGTGTCGAAATCATATCTCATAGACTTTTAAAACATGTTTAAAACATGTACTGTTTCAAAACATATTTCATTTCAAACTTGTTTCATGTACAGTATAAATCATGTCAAGTTTAGAGTTCATATCAATAAAATCATACTCTAGACTTCATATCATATCGATTAGAGACTAGGCTAGATCCCTATCATCTCTATCAATAAAGACTTAAATCACTGTAGCTAGCAGTGAAAATCATGTCATCGTCCCCTGGAAACCAACTAGGGCGCTATCTATGGCCATAGACCTCATCTCTCTCAGCCCCCTTGATCAGGCGTGACTGAGACCTGTCCACGACTATTGTCGGACAAGCATCTCTCTGCCTAATGAGCAAAGCTCCAATTAGGCGGTTTCACTATGCTTTATTGAATTTCATTCTTTTAGGGTGCCTACAGTCTCATAAAACATTTAAATCTATAGCTTTCTTTTCAATATCATGTAAAGCATATGGTAAAATTCTGTATGAGACTTCATATATCAAAATATATATATCTACCATATACTTTCATTTCAAAACAAATCAATACTTTTCAGTATTCATATAAACATTATTAAAATGTTTCAAGTTGCAAGAAAGCATGCTTAAATGCGATGTTATAAAACATTTCAGTATGCAACTTCAGTAATATTTTCATCAATACAGTGAAACGATTCCTTTAACTTTATCACCATCAATTATTCGATTTCAAGACTTTCTTTCTGTCAAGTCAGTAAATCACTATGCAATTCATTCACTATTCATTTAGTTCGGTTTTCAATTTGCTCAGTACTCAATTCATTTGGAAATCGAATCACTTGGTATTCAGACCATTCGGTATTCAATATCCTTTCTCGATCGTCATCGACTATTATAATCATTTATACACTTCATCATCAATATTAGGATCGCATCATTAGTATGAATCCTCTATGATCACGATAGAGTAAGATCAGAATTCTCTTCATATCAATCTTATCTTCATATATCATATCATATCATGTCATCGTATAGATGAAACATCATTAACGTCAAGTCATGACATTCCTCATGGAATCCTCATATACTGAGCATATTATCATATCAGGGTTTAATATGCAATTCATGTAATTTTTCTGTATAAACCGCTATCATTTCAAATCATATAATATATACTTTAGGACATGCTCAACATATAAATTTTCAATTCATTTCAAGTTTGCCTTTAAGGCATAATAGAAACATATTCAATTTCAATTCATGTATTCGCTTTCAGAGCATGTCTAAAACATGTGCGGTTTTAAAACATTTTTCATATATTATAAATCATATCAAGTTTAGAGTTCATATCAAATCAATCTATACTCTAAACCGCATGTCGTTTCAAATTCGACACAAAATCGTATATAAATCATGTAAGTGTCGAAATCATTTATCATATACTTTTAAAACATTTACTGTAAATCATATCAGGTCTAGAGTTCATATCAAATCAAACTATACTCTAGACCGCATATTATGCCATGTTCAACACAAAATCACATATAAATCATATAAGTGTGGAATTCATATCTCATGGACTTTTAAAACATGTTTAAAACATGTACTGTTTCAAAACATATTTCATTTCAAATCTGTTTCATGTACAGTATAAATCATGTCAAGTCTAGAGTTCATATCAATAAAATCATACTCTAGACTTCATATCATATCGGTTAGAGACTAGGCTAGATCCCTATCATCTCTCTATCAATAAAGACTTAAATCACTGTAGCTAGTAATGAAAATCATGTCATCGTCCCCTGGAAACCAACTAGGGCGCTATCTATGGCCATAGACCTCATCTCTCTCAGCCCCACTGATCAGGTGTGACTGAGACCTATCCACGACTATTGTCGGACAAGCATCTCTCTGCCTAATGAGCAAAGCTCCAATTAGGCGGTTTCCACTATGCTTTATTGAATTTCATTCTTTTAGGGTGCCTACAGTCTCATAAAACATTTCAATCTTTAGCTTTCTTTTCTATATCATGTAAAGCATATGGTAAAATTCTGTATGAGACTTCATATATCAATATATATATATATATACCATATACTTTCATTTCAAAACAAATCAATACTATTCAATATTCATATAAACATTATTAAAATGCTTCAAGTTGCAAGAAAGCATGCTTAAATGCGATGCTATAAAACATTTCAGTATGCAACTTCAGTAATATTTTCATCAATATAGTGAAACGATTCATTTAACTTTATCGCCATCAATTATTCGATTTCCAGACTTTCTTTCTGTCAAATCAGTAAATTACTATTCAATTCATTCACTATTCATTTAATTGGGTATTCAATTTGCTCAGTACTCAATTCATTCGGAAATCGAATCACTTGATATTCAGACCATTCGACATTCAATATCCTTTCTCAATCGTCATCGATTATAATAATCATTTATATATCTCATCATCAATATTAGGATCGCATCATTAGTATAAATCCTCTAAGTTTCTATGAGCTTTTAAACATCATGTTTCTAAATAGTCATCAAGGTACCGAAATTATGCAAATAATTATATTATCATTCAATATCTATTCCAGAATCGACATCGAGGATAATAGAATCACAAAATCGATAATCACTCATCAAATCCAGATATGATTTGATCTATTGATACATGTTCATCATTTCCGATTTGAAGTTCAATTTCATCTACTATCATAAAATCATATCTAATTTCTCAAATCAACTTTCATGCGACCTTTATTACTTAATCCGAACTTATGCAATTATCGATCTTATTATTCGAGACCTATTCTAAGGTCATAAGCACAAATATCTTTTCACATATTTATCACTCATTTCTTTGAATTCATAATTGATCGGATTGTGTCGTAATTCAATCTCAATTTCAATCAATTTTTTTTTTGCATGCACAATTCGTACATTCGTTATGGCTCAGTATCATAACTATTCATTGTGAACCATCATATCAATACTAAGACCCATATTAGTAGGGTATGTCCGTTTATTATCTCATGTATATCCAACAATATAATGTAGTACAGTGAAATCATCTTCATTTCGATCTCTCGAATTTGTCCATATTATCACGTTCGAAATTATTTCAAAATCAAGAAAACCGAATTCGGTAAATTCTGGAAATCACTACCCTGTTAATAGCTTCACAATCCAATCATTTAACCATCAATTTTCAGCTTTGATCTTCTCTTCAAGGCAATATCGTATAATCATCGTTACTTCCGTCAATACTCCAACTATCGATATTCCACCTCAATTTCTGCTCGATAATCAACTTATAATATTAAAATAACTCGAACTATCGACTCTATAAGATTCACAACAAAATTTCTCACGTTATTGTGCTCATTCATTAACCTTCTCAACTATTTAAAAATCCATTTTTTTTTACACAATAAGATCCTTTCAAGCTTATCTTCGATAATTCTTTCAGGATTCCATTTAGATGAGAACTTAATATTTTTCCTTAAACATTTTCGTGGAAATTTCGGCAGCATAACGGCTTAATTTCCTCTAAACCTCCTGCAAGGAAACACAATTTATAATTGCAGCCGTTGACTCTCACCAATTTTTACCTCTTACTAAGACCCCCACCATCAATTGTGGGTCCTCTTAGCATTTTTAACATCAATTAAATCAATTCATCATATATATAAAAAAAATCATAATTCCATTAAAAATCATTCCATCAGAGCATTATATAAGATCATAAATCCCACATACAATATAATGCTACTAATGCTTTATAAAAGTATCCTACTTATTCGCCAAGCTTAGCGCACTTTCTGATTTTCGAGCCTTGTCGAACTCCACCATTCGTCGCATTTCCGTTTTACTACAATTTCAATATCAATGCACTACATCAATATAACCATAAATTATTCAATAAATACCATCAATTTATTTTCTATATTTTCCTTACCACATTTTTTTCTTTTTTTTTCCTTTCCTTCTTCTTCTTCTTCTTTCTTTTCTTTCTCCTTTTCTTTTCTTTTCTTCTTTCTTTTCTTTTTCTTTCCTTTTTCTTTTCTGTTCTATTTTTTTTCTAGCATGAACCGGTTCGGGCCGATTCACTTCTGCTTGCCGGTTCGGCCTCTTCCCGTCGGCATCACCACCGGTTCACGCTTTCCACAGCTAACCATGGTTGCAGGGATGCCGGATCTGGTCTCGGTTTCGTCCCATCACCGGCGACGGCACCGGATCTGGCGGCGTGGGTTTCAGCTCCTTTCTCCTCTTTTTCTTCCTTCCTCCGCCGTTTCCTTCACCGCCGGTGGCCTCCTTCTCCTTCGTGGGTCTTCACCGGTGGCGTTGGTGTCGATGGCGGTGCCCGGATTGGCCGGCACCGCCGTTCCACTTCCTCTTTTCCTTCTCGGGTTTTGCCTCTGTTTTTCGTACCCGTTTTCTTTCTCTTTTCGCCTCAAGCCGTCACCGTTGCTTCTTCTCTCACCGGCGGTGTCGCTCCTCTTCCCTTTTTCTCCTTTGGCCGGCCGGCATTGGCCGGCTTCATCTTTGGCTTCCTCTCCTCTGTTTGTAACAGAGGAGAGGAAAGCTGGGAATCGAGTTATCCCGATTCCCGCATTTCCCTGTTTGTTTTTTTATTATAATTATAAAATATATTTATAATTATAAAATATATTTATATGTTTATATATATAAATATACCATATAATTAAATATATATATATATGTATATATAAAATCTGTATCAATTATATATATATGTATAAATCTATACACTTCAAATTTAAAATACTATACATATACTTCATATAAATTATATTTATATATATAAGTATATATTTCATATAAACCATTTATATACATATACTTTATTTTAAAATACTATATATATATTTCATATATATGTTATATATATACATAAATGTACAAAAATTTACATATATATATATATATTCAATGATATAAATGGTATTTTAACATATGATATATACATATATTCCATATATGAATATATACATATTTATCAAAAGTATGTTTATATAATATCATTATATAAATCTATCAAAATACATTCTCATTATGTTTTGGATTTCTTGATATCCAAATTTATTTTTCTCCAATTTCATTCTTATTTAATTTGGATTTTAATTTGTCCAAATTAAATTTTTTTTCGGATACCTTATATTTATTTCAAAAATTCTCGGTTTTCACACGTTTCATAATTTTCGACTTGAGGTTCAATTTCATTCACTATCACAAAATCATATCACAATCCTCAAATCAATTTTCATATGGCCTGTATAATTTGATACCGAACTTATGCAATTGTCGATCTTATTATTCAAGGCCTATTCCAAGGTTATAACTAAACCATATGTTCACATGTCTATCGCTCATGTGTTTGAATCTATAAATGATCGAATTGTGTCATAATTCAACCTTAATTTCAATAAGATTATATATGCACGATTCATGCGTTCGTTATGACTCAATATCATAACTATCCATTGTATACCACAGCATTGATACTAAGACCCATATCACTAATGTAGGTCCGCCTATGATCTCTCGTATATTCGAAAATACGATGTAATAAAATAAAATCCTCTCAACATAGACCTCTCGCAATGTCTGTGTTATCACATTTCAAAAACTACTCCAACATCAAGAATCGAAATCAATTAATTCTAAAATCATCACTACGTCGATAATTCCACAATTCAATCGCTCAGCTATCTAAATTACAACTTCGATATTCTCTTCCAAACCATATCACATAATCATCGTTACTTTTATTAATAAATCTACTAATCGATATTCCACCTCAATCTTGACTGGGTAACCAATTCGTGATATTAAGATAAATCTATTTATCGATTCTATAAGGCTTACATCATGTGACTCATCATGTTATCACAGTCAATCATTTACCTTCTCAACTACTCCAAAAATCAAA
Source organism: Heritiera littoralis (assembly GCA_031772115.1). Lineage (NCBI taxonomy): Eukaryota > Viridiplantae > Streptophyta > Magnoliopsida > Malvales > Malvaceae > Heritiera > Heritiera littoralis. The sequence goes on along the minus strand of JAPDPK010000092.1, from coordinate 1,638,998 downwards.
TTTTCTGGCAACATGATAACGTTCTTTCAAAACTTATCTTTCGATAATTCTTTCCAAAATTCCATGTATGCGAGAAAACTTAACCTTTTTCATCAAACATTTTCATATAAATTTTTGGCAGCATAACGGCTTAATTTTATCAAAATCTCTTGCAAGAAAATACAGTTTATAACCACACAGCCGTTGTTTCTCACCATTTATTTATTTCTTACTAAAACCCCTACCACCAATTGTAGGTCCTCTTAGCATTTAAAATCATTTCACTATGCATCATATCAAAAATCATAATTCCAAATCATATAATATAATGCTACTAATGCTTTATAAAAGTATCTTACTTGGTGCTGAAGCTTAGTGCCTTGATGAGCTCCTAGCATCGTCGAACACCAAATCGCGCCTGTCACTTCTGCTACAATTTTCACAACACCAATGCACTTACGTGAATATGTGACAATAAAATTATTCAATAACATCAATAATTTATTTTTCCTCAATTTTCCTTACCTTTTCTTTCTTTTCTTCTTCTTCTTCTCTTTCTTCTTCGTTTCCTTCTTTCTCCTTTTCTTTTCTTTTCTTTTCTTTTTCTCTTTCTTCTTCCTTTCCTTCTTTCTCCTTTTCTTTTCTTCTTTCTTTTCTTTTTCTTTCCTTTTCTTTTCTTTCTTTTTTTTTCTTTCTTTCTTTTTTTCTTCTCTTTTTTTTCTGGTCTGAACCGGTTCGGTCCTATCCCACTAGTTCTGCAGGTGCGGCCACCATTTTCGCCAGTTCACGCTTCCCACAGTTGGCCTATGTTGCAAGGATGCCGGATCTGGCCTCCATTTCTCCCTATCACCGACGACGGCGCCGGATCTGGAAGCTTCACTTTCGGCCTCTTCCTTCTCTTTTTCTTCCTTCCTCCGCCAATTTCCTCTTCGCCGCCGGTCACCTTCACCTTGGTCGGCCTTCGCCGGTGGCGGGAGTGGCGGTGCCTGAATCGGCCGGCACCGCCGATCTCCCTTTCTTTTTTCCTCTTGGGCTCCTTCATTTTCACTTCCGATTTCTCTTTCCTTTTCCTTTCTCGTCGCCGGCGTTGGCTTCCTCTTCTCGGCTCGCTGATGACCTCGCCGCCTCTCCTTCCCTCGCGACTCATCTATTTCTTCTCTGTTTTGTCAACCAGAGAAGAATACATGGGAATTGTGTTTCCCGATTCCCATTTCTTTCTTTTTAATTATATTTATAAAATATATTTATAAATATAATATTTATAATATATGTATATAAATACATATTTTTGTACTATATATAGGTATATATATTTATATTAATCATTACACACATATATATATATATATATCGATATACTTTGATTTTTAAAATAATATATATTTCATATATACATTTTATATATATATACACAAATGTATAATAACATACATATGTATTTATTTTGAAATATAAAATACTATATATCAAGATATAATAATATTTCATATATTTACATATGTACTTGTATAGAATATATGAAAATATATTTATATAATCTAATTATAAGTATATAAATATACACATTTTTATTTCTTTAACATTTAAAATATATTTATATAATATAATTTTATAATTATATAAATATACATCTTTTTATTCCTTTAATTTGGATTTTCTTAATATCCAAAATAATTATACTTTTTTTATTTTCATTTATCCAATTTAAATTTTTCGGATATTTATTATTTATTTTCGAAATTCCATGGTCTTCACAACACCCCATTCACCCCTTCCTAACACTTTCCCTTTCCCCAACTACATTTCTTTCCCCTCGTGAGAAAGGAACCACAAATTGTTCTTTCGAACGAAAAGAAACCTAAATCTCCACATGAGGTGTGTTGTAGACCTATCCAAGGGTTAGACCACTCGTTGAAACCCGAAAGTTGGCTCCATTTTTTAAAGGGATTGGGCAAAAATATCAAATGCAATTAACGAGCTTAGACAAAATTTTTTAGGCCGCTTGACCATTCAAAACCTAGGCCCGGCCCAACCTAGCTCAAACATAAAAATGTTAAAAGTTTTTATTTAATATATTTAATAAGTATGATGTAATTATATGTATATAAACATTATTTATATATTTAATATGGAAATTAACATTTAAATTTTGACAAATAAAATTAAACTTTAAAAGGAATAAAAGAATAAAAAATAAATAAACAAAAAATTTAAATTACAAAAAAATTAATAAAATAATATCAGGGCTAGGATGAGCTCAGGCTTGTGTCTAAGCCATTATTATATAGCCTAGGCCGACACAACCCATGGACACCTCTAGTATGCTGGAAACATTGTGAAACGAATTGGAATTTAATAAATAAATTGGTAACTTCATGTGTTTATGTGTAAATATCACTATCCTTAGATTCAAATATTAACATTACACAAGATTCTTGTTCCAAACTACATATGGAAAAGCTAAAAGCAATCTTTGCAAGAGTAAGTTAACCATTTGAAGCTTTTGTAGAGATAACACAGAGTGCTAAGTGAAAGAAACTTAAGTAGTCATCTTAATGTACTAATATCATAAACACACTTAATAGATAAAAAAATGGATAACTGAATACTGACCTTCAACCCTTAATACTAATAACTTTAAGCAACAACAAGATTTCATTCTCCTGCATGGGATCTTCTAACTTCAAGAAATTTCATAATAATGGTGGATAGACTTACAAAATGCCTAGGTTAGGGACTCAATATCCAATATTAGCTTTATGTACATCTTTCCATAAAAGTCAAAATTGCTGATCATGAGTGATTATCATTGGACGTGGATGAGTAGTTGGGTGACTAATTTCAAAAGTGATTGAGATTGTTGGGAAATTGGTGTGATAGTGAGATAAAAGTAGGACCATGTTTACTTCCATCATACCCACATCCTAGACTTGGGTAACTTAATCCACTTTCATCATACGGGTAACTTACATTATCCTACTTGGTCTGTACATTTTATTACACTTGATATTCCATCCATAATCCATGAATCCTTATGCTTTAATTAAAGAAACAAAATGCATGAATCATGACGATAAGTCCTTCAAAAATGAGTATTATCTGCCACATATGATAGTGTATTACATCTCTTTAATGTTAGCCCTTATGTGATAACATAACTTAATGCATAAACCTTATATTTATTCTAAGTCCATAAGAGTTGTTATTCTCTATAACAAATATGTGCACCAAAATAAATAAATAAATAAATTTCATTAAAAATAATAGTTGTAAGTACAAAATATTTAACATGATGTAGCCTAGTCTTATTCTCAATGATCATTAAAACTTTTTGGTGACATACCTTTTGTTAAAGGATAAGCTATATCAATTTAATGCTAATGTGTTCAATGATCACTTTATTCTCCTTAACACGCTCCCTTATGACTAAATACTTAAAGTCAATATGTTTACTTCAACTACCACTCTTGTTGTTGTTAACCAAGAAAAGCGCTCAATTAATGGCTTTGAAATTGAATTTACAATTTTAAGTCCATACATAAAACTCTTCAACCATACACGATGTGAAGTAGCCTCAAAACAAAAGACAAACTCATCCTTCATGATAGCAATAGCAGTTAAAGATTGCTTTGCTATCCTCCAAGACACAAGCCCACCTCCAAACATGAAAACATACTTAGATGTTGATTTTTGTGAATTAACACACCAAGCGAAGTTTGAATCCAAGTAACTAGCTACCTCTAAGTTATCAGTTCGTCTATATTTAAACATATAATCTTTAATCCCTTAAAGGTATCTCATTACTTTCTTTACAACTCTCTAGTGATCCATACTTGGATTACTCTAATATCTTCCCAACATTCCAACAATAAATGTAATGTAAAGTCTTGTGCAAATCGGGCATATATTAGGCTTCCACAGTAGAAGCATATAGAATGTTTCAAATTTGTTCCCTTTCAAGCTCATTTCTCAAGTATTGATTCAAATTGAACTTGTCACCCTTCACAATTGGTGCCACACTTGGTAAAAATTCTTTTAATCTCTCAAAAACCTTATTGATATATGTCTCTTGAGACAACCCTAAAATACCTTGAGATCTATCCCTGATGGATCTTACTGCCAATGACATAAGATACCTTACCCATATCTTTCATATTAAATTTTTTAAATAGAGATTGCTTCATCTCATGTAGAAACCTTTTATCATTGGTTGCAAGTAAAATATCATCCACACATAGGACAAAAAACAAATTTTGCTTCCACTAACTTTTTTATATATAAAATTGATCCACGATGATTCTTTATAAAACTAAATGAAGAGATGACATAATGGAATTTTAAATACCATTGATGAAAGATTCATTTCAATTAATATATGGATTTTTTGAGCTTACGCACCAAATGCCCACCATCATTGAAAGAGAATCTTTTTGGTTGTTTCATATAAGCCTACCCATCTAGGTCATCATTAATGAAAGCTATTTTCATGTCCATTTGATATTCTTCAAGTCAAAATGGGCAACCAATGCCATAATGACATGAAAGGAATCTTTCTTAAATACAAGAGAAAAGGTTTCAGTGTAATCAATTCATTCTTTTTAAGTGAATCTTTTAGTTACAAGTCTTGCTTTATATCTTCCAATGTTGCCTAATAAGTCTTTTTTTTTTAAGACCCATTTACATTCAATGGCTTTTACACCATTATGCAACTGAAAAAGATCACAGACTCCATTAGATGATATTAAATTCAACTCATCTTTCATAGCACTATATCACAATTCAAATTCATTGCAACTTATGGCTTATGAAAATATTTGAGGGTCATTTTCGGCTCCAAAATTATAATAAGCCTCTTATAGATACACAGTGTAAACAATAAGAATTGTTCATTTCTTCATTCTAATTGATCTTTTAAATGTTGTGTCAACACCTTCCTTCAAAGCATATTGTATAACTGGTTGTTCAACAATCTCTAGCAATTGTTGAACAACTAGATCTATTAGATTGTTATCAACATCTTGTGAAACTTCAATGATTTGATGTTCAACCTCCATTTGAAGATGAGTGGCATTATGAATGACAATTAATATGTCACTTAAAATGGAAATTTGAATATTAAAATTATCGTTCTCATAAACTACGTTCAGAGATTGACTACTGCCACTGATCAAGTCATTTTCAAGAAATTTTGCATTTTATGATTCCATAATTTAGAGCTATGTAATGGATAATAAAAGATGTAACTTATAGAATTTTCAGAATGTCCAATGAAATGCTTATTTATAGTCCTTGGGTACAATTTCTTTTCTTGTACGTTATAAACTCTCAGATGAGCATCCTCAAACGTGTATATGTCTCAAACTTAGTTTCCAACCTTTCTATAATTCAAATAGTGTGTTTGGAATAGCCTTGGTTGGAACTTGGTTCAATATATACACCATCCTTTTAAAAACACCAATCCACAAGGATTTAGGAAGCTTGGTGTCACATCCCGTGACCACATTTTTTTCTCTTAAAATACACAACTTATCCGGTTGGGCTGTCTGTGATACTTCACTTTTCATATTCATTTAACTATTAAATATAAAATTAGTATTATCAATTACATCCCCTATTTAGATTCTCAAGAAAGTAGTACTGAAAGTAAGTCTAAATACAGAAATTAAATTATCATACCTCATATTATAAATCAAGCTATCGCAGTGTCTCCAATTTCGCAGCTCGAAATCCTCAGATGTTAGATCTCTTGATCCCCAAAAATCTGAAATGTTAATATTAAGGGGTGAGCAAACCACGGCTCAGTAAGAGAGTTATATGCAACACTTGATATTCAGCTACCTATATGCTAAAAATAATTTTTTTCACTTTCTTTAAATCTTCCTAGAGGCTCTAGGCTCATATGTAGGAAGGATACTACAGTCGGCTAGGGATCCGGATGGAGTAAGGCAGATATTTTAGAATACCTGGCTTGTCCAAAACCTAGAAGCAACTGTAGAGAGTACTCGTTTTTCTTTTAATATTCAAATCCCAGTAAAACATTAAATATTCACGTGATAAAACACTTAAGTAAATAAATAAGGAATTAATGTTCCTTTCACAAATATTCATTTCCACACTTGTAAAACACTGTATAATATTTGGTTTAACACGTATATCAAAAGCTCAGTAGCTGTAGATAATTTAGTACCAGCAAAAGTTCAGTGAAAGTATAATCATCAGTACAGTATCATGGAGACTAGGCAACACCCTCAATATATCATGCTATAATAAATCATCCCAAATAGGGGAAACACATGAGATCTATGGCCATAGTCTATGGGGTCCTCAGTGTGCACTGATCAGGTGTCCACTGGGACGCTGATAATAGGATCAGTATCTATCAGCACTAACATGTGACACGTGAGCACGATATGGGGCCTAACAGTCTCAAAACAGTAAACACGTGATATAAACCCCATTTATGAAATCACTTTCACTGAATGTAAGTTCAATCAATCCATAAATATTCATAAGGAAAATATTTTCATCTTATGAATAACAATTTATAAAATATTCATACTGGGGTAATCATTCCCAAAAATGTTCTAAATATTATAGAACAGTATAAATCACATTTTCCATACGATGAAAACAGTTTATAAAATAACCACTGTAAAATATAAAAGGTCATAACTGTCTTTTTCACCGTAAAACATATACGCACGCTTTTCCTTGCTTTCACTCGAAAACATGATTTTCAAGGTTATCGGGATTCAAATCAATCATTTTTATGATTTATGGAAAATTAAAATATTTATTTTCTAAATCAACACTCTCGTCCCATATTTTCTCTGTAAACACATGCGGAGACTTTTTAGTCTCAAAACACTGTTTTCCACCTTTAATTACCTTTATGGAATTTTTCTATAAACACTTATTTTCACGATTGAACCCATAAAGGTTATTTATAAAATCAAGTGAATATTTGAAGAAATATTATTAAAAATTCACTTTGATCCTTTTCATTTTTCACCTCGTTTCACGTGAAATATCACCTATCGGGATAAATTTAGGTGATTTCCTTTTTCACCATTTTCACAACATGAATATTTTAAAATTAATTATCAATATATTCATATTTTATGAAAACTAATCGATTTCTCGAATTTCGTGTTGAAAATCGTTTCTTTTGATGAAAAATCATTTATTATGATTTTCGGTAATTTTTCCAATAATTTTCGACAGTATAACGGCTGCCGATTGGCTAGCCTCCTGCACAAAAATACAGTTTGAATCTCAACCAGTAAATCACCACAATTCCAAACCGATAAATCACCACAGTTTTCAACCAATCACTATCAATTACATTTATAAAATTTAAATGCATAATTTAAAACATGTGTGCCGATATCCTTACAGGCTGCACATGTCTCCTTTACCTGTCTCGGGTCGGCGACTGCCTCTCGAAGGTCGCGCCCGTGTTCACCTTGCCCGATTTCATTGGCTCGGTCATCGAGGGGATTTTCTGAAATTAAAATTCTAAATTTAGAATTTTTCCATAATTTATTCAAATTAATTACTCGGAAATGATTCCCGAATTTCTTACCGAGTTTCTCAGATTTCTGAGTTTCCGGGATTTCCAGAAATTTTCTAATTCTCGAAAATTTTCCAAATTCCCGGAATTCCTTTTATTTTCCTCTTTCTTCTTTTTCTTTCTTCTTTCTTTTTCTCTTTTCTTTTCTTTTCTTTTCTTTTTCTTTTTCCTTTTTCTTTTCTTTTTCTTTTCTTTCTTCCCAGCCGGACCGGTCACCTCCCCTCACCGCCGGTTCTTCACCGGTGATCGGTTCTCCAGCGGTTCAATGACGGTGAAGTCGGATCTGGCCTCCGTTCATCCCGAATCGGCGACACGGCGGCGGATCTACTCGATTTTGGTTCGGTCCCTTCTCCTCCTCCGTCGGCCTTCCTCCGCCGTTCCCCGCCTCAACGGTGGCTTCCCACGTCTTCTTTTTCCTCCGGCGGTGGTGTGGCTGCAGTGGCGGTGGCCAATTTCGCCGGCACTGCCAAATCCCTTTTTCGTTTTCTTCCCGGTTTCCGCCGGAAATTCCCTTCGATTCGCCTCATTTCTTTCCTTTCTTCCGCCAGTCATCGACCTCCCTCTCTTTGCCGGCGTCGTCTCTTCCTTTTTCTCTCGCCGGCGGTGGCAGCTCTGCCACCGTCGGCCTCGCCTGGGAAGGGTCGGGATCCTTCCCGATTCCTTCCTTTCCCTTTTTGTTTTCCCCTTTTTATTTTTCTCTTTCCTTTCTATTTTTATCTATAATATAATATATATATATTATATTTATATAATATACATATATATATAAACATAATATATCAATATATATAGATATATTTTATACATTTATACTATATTTTTAAATATGATTATATTAATTTATATATAGTATAATACTCTATATATATATATTATGTATTACAAAATATATATCTAGTGTGTGTGTGTATATATATATATATGTATGTAAATTTATATACTTTAAAATTAAATAACCTTTATATATATTTTCAAACTTTAATGTAATTCAATATTTACATTTTCCATATACGTATGTATATATATTTATATATACATAAAATATTATACTTGTATACATATGTACTATTTAAATTGATAAAATAGTATATATACATAAATATACCAATGTATATTAATATATACTATATAGTATTTTAGTACATATGTATTTGTATAAAAATACATTTATATAATATATAATTATATAAATATATTTCTCTTTTATTTGTTATTTTCTTATTTAATTTGGATTTCCATTATCCAAATTAAATTTCCTCCTTTCATTATTTTCCATAATTTCTCATCTTATTTTTCCGATTTAATTTTCCTTCACTCAGATTTCCACCATCCGTTCCTTTCTCAATTCTCGGGATTTTCACAAATATCCCGTTCTCACAATTTTATTTATTTCCGCTTATTTATTTTCTCTAATATTTATTTCCAATATTACTAATTTCCAAAATTGGAAAATTTACGGTTTTCACACTTGGAGTTACTAAGCATACTGCATACCATATCTATAAAGGTTTAGTTTCTTTTTTCAGCTACACCATTCTGGTATGGAGATCAAAACATGTGTATTGGGCTACAATCCCATGCTCTTCAAGATATCCCACAAACAGACCAGGTGCTTGTTCATCTTCGGTGTATCTACCATAATAGTCTCCACCTTTATTTGATCTCACAATCTTTTACTTTCCATATTGTTTCTCTACTTCCGCTTTAAAAACCTTAAAAGCATTTAATGCTTCGTTCTTATTATGAAGCATGTAGAGATATATTAATTGTGAATAATCATCTATAATGAGATGAAGTACTTCTAACTACACAAGTCCATACCCAAACTACAAATACGTATGTATGCTTTCTAATATGTCCAAACTTCTCTTGACACCTCTTTTTGTCTTGTTAGTCAACTTTTTCTTTATGTAGTCTACACAAGTATCAAAGTCAGTAAAATACAAAGTATTAAGTACTCCATCATTCACCAACTTTTTAATTCTCTCGATAAAGATGTGTCCCAATCTTCAATGCCACAACATAAATGAATTTTCATCCATAACACACCAGTTAGTACCAACACTCCCTTGGACGTGCATTAGATTAAATGAAACGTTGTTTTTTAAATGAATTCAAAATAAACCATCAATCAACATACCATTTCCAACAATAGCATATTTATAAAACAAACAGAAAGAATCTTCATAAATTTCAAAGGAATATAAAAAGTTTACAAGTCTTGAAAGTGAAATACAATTTCTAGAAAAACATGGAATATAAAAAGTTATTTCCAAATTCAAAACAAAACTACAATCTAGAATTAATTTATACATCCTAATTGCTTCCACATGTGAACCCATCTTGTTTCCTAAACAGATACATTATTCGCTGGCCATTGGTTTCCTTAGTTTAGAAAACCTTACAAAGTATTTGAATCTTGGATTGTAGAATAAGAATCAATCCACTAAGTGTTATGACAAACATCAATCATATTACATTCATAACATACAACTGAGATTGGATTACCTTTATCTCAAGCCAAGCCTTTTATTACAATCCTTCTTCACGTGTCCCTTCTTTTTATAGAAAAAACACTTGGACTTCTTCCTCGCAGTTTGGATGGGTATTTTACCTTTTCCTTTTTGCTTGGCTTGTCCTTTGTTCTTTCCTTGTGTTGCCATTTACGCACTTTCATCTATTTTCAATATCTGCCTCCCTTCTTCTTGAACACACATGGTCAAGAATTCATTAACTGATCATTTTTTCTTATGTGTGCTGTAAGAAATATTGAAAAGTTCATACTAATGTGGAAGAGAATTTAGTATAAAGTGCACAAGGAAATTTTTAGACATCTCAACCTCAAGAGATTGTAACTAAATCGTTTTGTCCCTTATCTACATGATGTGCTCATGGCACACCTCTAATACTATTGAGCTTTATAGATGATAACTTAGTCATTAAGGTGTTGGCTAGGATCTAAAGACTCAAATTTTCATCAATAGCCTTAAGTAATTCCTTGAAATTATTACATTTAAGAATTAAACCACAAAATCTAGTAGATGTAAGTGTCCTTATGAACATCATGCTTAAGCAATTAGATCGCTCTCATTATTCATATAGGACATTAGCTGCTTAAGTGCTTGTTTCAATAATTGTAGGTGGTTCATTCTTTTAAATGGCGTAATCAATGTTTATGCACCCTAATTGGAGGATAACCCTCTCCTATATTTTATAGTTATTACCACTTAAATAGAGAATATCAACTTTGTCATTAGAAACTTCACAAGTTGTATAACTATAAATAAATTATACATTCTTGCTTATGTTCCAAATTGAGGCAAATAGATATATCATGCTTTATCAATGTAAATCATGTTTCACAAGATTAATCAAATAACATATAAAACTATTTGTGGGCCAAGTTTTTAACCTAAATAGATCCATTTGGAAATTTTACGATGAAACTATCAAATTATATTCATTTTTTTATAAATTTAAGTGGGTAAATTATTTATCGTAATTAATCATACAAATACAATAAAAATTCTCATGTAAAAATTAATTATATTAAAGATGATTAATTACAATTAATTTCATTTTTCTATATGTGATCAATAACACATAATATGTGATTTGACATAATCAATGATGTTGTGGTTGTTCTTCGATTAATAAAATTTTATATAGATCAAATGACATCAAAATTTATGTATAATATTCACTCAACCATGCATACAATCAACATATTATAAGCAAACAATGTTGTGTGTGTGTGTGTACCCATTAATTATGCATAAAATTGAAACATGCAAAAGTCATCTCATGATCCAAAATAATAATACAAAGTTAATGAAAATTCATCTTAATTTTGAATATAAAAAATATTTTATGATTAATTAATAATCAAGTCATTTGTTTACAATACTTTTAACAAATTTTACGTCTAATGATACAAAATTGTACTCAATCATATTTGTTTATGTTGACCTTATAATAAGATAAAAAAAAAATTTTGACTTTATTGTAAAAGTTTTTGAATACATATACATATACATATATATAAGATAATTATCCTATACACCGTTAGTAAAGTTTTTTTACTCTACAAGCGGAGTTAAGATGATGACACATTTATTATTTTATTTATTTTTTATTTTTTAAATATTTTTAAAGGACATGTGTCATTGTCCTAACACCGCTTGTGAAGTAAAAAAACTTCGCTGAAGATGAATGAGATATTAATCCTTACACACACACATATTTGTTTTAGTGAACATGAGAAAGTTTTATTATATATATATATATATATATATATATATATATATATATATAAAATTTAGTGAACATGAGAAAGTGCAAGAAACCTTGTTTATATTTCATTTAAAAGAGACATATTTCAAATTTACAGGCAATAGCTAGCCTCTACAGAAACACATTTCTGAATCTATTTTCTATTAATACGTGACAGACTTTAAGTTTCCCCAGTTCCCAGTGACATGGATGCAGCTAAATTCACCATGTTTCTGGGAGGAGGTCAACGTAACTATGCAACTTTGCTTCGTTGGAATCACTTTGCTCCACTTTGTTAAAAAAATTGTATGCAAACACGGAAGGAATATGGCAGATCAAGTGACGAAAAATTACCCCATTGGTGCAAAAGTCAGCCTTTCTTACAGAGCCAGTATAGTGTGCTCCACTTTGTTGCTTGGCATTCATGTCCTAAAGCTGCTGAATAGTATGAATGACACACATTGCAACTCCAAACTTCAAGCTTATTCATCAGAGATTATGCCAGTGATATCATGGGCAGCAACATTAATTGTAGTATGCCAGCTTCCAAAACAAAATCACATAAGATTTCCTTGGATTCTAAGAGCATGGTGGGTTTGCAGCTTCTCATTGTCCATTATCTGCTTAGTTCTCTATACACACTCAAGAATTGCAGAACATGGCCATCTTAAAATGCTAGATTATGTAGAATTTATCGGTCTCCTTGCATCCTTTCCCTTGCTGGTTATATCAATCAGAGGGAAGACAGGTTTAGTCTTGATTGGCTCTAATAACCTTGCTGAACCACTTCTCAGTGGAAAAACTGATAAACATTCGAAACAGAAAAGAGAATCTCCATATGGAAGAGCAACCCTTCTGCAACTCATAACCTTCTCTTGGCTCAACCCATTGTTCTCGGTGGGGATCAAGAAACCCCTAGAAAAGGAAGAGATCCCCGATGTTGATATTAAGGACTCTGCTGAATATGCCTCCTTTGCTTTTGATCAGAATCTAAAACAAATTAGCGAGAAAGATGGTTCGACAAACCCATCTATAGACAAAGCAATGTTTCTTTTGATCAGGAAAAAAGCAGCCATTAATGCACTGTTTGCAGTGATAAGTGCAGGAGCATCATATGTTGGTCCATATCTGATTGATGACTTTGTAAACTTCCTGACGGAGAAGAAAACCAGGAACTTAGAGAGTGGATACCTTCTTGCACTAGCCTTTCTAGGTGCCAAGGTGGTTGAGACAGCGGCACAAAGGCAATGGATTTTTGGTGCCCGTCAGTTAGGCCTGCGGCTCCGAGCTGCTCTAATATCTTGTATATACAAGAAGGGGCTACTTTTGTCCAGTCCATCTCGGCAAAGCCACACTAGTGGAGAGATCATCAACTGTATGAGCGAAGATATCCAAAGAATCACAGACTTCATTTGGTACTTGAATATTATATGGATGTTGCTGATACAAATTTCGTTAGCAATCTTCATTTTGCACACGAGTCTAGGTTTGGGGTCGTTAGCTGCATTTGCTGCAACTGCCACACTCATGGCTTGCAACATACCAATAACAAGAATCCAGAAAAGGTACCAATCTAAGATCATGGATGCGAAGGATAACAGGATGAAGGCTACTTCAGAAGTTCTTAGAAACATGAAGACTATAAAACTTCAAGCATGGGACAGTCAGTTCCTCCACAAGCTAGAGAGCTTGAGGAAGGTGGAGTATAATTGGCTATGGAAATCACAAAGATTGTCAGCAAGTTCTGTTTTCATTTTCTGGGGATCGCCAATGTTTATCTCTGTGGTGACTTTTGGGGCATGCATGCTAATGGGGATTCAGCTCACTGCTGGTAGAGTCTTGTCAGCACTGGCTACGTTCCGAATGTTACAAGACCCTATATTCAGTTTACCTGATCTACTCTCAGTCATAGCATAGGGTAAAGTTTCAGCAGATAGAGTTGCTTCCTACCTCCAGGAAGATGAAATAGATCAGGATGCCATTGAGTTTGTTCCCAAAGATCAAACTAAGTTCGAAGTCGAAATTGACAAAGGAAAATTCAGCTGGCACCCTGAATCAGGCAATCCTACCCTTGATGGGGTGCAACTTAAAGTGAAGAGAGGGATGAAGGTGGCAATATGTGGAACTGTGGGGTCAGGCAAGTCTAGCTTGCTTTCATGCATTCTTGGAGAAATAGGGAAGTTGTCAGGTACAGTAAAAATTAGTGGTTCAAAGGCTTATGTTCCTCAGTCGCTATGGATATTGACAGGGAATATCAGGGAGAACATTTATTTGGGAATCCTTACGACATTAACAAATATGACAGAACAGTTAAAGCATGTGCTTCGACAAAGGACTTTGAGCTAATTCCTCGTGGTGATTTAACTGAGATTGGAGAGAGAGGGATTACTATGAGTGGAGGACAGAAGCAAAGGATACAAATTGCCCGTGCAGTCTACCAGGATGCTGATATATATCTTCTCGATGACCCATTCAGTGCCGTGGATGCTCATACAGGCAGACAGCTCTTTGAGGTAAAATGTAGTCTCGACTTGAAAGGCGGAGAGGCAATAATGTTTCTGCGAATAAGTTTATACCATGGATCCTAGAATTATACAGTTCACCCTATGGCCACCTTTTTCAACTGTCAAAAAACTTTAAAGACCAGTTATTGTTTTCAACTACATTTTGCAGGACTGTTTGATGGGAATTCTCAAAGAAAAGACTATACTTTATGTTACCCACCAAGTTGAGGTTCTGCCTGCTGCGGACATCATTCTGGTAAGCAAGATACTCAAATTTCTTGAGTCATATCAAATGATTAAATTCATAGTTCATTGAGAATAACTAACCACAAATACATATTGTATTCTTTTTTTTTTATGGATATGAATTAAAATAGGTTATGCAAAATGGAAGAATTGCACAAGCAGGCACCTTTGAAGAACTTCTGAAACAAAATATAGGATTTGAAGTTTTAGTTGGTGCCCATAGCAAAGCACTACAATCTGTTCTGACAGTTGAAAATTCCAGTAAAACATGTCAAGATCCGGTAACTGATGATGAAATTAACACAGATTTTATTTCAAGTTCCCAACTGCTACTGGCACCGCACGACTCGGAGTATAGCCTTCCTACAGAGATATAAGAAAATGGAGGAAAACTCGTGCAAGATGAAGAGAGAGAAAAAGGAAGCATTGGGAAAGAAGTTTACTGGTCCTATATGACCACTGTGAAAGGTGGAGTCCTGATTCCAACAATAATTTTGGCACAGACATCATTCCAAGAATTACAGATAGCAAGTAACTACTGGATGGCATGGGCTTCTCCTCCTACAAGTGAAACAGAGCCTACGTTGGGGGTGAACTTTATAGTACTTGTTTATTCACTACTTGCTGTTGGTAGTTCACTCTGTATCTTGGTGAGGGCCATGCTAATGGCGGTAGGAGGACTTTGGAAGGCACAGAAGCTCTTCCTTAACATGCTGCACAGTGTACTCCGTGCTCCAATGGCATTTTTTTATTCAACCTCAGCTGGAAGAATCTTAAATCGGGTGAGTTGCATAAGCTAAACGAATTTTCTCTGATCTCAATTACAGAAAATTTGTAGGTAACGCTAAATTATTCATAGTTCTTGATGCAAAATGCAAAATCTCTTCCGTTCCCTCCATCATAATAAATCATTAGAAGAAACCATAAAGATGACGTCATGTTGAATGAATGAATCTAATCTCCAAAAAGAAATCAGTCCAATTTTTAGTTCATGCAGGATCTCCGAATTAGAAATGTCTAAAGGTAATTGATATTAGAAGAAAGTCTGAAAATGAGATGATAGGGATAGCTAAATCTTTTTAGTCCATGTACTTGCACTAAACTTCTGTGGTGTTGGAGCTCAATAGCTGAAGATCATTTATATATGATTGCATGACAAAGACTCATGGTCTTAAGTTGTTCTATTTCCAGGCTTCTACTGATCAAAGTGTGCTAGATTTGGAAATGGCAGCCAGATTAGGACGGTGCGCTTTCTCAGTAATACAACTACTTGGGACCATTGCAGTGATGTCACAGGTAGCATGGCAAGTGTTTGTCGTCTTCGTTCCAGTAACTGCAATCTGCATATGATACCAAGTAAGTTTCAGTGCATATTTATTTCTAATATATCTAGAGATGATTACCTAGGTATGCCTTGTAGAAAGAGAATCCAAATATGAGTTATTGTTAAATATAGAAAAGACAGTGCTTTTATACTTGTAATATTTTATCTAATCCAAATTAATTTCAGAAAAATAGAAAATGCTAAAGCATATGCCAAGTTTGCATGCAAAAAATCAACTATTGTTAACTGCCACCAAAAGAAAAGCTTTACCAATTCATTTTTATGCATAAATGTTTCAGCAATATTACATACCGACAGCAAGAGAACTGGCCCGCTTAGCAGGAGTAGAAAGAGCTCCTATCCTCCACCACTTTGCAGAATCACTGGCTGGTGCAGCAACAATGCGTGCATTCGGTCATGAAAACCGTTTTGTTGATGCAAACCTTAACCTCGTTGACAACCATTCAAGGCCCTGGTTTCATAATGTCGCAGCAATGGAATGGCTTTCGTTTAGACTAAATCTACTGTCCAATTTTGTATTTGCCTTCTCATTGGTTGTGCTGGTGGTTCTCCCTGAAGGAATCATTAATCCAAGTGAGTAAAACAAGTATTATATATAGTAACTTGTTTTTCTTTCTTGAAAATTGTATCTTCTATGAAAGAAAGAGGGACAAAAAAGATAATCAATGATCCACTGATCCATAATTGAAAATTTTTTTCCAACAGTCATTGCAGGACTGGCAGTTACATATGGAATAAATTTGAATGTTTTGCAAGCTGCAGTAATATGGAACATATGCAATGCAGAAAACAAGTTGATCTCAGTCGAGAGAATTCTTCAGTACTCTAACTTAGCTAGTGAATCCGCCCTGGAGATTGAAGAGTGCAGACCACATAACAACTGGCCAGAAGTTGGAACAATTTGCTTCAGAAATTTGCAGGTACTGCCAGCATGGCTGTAAACATAATATATTTGCATAAAAAAAGTTAACAACTGCTTCAATCAAATCTTGAAGCATGCTGTTCTAAACTTGTGATAATAAGCCTGCAAGTTCCTCTCAGGCAACCAGAATCTGTTGTGAAGTTTGAGATACATATACTAATGCTGACTGTCTTACAGATCCGTTATGCTGAGCATCTTCCGTTCGTCCTCAAAAATATTAGCTGCACATTTCCCGGAAGAAAGAAAATTGGTGTTGTGGGAAGGACAGGAAGTGGCAAATCAACACTTATACAGGCTATTTTTAGGATTGTTGAGCCAAGAGAAGGGAGCATCATAATTGATAATGTCGACATTAGAAAGATAGGCCTTCATGACTTAAGATCAAGACTTAGCATCATTCCACAGGACCCAACAATGTTTGAGGGAACTGTTCGAGGGAACCTTGACCCTCTAGTGCAATATTCAGACCATGAACTATGGGAGGTAATTGATCTTCACAAAACATATCCTTAAAATAAATTATGGAACTAAATATTTTTCTCACCTGGAACCCAGCTTCACTTGAGAAGTAGACAACAGAAAATACACATTTGAGTGACATGCACGCAAAATTTTCATTAGATGTTAGAAAAATGACACATAGCTAGTAGCCTCAGCCACAATCATTCCTGTGTCACTATTTCTTTATGGTAGAATACTATTATGTTGATATCATACAATGAACTTACAATATCCCAATACTTTAGGCTCTCGATAAATGCCAACTTGGTGAACTGGTGCGTGCAAAGGAAGAAAAGTTGGACACCACAGGTCAGATTCATAACTTGGGGAGCTTAATAGTCAAATATACCCTTAACTTTTGGCATAAAATGGATATAAGCCCTCAACGTTTTATCATATGAAAATCAGTCCATAAACTTTTATTTTACTATAAATAAACCCTTAACCTCTTAAAGTCATACAATTAAATTCAAATCCATTAAATGGCACCAACTTCTGTTAATATTGCACATGTGGCATGCCACGTGGCAATCAACTAAGCTATTCATGTCAGCTTACACGTTGGATGTCCAAACAGTAGTTAGTGTCATTTAATAGATCCGGATTTAATTGCATGATTTTGAAAGGTTGAGGGTTTATTTACAGTAAAATAAAAGTTTATGTACCGATTTCTAAACGATAAAGCATTAAGGGCTTATATCCATTTTATACAAACGGTTGAAAGTACATTTGGCTATTAAGCCTAACTTTGGGAATAATGCATAGACTGATTGTATTATGCTGCTATCGAAAGCTGCTAATTACTAAAATGTCTTTAACAGTGGTCGAGAATGGGGAAAACTGGAGCATGGGCCAGAGGCAATTATTCTGTCTTGGAAGGGCATTGCTGAAGAAAACCAGCATTCTTGTACTGGATGAAGCAACAGCATCAGTTGATTCTGCAACTGATGGAGTGATACAGAGGATCATTAGGCAAGAGTTTAAAGATCAGACAGTCATAACAATAGCTCATAGAATCCACACTGTTATAGACAGCGATCTTGTTTTGGTTCTAAGTGATGGTGAGTATGGATGAAAAGATATTTGTGCGCTTACAAATACATGACATAAGCACTAGAATTGTTAGAAAACAAATTGAATCACTTTTGTGTTAACAGGAAGAGTTGCAGAGTTTGACACGCCTGCAAAGCTACTACAAAGAGAGGATTCATTCTTCTCTAAGCTTATAAGGGAGTACTACATGCAATCAAAGACCTTCAACAGATTATAAAACCTCCATAACTAGATCCTGCTTCTGGGAATCCTAAAACACTGAATGAGGCAATAGAGAAGATCATCCTATGAAGATGTTTGAAAGATCAATTGAGCTAGCAAAATAAAGGACAAAGGAAACAGTCAAACAGGAAGCCCGAGCCATGAAATCGTTATCCTGAATCCTGAAACCCTATGTAGCATCTAAAACACTTTCAAATACTACTTACTATGGAAGAAAAAAAAAGACTTGCCTAAAGCCGGGATTATATTATTGAAGATGTTTAAGAGATTTACAGTGGGTTATGGCCAATAAAATATTAATGAGAATATATACTTGCCTAGCCTACCATATGGTCTGCTTGACGACTTGAAGAATTTTTTTTTTCTTATCAAGTTACTTTGCCATTTGAATTTTGAACATCAACCACCTATGCAATAATACGAAAGTTGAAAGAAATAAAAACATGATAGGATTAGTTGAAGCAGTGAACCTGAAACAGAATCTCATGCCCAACCCCATTGCAAGCTTAATTGGAATACTTGATCGTCGTCCCATATTTGACATTCTCATTTATATTGGAATTTATACATGTTTAGCAATTATTTACTCTTTTTGAAAAATAATTTACAAGAAGATGGAGAAGGAGATTGCAGTTTTATCCACTATTAATAAATACGTCTAATTCTAAAACAGAGCCACAGTGGAGGTTAAAAGCGGAGGGTGGGGCCTAACAAAAGATTATTTCTTGTGGAGTCGTCTCCTGGTGTATAACCTGCGAGGAGAGGAGAGAAGGGAAGTTGCATAATTGAATGTCGATGGCAGTGACGTCAACGGCGAGCCTGCTCGTAGCCGTCCGAATGGAGAGCTGGAAATCCAACGGTGGTCTTCCTGCTATTCCTGGTCTCTCAGTCTCTAAACCCACTTGGGTCGTCAGAACTGAGGCAAAGCCCCTTTCTTTTTCTATTCATTGTCTTTCGATTTCCCAATTCCATGGACATACAACCACGCCAATCTTAACTTTTCTACTGCATAAAAAGATTGTTTTTCTGGGCTCCAAAAATTTCCATTTTCTCTTGGATTTCTTGAAAATTTCCCACTCTAGTTTTCTTTAAAATAATTATGGCAGGAAATGAATGGTTCTAGTGATTTCTAGACACCGCTTGTAATGATTGTGGTGCAGAAAAGGAAAGTAGTACCACTATGTTTTAATGTTTCTGCTCATGTCCTTTTGTAGTTCTTGTTCAGACCCTCATGTCATAGTTGAATCTATTATGCGGAAATATACCTAATTGCATACCTTTGGAAAATTAATAATGATGTTGCAATTAGTGAACATTGCCTTAGCTATTCTTCAAACTGCTGTTTGATTCTTTTAGAATTGTTTAAAGCATGTTTGTGTTTCCAGTATCTGCTTCATGGGCATGTCTTATTAAGGTGTGCTCCTAAATATCCATGAAGTACTTGAGGTGTTTGCAATTCTGCTGCTAATTGTATCAGAATTTTATTACCCTGAAGAACTTGTCATGCTTGTAAACAGATAGTGTTGCAAACAGAAACAATACAGTACAGTACCATTCTACACCAGAACCATATAGCCCATAATAAATCAGATCGGTTTAGAAAGGATTTTGTCTTATCTAAAAGCTAACCGCCATCAAACTGAATTTATTTTTCTGTGAAATAAGAAAAAGTTGGAAGTGATTTGGGTTGTTTCCATTCATTCACTTTTTGTTTGTGCAGTCAAATGTTCGGCGAGAGAGAATGAAGAAGCCTGATCCACCATGTGTCATCTGCCAGGGAAGCGGCAGAGTTGATTGCCACTTCTGTTGTGGAAGAGGTCTCTCTTCCCCCCTACATGATTTCTTGGCTGTAAGAAACTATTGAGTAGGTTAATCTAGGAACTCTTAAGCAATATAATATGCCTTTCAGACTTTCAAAACTCAGTCTGATTCGAAGTGAACGAGGTGTTTTTTTTTTCTTTGTGTGGGTGGATGGGTTTGGGGGGGGGGGGGGGGGGGGGGGGGGGGGTGCGCGGGGAAGTGGTTGAGGTGTTTATAAGATTTACATTCTTGGATAAATTTTTCTTCTGCAGACTTCTCTTTTGTTCTCTTTGTTTTTAATTACCCGTCCGTGGTGAACCTTACTAATTCTGATAATACCTTTCCACTGTGAAAATGTGAAAGTGAAACTGAAATTATAACTTTATGACCAGATTTTCTGAATGTTAATACTAATTAATAGTTAGAATTAGTTCATTTGTCAAACTTTATATACTTTTTCTTCTCCTTGTAGCCCCTTTTGGGTAGCCTGTAAATTTTTGCTATCTACCTTTTTTCTGCCACTATCTGAATATGTTTTTTTTTGTAGTATTATGCTCTGTTGCTTTGAGCACCATATGCATTAGCTTTTATGATATGATTCATTCTCTTGGGCTCTCCCTATGTTATACTCTTGTTGCTTATGGTAATATTGTGTTTTAATATTGCAGGAAGGACAAATCATGTTCATCTAGAGATGCTTCCCAAAGGAGAATGGCCAAAATGGTGAGGTATCAAAAATATACGTCATTCATATCATATTCCCTGGTAATGGCGCTCCAAGTAACTTCTTATGATCACTTCTGCAGGTGCCGGACTTGTGGTGGCAGTGGCCTTGGCTACTGCTCCCGTTGCCTTGGAACAGGGGAATACAGGTACATAATGGGCTTCCGTTTCATGGAGAGAGATGCTGATCACACCCGAGATAGTAAGTATCGGATTCAAGGTGACCGCAGTTCACAGAGTGCAGCAGATGGACTGCTTCACCACGAGCAGAATGAGATTTGAAGAGTTGGTGGAAGCATGGATATGAGACTTCCCTGGCAAATTTGTCATTGGCTAGGCTCCATATTTTGTAACCCAAGTGATGATTTTCAGGCTTGCAGCTGATTCTGAAATTTTATTTAGATGGACACCTTAAATTCCGTAGGGTGCAAACTCCCTTCATTAGAGTTGTTTTACATAGAGCAAAACGTTATAGGTTTCAAGAGTTTGCCATAAGACATGGCTGTCATCATAGATGTCAAACAAGTTGATACACTTTGTACGGTATTACGGGATGAGATTGTCGCTTCTAGGCATTAAACCTGCAATGTAGTAAACACTTTCCCCTCTTCTCCTTTCCTTCCCTAACCCTCCCTTTTTAGTTACTGCTTCCAAATGAGACTTGTATATCTTTTGAGGGTTTTGGAGCCCGACATCAGTAGAACTTGCTTTTGATTTTGGACCAACTCGATTTACGATGAAGGAAAGGAGATGGTGTGTTGCAAAGCCAGTAGAAACCGACTTTTGCCTCGCTAGCGAGACCAAACTGAGGTTAAAATGCCTCTCATTTTCACTTCGGATGAGCCGCATGACTGGTGTGCTGGTTGGAGGAAGGAATTAGAGACGGAGTACTTTAAGATGGTATCTTTTTAGCACAACCAATGAAGACCAAAAATTTATTATCTAAAATAATTACATGTTTTATCTATATATATAGTCTTTCAAATTATTTTTGCCTTTTTTTCTTTCAGAAACAAACATACAAGTACACAAAAGATTTATTATTAGTCAGATATTTAGAGATTGACAGAAGAGAGCTATGCAAAAAAATAATTAAACACTACCTGTATTTAATAATAGTTACA
The DNA here is from genome assembly GCA_031772115.1 of Heritiera littoralis. Lineage (NCBI taxonomy): Eukaryota > Viridiplantae > Streptophyta > Magnoliopsida > Malvales > Malvaceae > Heritiera > Heritiera littoralis. Next base: position 1,616,734 of record JAPDPK010000092.1, on the reverse strand, counting down.
GTCAGCAGATGGGATCAAAACACCAACTCACACGGAGTTAAAAGAGTTGAGAGTGAGGTGGGTAGTACCATTTCCAACTTTAGAACATATGAAAACAAGCTAATTTACTTCTAAGTTTGTCAAGCTTCTCTGGCTCCCCAGTTGGCTCTCCCCTCAAGTTGGGGAGAAAAATACATTTAAGAAGCTTTGTTGGATTCATCTCCTGGTATATCATCCTCATCATGGTAAATATTCTCTGCCATCTGCCATATCTGAAGAATGTTATCTTCGGCTACACTAGCAATAACCCAATCTTCACATGGATTCCATGAAAAATCAGAAATTTTACTGGTGTGACCCCCATGAATGAAAAGCAACTCAGGTGGACCATCTTCAGCATCCTCTGGTGTCTGTTCTTCATCAATCCTGCAAAAGAAGATTCAAATGACTAAATAATTATTAATGTGAAGGAGGTCATTGCATGTATTTGCATCAAAAGAAATCAACTAGGTGATCCAGTCAACTTTGTCGCACTAAAGCTGCCATGTAACTACATAGTTCTTTTCTCCAGTTTTTCTCTCTTGGATTAGAAACTTAGTAAAGGTTACATTCACTCAGAAAACTGAACACAATTTGGCAATGAGTTACTCACCTACTAAGATCCCACACCATGAGCCTTCTACCAAGACAGCAGGATGCTAAGATTGTCTCATTCTTCGGATTCCACCCAACTTGGAAAACTTCTTCCCTGTTGCAGACCATTGCAAAATTAACTTCATGTCTAGTTATTAACATATCTTCAAGAATTCCACAAATTCATCAAGTATCCAAAAAGATAGAAAATGAGAATATTTCATGAATCCAAAATAGTAATCAGAGTAAGCCTTGAGTAGAATTTCTTACTTATGGCTATCAAAGGTGTGGAGTGCAGTACTGATTTTGCGGAGATCAAATAACTTAACTGTCTTATCAGTAGACCCCGTTGCCACAACCCACTCATTAAAGGGATTGAAAGCTAAGCAGTTAACCTGATAAAGTGAAAATAATAACATCAAACAACAGGAAGTGGTATCGAAAAATAGCAACCTGTCAGCATTTCCAATCAGCTAAAGCGCAAATTATCAGAGCATATATAAATTAAAATTTACTCTATTCACCAGAATTTCAGCACAGCAACTGAAGGCAGAACAGAGTGGTACTAAACTAAGATAAGTGAAGCAATAACTGAATAAAATTGAGTCCATATGTTGTTATTTTGGTCACTTTCTATCCCCAATGAGTGAATTCTTTTCCTAAATTCTAAGCAATATTTAGCCTAACTAAAACAGAAAGAAAAGAAAATAGACCAGTGCACAATTGTTTAGTGGAAAAAGCTAAATTTTTCATATATATTCACACATTAAATAAATAGAATAAAAGAACAAAGAGAAATTTAGTTGATAGTCACCTCACTCTGGTGAGCAACTACGGACTGGATAGGCTTGGTGACAGATGGGGTTCGCAGGTCCCAAATAAGTAGATACTGGTCATCCCCAACGGAGCCAAACAAGTACTCGTGTCTGAGATGCCACGCAACGTCTTCGACGACACCCTCGTGGACCTTGAAAATCTGCGTAGCATCAAGAGCCTTGTTCTTGGGAGTGGCATTGATGTCCCACAGACAAATCTGAGCATCATCAGAGCCACTAAGTAAATGGCCTTGCTTGAACTTACTCCAAGACAGCCCATAACCCTCCGTGCTATGGCCCCTGAGCCTCAAATCAGGACCGCAGGCACCATCCAAAGGCGGCTTGGAAGGATGCTTGCTGTAGTCGAACACAAAAACCTCAGCGCTGACCGTCTTGGTGGCTATAATGAAAGGATTCTGGGGCATATAGCGAGCTCTATTGACCTCCCCTTCGTGATTGATCTGCTGAATAATCTGGACCTTGCCGCTGGCGCATCCGAAGCCGCCGATGTCGGAGCGGTCGTGGTCGTAGTGGCGAGCATCGTTCTCGGAATCCTGGAGGGGAAGCTGGACCTGGGCAAGCATAAGGTAATTGGGCTCGTTTTCGGAGGTGTGGGTGCCCAAGATCATCTTTTGAACGGAGTAGTCCTTGCCGGGAGGCTCGTCGCGGTCGGGAAGCCATTCGACGGTGAGAGAGGGCCACTCGAGGGCGTGGGTAATGACCAAATCATAGAGGAAAGGAGTGTTCTTTTTCCAAATTTTGTACTCTTCGTTGATCAGCCTCTCCTCAATCTCTCCACGCATTTCCTCCTCGTCCTTTCCCATTTCTCAATTTTGGTTTGCTTGCTTTGCTTCTGTTATTAGATTTAGGGATTTTCTTCTTATCTATCCTTTCGCACTTCCCGCCAAGGGGATTGGTTTGGGAACTTGGGGTTTGGAACCCAAACTTACCACTGTAGCATTTAAGCATCGGTGAGAAATTACATTCACTTTTCAAACCCTAGGCCTTGCTATGGCAGTGCACATGATTTGATTCACGTAAAATAATTTTTAAAAAATAATTTTTTTAAAATAATTTTTAAAAATTTAATTTTTTAAAAAAATTGATATTTTTTGTTGTTTGGTTAATATGCTGAAAACTATTTTTTGTTATTTGTTATTTTAATCCAATATAGATTATGTTAAGTTTCAATAAGGGTTTTTTTCTTAAGAGTAGCATAGGTTTGAAAATTGTCTTCTCCTTTTTCACAATTTTTCAAAATTCTTAAAGATTTTTCATTCACTAAATTTTATTTTTTATTAACCGAAAATATTTTACATGTACCAAACACTTGAAAATGTGAAAAATATTTTCGAGAAAATTAAATACGCCAATCAAACGGATCCTTACTATGTTTCAAAGTTCTAACCATTATTTTTTTTGTTAGAAAAGTTCTAACCATTATTATTAAACTGAACGAACAAAAAAAACCATTATTATTAAACAGATATATGTATCTTGAATGGAAATTTTATTTTTTAGTATTGAATATGGTATAGTAAGATATAATAAATAATTTTAAAATTAATTGTAAATAATAAATATAATTAAACAAACGTAAGATAAGTAAAAAATAAAAAGTATTGTAACAATCAAAGTTTAACATAACTGTTATTACTCCTTTTTAAAAGAGATTAGATTCAATATTCAATACCATTTGTGCCTCTTTTGAATCAAAAATAAAAAATAAAAAGAATTATATATATACTAATAGGATTATGTAAGTATATGATAAAAGTAAGAAATATGATTGTTTGTAAACTCTTAACATGTTGATTAATTGTATATATTTTTAAGAATTTATATATAATGCATTGACAATGCATTAAGATCAGACTAGGCTTAAATTTTGGCTCACATCCTTGCAGGTCGAGCTCGATCAGACCAGCTCGTTTTACACCCGGACTTTCAATTTTGGTGCTTAGGAATATTGGTTGTATAGGAATTGCGGGAATTATAGATTGTAATCTAGTTTTATACATACTTACATATATATATATATATATATATATATATATATATATATATATATATATATATATATATATATATATACACACACATATGTATGTCTCTTATGTATTAAAAAAATGAATAAGAAATCAGCAGAAGAAGAATTTCTTTAGTCTTCATATAATTACTTTTTATGACAACATTACCATCTAGTCAATCGAAAATTACACCCAAAAGATCAAGTATCCTAAGCCATCTACACTACCACTGCTATTCTTTGCCTCTCCTTCCTCTCTATATCGTAGACCCACCCATCCCGTCTCACGCCTAGAGCGCTCGCCCTTAAGTAGCCTCAAATCCTAATCACCACCTTTATACTTCGACCACAATTTGGCTCACTTGTAATGCACGTTGATTGATCATAACGCCCATTACACTTATCTCCCATAATGTCAGATCGCCCATGACACCAGTCCCCCATAATGTCTAATCGCTCATAATGATGCTTCTGTCATAATGACTGGTGCCCATAATGTAAATCTCCCAAAATGTCTGGTTACCTATAATGTATGGTTGGCTTCAGTATATAGCTCACTCTCCTTGGTTACTTTCATTACATGTTGCTCCCTATATTTGACATTATTGTCAACCTCTACATTCATCACATTACTCTCCCTTTCAGTCGATTGAAGTCCCCAAGGATCGAAACAAACAATCATTGTCGGTTGTTTTTAGGTGGCCTTAGTGTCTGCTCGCCTACCATACTGGCAACTCAATCAGTTCCATTACCAACAGGGCAACAACCTAAACTTGTAAGGATCACTCACAACCATAAGCTCGTTTCCCATTACGAACAGCCTAAAGCCGTAAAGATCACTCACATCCACGAGCTTATTCTCAAGTACACGCATCCTTGAAATTTTTTTTTTCTTCAAATTTCCCACATGCATTAATGGCTTTCAAAAGGGAAAATCCAACCCAATTTTCATTATCTGTGGCCCAAACAAAATCACTCTTGTAATCAATAACAAAAGGCCTAATAATTGAATGAAAAACATGGGAATCCATGGCAACAATACTTGCCCCTTCTTCTCCATAACATTTACATGAAGCTTCAGGATCAGCAAGGATATCCACATCACGATGCTCTTTGAGGTTTGTCATCATCATCATTGGAGGAAGCGAGAAAAATCGACTTTTGAGTTAATTTTGTTTGTTGATGAGAAACCATAGATGGGTTTATGGGTGTAAAACAAACGAAAATCCACACGGTTACGTGCACAAACAGATTTTGTTCGATTAGGTCTGTTTTTAAACGGATCATAGACAACAAGTCCTGTCCAGTTCTAATGCGAACTGTGTTAGTCCCTTTTTTTGCTTGCTTGCAAAAAGAAAAATTGATTGAAATATTCCTCAGTAAACAAAAATCTAGTTCAATTCAGCTTCATAACACCATTACTTGCAAAATTGGCTTGTTCTATTACTACTATAACAAACGTATGTACAAGATTAAACTGGTTGAATAATACAAAAAGGTAAAACATTTAGAAATCTGGAAGTTAGAAATTTGGAAACTATGGCTTCGAAGTGCTCCAATGAAAATTTTCACACCTTCTGGAATGAAAAAAATGGGTGCACATGAATATGAAAGATACCCTAGTACACGAATAGGTGGCATGTTCTGCCCCTGTAAATCAATACAAGATTAACTTAGAATATTTAGTTTCCGATCCCCTCTTTTGGTATAAGCATAGGTATCCTCGTCCGTTTTACGGTCTGAGATTAATCCTATTCGGGCCGAGAGTGATAAATGGTAAAACCCTCCCACCAGTAGAGATTCCAGGACTCGAACCTTGTCTAAGCACCTGGGGGAAGAAATCTACTTTCACTTTTTTTCACTGAGATTTTCAAGGTTTTATCTTAATTCAAGTCTAGTTCATTAGTTTGAGAAATAAATATTTTAGTCCAAAATTATAATTTGACGGTACAAAAAAATTGTTTTATTAAGTTCCTATTAAAAAATCTATTAACCTAAACATTTGTTACTCGTGAAATATCTATAATATTCTTTTTTGGTATTAAAAAATAAAAATCTTACCTAGGATAATTTTTAAAAAAATTACAATAATAAAATTCATTGTTGATACTTGAAAATGTGATATTATTAATTCTAGTTTAATAATTGACTTATACATATTAAAATCATTTATGATTTTTAACCGAAGTGTCTAGTTTTGAAAACTAATAGACTAGGGTTAAATTATGATAAAATTTTAACGACCTCATAGGAATTTACCCTATTTTTTTTCACCTTTCTTATTTGTTATCTTTAAGAATTGGGAATCACACAGGCTCTCTCCACAAATCCCTGTATATTTGAGTTTGAGTAAATCCAAACAAGCAGACAAGCAATAGTATACATACCTTCGCTTGGTGTTTTGGTTCATGTCTTCACTCCTAATATTGTAAAAATGTCTTCTTAATTTGCTTTTGATTCCACCCTTTTATTCAAGTCGCTTTCCATTTTTTTCTTTGATTTAGCCAGGGGCGGCTATCTTTCTTTTCAACATCAAACAAAATGGAAAAACAGGTCGTCCGATAAATCCAAGCTAAAAGGACAACGGCTGCAACCACCCGAGCTTGTCAAGTTAACCATGAAATTGATATGGATAATGAGTTAGTAGCAGTGCACTTCAGCCCCATCATACCTCTACTAATACCAACATGCCTTTACCAGTAGAGAAATTAGGAAAAAAACCTACTAGTCTATTTCGCAAGGAAACCCATAAAATTAATACTACTATATTCATCATGAATGGAAGAATACTTCTTTCCCCATACAAGGTTAAGGTGCGTATGATCAAGTTCAAATCAAGTACTTGCAGCGTTAGTCGTATCAGCTACAAATCCACAAACTCAGAATGAGCTACAGTTTTAGATAGTCAAAAACCATAAGCAATTGATTTTTATAACTTTTCCAAAAAGAAAAAAAAGTTACTTGACTATACGGAGGTTCACAGCCTCCACCTCTCCCATAAATTGGGGGGACAAGAGAAAGAAAATCAGAACAGAAACTGCTGTCAAAGCCAACCATTGAGTTTCAGTCGACAGTAAAACCCCTAATTTCCTGACAGAGGTATGGAGATCAGCACAAACATTTAATTGTCGGCTCTGACACAATCGTACTCCTCCTATGTCGTAAGATTTGGACTGGCAAGGTTCATGAAGAAACTCCACAAGGGAGCAGTGCAGCAGCCACAATTCTACCTTCCTCGTTCAGTATGTTGTAAGTAGATGCAGCATTCCTCTGCAACAGGAGCAAACAAACATTAAGCCTGAAGTTGTGCTCAAAGTCAGTTTCTCTTGGTGCTGTCTAATTTCAGCATTGGCTATAAACAAGTATCAAATCACTTCCATCAATGACAAACAGCATGTATTACATGCATTAATCAAAGACAAAACATAGATAGATGCTTTTAGAAGAGAAATCAAACACAAAATGCAAGCATAAATATGTATGCAGATTTCTAATGGATGAATGTGAAAGAACTCTTGATGCTTAAATTAGGCGAGTGGAGAAATGATCAAGAAACTGGTCCTGATATTCAGTCTCACGACCTCCATAGAAGTGAATAAGTTATGCTGAAATAACTTTTCAACAGAAGGGAATAAGAAAAACACCTCTCAGCCTTCTTCATATGAAAAGGCCTAAAATTTGATGCCCCAAGGTTTAGGTTAGTAATTTAATTAGGATCTTCGGATACACATAAATAGGAAGCCTTCAAACTGAAATATGTAAGAGTTGGCAATTGATTGACCAAGAGAGAAGAGGAGGTCCAACCTCAACTGTGTAAGTGATAATCAAGCAAATATAACCATAAATGCCAAAATTAAGTTCTCAAACTCAGATAGCAACTATAATACTGCAATGAAAATGATAATACCAAGTCTAGGGCTTCCAACTTCATGCCAGTAGATCGGATGAAATGCCTGAGTTCAGGATTTACTGGTTCAATGTGCCTTCCACAGCCAAGAATCAAGATTTCTGAGAGAGAAATATGCTAAATGAGAACCAAAAATAGGAGAAAAGAAAACACAAAAACACACAGCACGAACAAGCTTGTATCTATGTCTAACTGCATTCGTAAATTTTTCTCAGCTTTCTTTTGTTCTCCAAAAATTGCACATGCATAGCCGCATGTGACACTCCTGGAGAAAAAACACAAGCACAAAGCTGCAAATACCATGCCCTAATTAAAACATTTCAAGAGATCTGGCCTCAAGAAAAAAAATGACATCATGATATAGCCATAATATTAAAAAACAAAAAGGAATTAACCATAACATAATGATGTCATGGGTGATACCTCATAAATCAAAAAGGTGAAAAAATATGATAAATTTGAAAAAACAAATCTCAACATAGAGAGACTGAAATGCTTTTGACAGTTAAAATATTGGTGAATCTGACTGTGAAGGACGGATGCCCAACAATAGGATAATGGATACGTGCATAAATCTTTGCATTAGACTTTCTATTTTAAATTTTGAGTGAACTGCCTAAACTCTAAGACTTTGCTCGGAATGATGGAAAGACGTGAGATAAAATATTTGCTAATCTAATGGCTAGATTTCATATCCACTTTCCTATTTTGTAATTTAACCATTAGATTAACCAATTTTCTTTCCTCACATCTTCCATTCCTTCTTACCACGCAAAGCCGGAATGCCCATAAAACATGAATTAGGTCGAGAAGATGATTGACCCCAAGGATGCATCATTGATATTCTTTGTTAGGCATCAAATTTCTCCTATATGTAGATATGGGTTGAGGTCTCACCTGGAATCGGTCTAATGATTTCGAAGATGGATAAGCTGCACAAAGTACAACAAAATGAAATGTGAGATAGAGGTGCCCTAAGCTTGCAATATTTCGTTGTTCTAGGGAACAACTATTTGTTAGCCACGTGAAGCTTATACATAACGAAGACATGGGACTAATCCCTTTGATTAGGAAAATTGATAATCACCTAGGAATAGCTAAAGTGAACAGAAGAAGTAATTCACCATGATAGTATAACAGACATGGTTTTAGATTACTAATGCATTGAAGTACACGAGACAAGCGAATACCTTTAGGGAATAATTTCAGAAAATTTATGGGGGCCCCAAGAAGTGAGCAAATTTCGGACACAAAGCAAGCTGCCTTCATACTTGACCCCATTCACGGTGAATCTTGTGTCAGTATATCTGCCACCATATGATCAAAGCGAGAAAACCCAGATGATAATCAAGGTCAGAATTGGAGAAAGGAAATTGGATTTCATTTTAGGTAATAAAATTAAGAAGAATAGGAAGAACAAGAAATACCCTTGAAAACGAAGCTGGTCTTCGGGGACATTATCAATGAGATTGATCTGATCGTAGAGAGAGAAAGCGCGCCTGAGGGATGGCAAGACTTGAGCTTGACTCCGCCTTGAAGAGAGTGAGTCCTTCCTCAGGCTTCTGATCAGCTTTGGTAGCGTTCTACTGCTCTACTTCTCACCGCCATTTCATTCTATACTGCTCTGCCTCTCCCGGAGTTCCTGTTCCCCTTTCAAGGCTCTCCACTCGAGTCTCAGAATTTTTTAGATACTTGCTGCCCCATTGCAAAGAAGGAAACGACCGCGTTTTGTAATTTTTGTTATTATTAGTATTTAGTAATAATAAAATGTCATTTATGTTAATTGGTAACGCAGGTTGAGTTTGTGAGAAGAGTTATTTGGTTCGATTCTCATTAAACACATTTTTAGAAAAGATGAAAAGCCTTAATTATGACTAAATCTCAAACAAAATTAATCTTAGACCATTAAAAATGATGAAAATATCTATGATTTACATCTAAAATAAAATAATCCATAAATAATTACTCTAGTCTAGAGTTTAAATTGCCTTAAAATCATATTAAAAAGTGAGATTTTAAGTACAAATAAAAAAATGACACATAATCACCTTTAAAAGACATATGATTAGTAGTATACACGCACAAATATTAAATAAATCATTTTTACCTAAATTTAATAAAAAAATTTCTATTTTACCATTTTTTGGATAATCTTTTTCAAATTTTTATATCTTCTTCTATGATATTTTTTTATTACAATTTTTTTGAAATTTTGATTTTAATTGAAAATTGGTTTTACGAGTTAGTTTCAAATCCTTTAAATTGAAAAGAAAATTATTTTTTATCAAGATTGTCTGTTTAATTATCTTCTTTTTATTTTATTTTATTTTTACTATGTAATTTTTTATAAGTTAATTGTTTATTTGGTCATAAATATAATAATTAATATAAGTTCATTGAATTAATGATAATTGATTTGATAAAAATGAATACGATACTAATTACATATGTTTCAAATAATATGGAGTGGTATTATTTTAAAAGTTTATATATGATGCATTGATAGTATATAGTTTCTATACACTATCAATGCATCAGAGGTTGACACCTCATCAATAGGCCCTTATAGGCAAATTAAAAAAGTTTATTTATATTTGCATATAAGGACCTATTGATAAGGTGTCAACCTCTAGTGCATTGACAATGTATAAAAACTATATATTGTCAGTGCATCATATATAAATCCTTATTTTAATTATGCCTAAAAATTTTCATTTTAAAATTTTCTTAATGTAAATTACTCTGAGTTTCTTTTATTTTTTTTGTTACAACTCTAAGTTTCTAGTACTATTTTTAGTATTTACTATTCGGTATAGGTATTATTATGTACAGTTGAGTAGATGAAGCCAACAGCAAGTTGTTGAGCCCAAAAATGCAAGTAGTAATTTATTTTTTTGTATAGAAGAGAAAGAAACTTGAAAATAGAAAAAGGGATTTTATATGCTAATATTTAAATCCTAAATACGTTGAATGCAATTTTTTTAGAGTGAATACATGAAGAGTTTATATATGATATATTAATAGTGTATAACTTTTATACACTGTCAGTTAATCATAAGATAATACTTCATTAATAAGCAAAATCTAAAAGTATATAGATCATTAAAAATAAATTTAAAAACTTTGTTAATATTTATTTTTAAGGATTTTAATATGAGATATCATCTCATGATTGATTAACAATGTATGAAAAATATATACTGACAGTACATCATATATATATAATTATATATATTATTATTTTTATATTTACAATATCTAATTATTAATTTTTTATTATTTAAAAATTTTAAATATAACGCATTACTGTTTTAATAAATTTTAATTATTTAATTTTATAAATATTAAATATATATTATAAATTTCATTGTATACTTTTTTTTTATTTAATGTCCTGATAGTCGTTTTCATTCTCATTTTGCTTCATTTCACCACTACTATAATATTTGTATCTAAACACATATCTCATTATTAATTTTAATCTCATTGTTACAATAATTAATTACATTGCTACTGATATAACAAAGTCTACCTACGTTGGGCCAGGCCCAATAGCGTCAGATATCACCACGTGGCAAAGAATCACAAGGCCACGTGGCCTTCGACGACAGAATGCAAAGTTGCGAATGACACCTGTTGCTGGGCGACAGACTCCAAGCCTACTGCCTGTAGTCCTCATGCGACACGTGACATAATCCCGGATTCCATCAGCGACAGACCCCTGAAGCCAGGACACGTCCCGTGGTAGGGGCCTCTCGCCGGCTATAGGCCTCTGCTCTTCCGTCATTTGTGGAAGTTGTGTTGTATTCGGGAACAAACTCTTAGCAAAATGACGCGCTTATCCTCATATAATTAACTTAGAATATTCGCCTATAAATAGGCTCACGTACAATCTTACGCTCTAATTTTTGACTACTGGCTTTTACGCTTCCCAATACTGAAGAACTTTCTGCTGACTTAAGTATCGGAGTGTCTACGTAGGAAACCACCCCTGCGTCTCTCTGACTTTTTTGGTTTTACAGAAGCTTTTTGGAGACACGTGGAGACTAAGTACGAACATCGACGTCAGCATACTTTTATTGTTATTTTGTGCAACAACAGCTACTATTGTTTTCAATTTCACTAGAACCAATCTCACCGTCTATTCAAATAGATCCAAATAGATCTTAAATTGTTAGTTGAACGAAAATTAGTTGCTTTAGGTTGAGCTATAATTTTGATTTCATTTTTAGGACGACTACTGCTACTGCAATTGCAGCAGGGATGTAGTTATTGATGAATAATTTAGGTAGTCCGATAAATTGCAGTAAAAATGTACATACAGCAAGCGGCCACTGCCCAAACTGGCTGTGACAGATGATTATTTGAACATCCATATTAACTGTTTCAAGTTACAAGTCGCAACACGATCAGAATTCAGATCAATGAACTTGTCTTTAATTTACAAGTAATTAAAGTAATGGAGTAGCTCGACATAGAGAGAAGAAAAATGCCATCGCAATCCCATGGCATTAATTTCTCCTAGTTTCATCGCAGAACCGACACACTACACTCTACGCTAGAATTCCTTCTTTTGCGCCTGCTTAATTATTTATAGCACCTCTCAATTGAAATTTGAATCCCATGGCATGGTCACTTTGCCAGCGCACACAAACACCACTGACATTTGATCATGATGCACGTTATTAAACTCTAAGCTCTGCTGCCGCCGGCTTCCCATCATTGTTTTTATGATCTTCTGCACTCCTTTCTTCAAACTTGATATACTCGTACCACTTGGCGCATATTATGTAGACCACAAGATCAGCTGTCGTCAAAGCTGCCAACAGGAAGTAGAATCTGTCCAGATGACCTCTGTTGAGGTTTCCGGGGATCCATCCGGGCATATCATCTCTTGTAGATATTTTCATGACAACCGTCACCAGCAAGCTACTCACGTAGTTTCCCAGTGATATTGATGTCATGCAAAGGGCACTGCCGAAGCTCTTTAATCTATCAGGTGCCTGGCCGTTAAAGAACTCTAATTGACCAACATACATGAATACCTCAGACGCTCCGATGAGCATATACTGAGGAACTTGCCAGAATATGCTCAAAGAGCTTGCGTTTTCACAGCTTCGGCAATCTTTGTCTGCGTGCTTTAGCCTGAAAACCTCTACAATTCCAGCTGAGACCATTGCCAGTATGGCTATGACAAGCCCAATCCCCATTCTCTGGAGATGGGTGATGCCCCCTGGTTTTGTCTTTATTCTTGCAACGATAGGGTCGAGAATTCGCCGGTAAATGAAAATGAATATTGCCACACTAAGTATGTCGAAGCTAGACATGCCTGCCGCTGGGATGTTGAAGTTTGAAATGGTAGTTTTCATGGCGGCCCCCTGTTCTACAAAGAGCGATGCCATTTGAGTGAAAACCACAGAGTAGAGTATGGTGCAAAGCCAAATTGGGAGGAGTCTCAGTATGCATTTTACTTCCTCAACTTGTGTTACTGTGCAGAGACGCCATGGATTGCGACCATCAATATTTTTCCCCTGTTGAGCATAGTCCTTAGGTGTCATAATTGCTGCTCTGTCCAAAAACCTGGAAAAATGAATATGAACGCAATGTTAATAAAGTTGTCCTGACAATCATGTTGGTTTATTATTCGAGATCGACAGAATTTTGTCTAGTATTTATTAAATAAAAAGCACATGAATGATAAACCTACCTGAAACCTTCGGTGTGGAGAATCTTTCTATCCCCAGTCATGGCAGATTCCTTTTTGTCCACTTCAAACAAATTCTCTCCTCCTGGCGTCATCTCATCCTTCCATTTTCTCATTGCAGCAACTAATACTTGGCAAAACCTTGAGAGAGGGTTGCCTTGGGGTTTGAAGTGCCTATACCTGGGTGTTCCGATCAGAAACAGGGCCAATGCCACAAAGGCAGAGGCAGCGGATGCCCAGAATCCAAGTGTCCACAATCCCTGATCCTCAAAATAGCCCAGTATAGTGTTTGAAAAGAGTGATCCAAGGTTCAACGCCAAATAGAAGAAGCTAAAGAAGGCTATTTTTGAGTGACCTTCTTTAGGGTCTTCTTCATCAAACTGATCAGCCCCAAATGTAGCGATGGTAGGCTGGTAACCCCCGTTTCCCAGGGCCACGAGGTATATGGCAAAGTAGAAGAACACGATATGGAAAGTGGAGTGAGATCCACATGGAGTTTCTTCATCACCACAGCCGCTAGGCTTGAGTAGGAATACAGAGGATGAAATTGATAACAACACCAAACCCTGTGTTCAGACTTGCAATCAGTTGTATAAAAAATTACAATGTTTCCATGTTCCATGTACATGAGAAATAAGAAAGATGATCAGGGAAGTTGTCTGGAACTTACAACAACAAAGACAGCCTGGAAGACGGCACAAGTCTTGTACCTTCCCCAGTAAGAGTCACTAAGAAAGGCACCGAGCAGCGAGAATATGTAGACAGTTCCAGTCCACTTGCTGACGTTGTTCGCAGCATCTGCGTTGTCCTGACCTAGAACCCTCGTTAAGAATAACACCAGATTGACCCCAACCCCAAAGAATGCCAATGTTGCCAGCCCTTGATTGACTGATGAAATATACCGTTTGAATTAATTGAAGGAATTATTTGATCAGATGATGAAGGAATCTTGGATCATAAACATGTAAAAATAAAGTAAACCAAGTGAAAAAAAAAAGGATAGCGTGGGAGTGGGAGGTGGACCCAGAACACAAATAACATGTGCAAATTCCGTGTTCAAGTCTAATTTGTTTACTATGCAATGCAAGAAACTTTTATGCACAATCTTCTTCAAGCAACAGCATTAGCTGTGCAACTAAATTTGCGTGTAAGGGCAAAATATGTACAGCTTGCCAATGCATAAGTGAGAAGCCATATGCTAAATGAGCCTATATTCTCATTTCTCAACATTCAGAACTCTCCAGGATGCATGCTGAGTACACATATATAGAGAGAACTGGATCGGTAGCCATACATACATACATACATATATATATATATATATATGCATGTGCAAGTATGGAGATTTACCTAGCAGTAGAATTCCAGAAACCCAAGCTCCAGTTCTGCCTCGGATAGCAGGATGACCATGTCGATCCACAGTTCCATCTGAGGTGTAGGCCTCTTCCTCCTTAGTGAACTTCTTTTCAATACTCACCTGATCATACACAGTTTCAGCTTAATTAACTAATTGAAACCTTAAGGATATTATAGCGTAGTAATATAAACTTCATATTGAAGAGACGGATTGTAAAGAAAATCACTGTATTTGTTGAATTGATTGAAATGTTTATAAGCTTAACTAACTCCCATTAATATAAGGGATATAAGCTTATAACAAAAGATAGAAAAAGACAGAAAAAAAAGAAAGAAGACGTGGAATATTTTGCTTCCATCAATTCTTAAGAACCAATTGCTTTTAATGAGTTCGGGAAAATAAAATTCTAATGAAAACGACTTTTTATAATGGGGCTTCATAACAGATTACTCCTCACCATGAACTAATCAAGTTTATCCGCTCAATCCTTCTTATATTGCTACAGATTCTGAATGTAAACAGGCACATCAAATCATAGCACATTGTTGAATAATTTTGTATGAAGTGACCGATTGCAATCTATAATCTTGACAATAATCCAAAATCAGACAAACAATTGGTGTTAAAAAGAAGAATAGAAGGTTTGTTCTTTGTCCGATCACCTGCGGATCCATGGGACAACAACATATAGTACTAGTATTACTATTTTTTAACTGATGAAATTCCAATAACACCCTACATAATGAATTTCAATAATTACGTGTTAGAACATAAACAAAAATGGTAAGAAATAAACCAGCGACTTCTTTTCTTTTTTTCTGGTAAAGGTAAAAATTATCATCTTTTTTGGGTGTCTGTTGAACTGTCTCTTCTATGCGACAGAGGTGAAAAAGTTTTTTGCACCTAGGTAAATTAGATTTGTGGACATAATATAAAAAATTATATGTCAAAATAAAAAAATAACACAAATTAAAATTGTTATATAATTTGTAAGGTAAAATACATAAACTCTTTATGTTTATATCAAATGAACACTAATCTTTTTCGGTTTCAAAATATCAAATTTTCTCTCTCTTACTTTTTTTAATCCAAAAATCGTAAACATTAAACCTAATATTCTAAATCCAAGAAAACATAAACCTTAAACTATAATCATTAAATTCTAAATCCAAACCAAAAATCTCTAAATTTTAAATCTTAAACATTGTTAAAGGAAAGAAATTTGATATTTTGAAACTAAAACTAAGTTAGTTTCTTTTAATACAAATGTAAAGAAATTTATGTATTTTATCTAAAATTTAAGTGTGCAAGTGTATATGTATATGTGCGTATATACACACACGATAAAAATTAAAAAAAATTGAATTGGTATTTAATATGTTATAATATGATTTGCAATATAATAATTTTTTATATTTTATATTATTTAACGTAAAAAAGACACAACACATATTCACCCTCCAGTGGGTTAATATTACAAAAAAGAAAAATCTTTTGACCCTTTGTTTTCTTCCCTATGTTGTATCCGATCCGAGCCTGATCTTATAAAATCACAAAATACATGCAAGAGAACTTAGAAAAAAAAAAAAAGGCGTTCCCACCAAAAAAAGCAGAGAGGAAAGGTGAAAGGCAAAAGCAAAGGCAAATCCCATGGCAGAGAAAATAACGATATACGAGGACATGTGGCCCTGCCTGCCTTAGTTTTTACGGTTAACCTGGCGACGATTCAAGTCTTGAATGCTGGATGTCATTAAAACGATTAGTATATCAAATAAAAAAAAAGAATATTCGAAGTAATTGAGAAAAAAAAGGTTCCAAAAGTGTTGGATCAGCTGTATATTCTCAACAAACAGCGGACAAGAACCTCCCGTGAAACTCTTTGAATTAAGCTGAACACTAGGAAAACATGATCATCTGATTGTTTGGCCTAATTTCTAAGATAAAGTGAGTGTCGGGTGACAAAAACCTCCCAAATAGGATCCAACACTACGGAGATTTGTCCGGCATCATCACGTTCTATGCATTCTTCAACAGAGATGGTACTAATCAAACCAGACGACCCATTTCATTCTATATTTTCAGCAGAAGCTCCCTCATGAAAGGCGCACTGCGAAGGGGTCGTCTGCTTCTATATATCATTTTCATGATAATGATCATGAATCATGATCTACCCAGCTTGTTGAATGATGCATGATGAAATTTCAAAAAAAAAATAGTAAGGAAAAAAATAAAATCACCAACCTCTTTACAAATGTTTTTTAGACAAGCCATATGGTGCAATCTCACAAAAACTAGTACCAGACAGACTTAACTCTCTCAAAATAGTTAAGTACAAAAGATTGGAAGAAGATCAGACAATCAATAAGGCCTAGGATGAGAACTGTTTGAAGCAGTGGGGAGTGCAGGGATGGGTTGCAGTATATAAAGAAGATGGCAGCATTTAATGGACGGCTGAAATTTCATGGGGGGACAACAGGGATGGCCCACGTGTATAGGGGAAATTAGGGGATGAAAAAGGATAGAGAAAAGAGTTCAGAACTCAGAAGTAATCGGGCATGATATTGGGACATTTGATGAGGGAAAAGAAAAAGACTTAGGCTACGTTTGGATTTCACGGACTCTCAGTGCGATGCCGTCGGTGATAAACAGTATTAATATGACAAAATAAAAATTAGAAAAAATAAAAAAAAGTTTAAAATTATTTTTTATCTTTATTTTTAAATATTTTATTATTATTTATTATTATTTTTTTATTATTTTATTATTTTTAATCTTATCAAAACTAATCTCACAGTGCATCTAACCTATCTTTAAGAAGCGTGATATGTTGGACACAGTCGGAGATATCGAGATACATGGTCACCAGCTTCACCATATCATCGTCAGCATTAGACAATGACTAAAATCATAACCCTTTTTACGTATTTGGTGCTGGCTGTGACTAAGCTGTCTTGATGTTGACATGTTCCAAGCATGCCCTTTTTCGCACATTTGAATCTGTTTGATTATATTTTACTTATATATTTTTCTTCTCTGATATGACTTCTCTGTGGGGAGCTGTCAGTTGTTGTTTATTGTAGGACTCTCATAGGGTTCGTGGTGCGCAGAATCGAGTCAGGCCAATCACACCCAACGTTTATCCGTTCAATTTCTTTTGGGCTTTCTTTTCTCTGGAGAAATTTCGACCAGAACCACCCTTTTCAAGTTTCTGACCTCATTAACTGGGAAATTGAGTGAAGGCAAAGCTATTGTTTGAGACCATTGATATTTATAGTATAGTGTCTTAATGCATCTAGAAATTTCTGTTTTTGGACAACTTTTGGCCACATTTCCTGGACGTTAAATAGAAGAAAATCATGAAATTTTTCTCTCTTACATGAAGTGTGTATTTTTGGCATTCATTTTCCTCCTCGATTTATGCAAGAATTTTGCAAGAAAGCTGGCAGTCTGGAAGACACACACCAGCCACTGTTCATTGCAGATTTATACTAATATTGATGTAAAGAATTAAGCTGAAAATCCAGTCAATCAAAGGATAAATTAAGATTAATACGCTTAGAACAATCGAAAAATTAATCAACAATTATAGTAATGATAAAGATATGATTTACAAGATGTTGTTTTGACGTGGAAAGGCACAATCGATTTACATTTTTTGATTAGACAATTTTGATGCAACGCATGTGAACGCTGTATTATACCATATGTAAACGAATCTTTTTATTTTTTCTGTTGCAGCTGCACTGCACGACCTCTTTAGACCGGTGGCGGCTAGCAATTTCATGCCGGGTACAGTTAATTTTGCAATTTTAAACGCACAAAAACGTACTAAAAAGTTGTATATGCTTTTTTAAAGAATGTATTTCTTGTTTAATCATGTCAATAAAATTTAAGACACAATACTATTTGAGTCCTGCATGTGTTTGACACCTTTTATAATATGTAAGAGAAATAAAATATGTTCAAATAAATCGTATCATACGAGTACAAATTTAACATTTGTGAAATATGGTAAACACATTGAATTGAAACATGTCACAAGAGACATTTTTTATTCTATTTTTAATTTTAATTATGAATGTGAATAATTTCTATTAATGTAAATGTGGTAGCTTTTTTCTTCTTTCGCTATTTCATTTTTGAGTCATGTCTTACTTTTAGTTATGTTTTTTTTTTTATTGGATATATTTAGTTATGTTAGTCATGTCTAATCTTGTCATGTGTTAATGGTATTGTGTTGCACAGATGATTATAAATGTGTTAATTGTATTATGTCACATATAACATATATTAATAAATTTGTTGTGTTTATGTTAAAGATTTAGATATGTTTTATTATTTGTATCATACATCATATCGTGCCTAATACAAAACACGACATAATTAATCAAATTACGTACGTAGATGCAGTCTACAAGCTACAGGCTGCTTCAGCACCAAATAAGGCAACAGTAACACAGTTAGCCAGGCAGCAGCTATAAGGCCCAACAAATCAAGTCTAGTTTCATTCTCATGATCTCCTTATTTCATGCATTATTATTTTATAATTACAGCTAATAATTGTAAATAGGTATTATTATATAAAATTATCTATGATGAGGTTGGGTAGAGTAGGAGGGACCGGCCATTGAACCACTTGGAGTAATTAGGCACGAATAGACCTGCTCAAGGATCGGATTACCCGTCCAAGCTCGAAATCCCGTTTGAAATTTGATCGGGCTTGGACAAAAAATTTTGATGGAAAAACGGGCTTTGGCAAAATTTTTAGGTCCGTTTAAAAATCGGGCCGGGCCTTGGGCTTGACTTTCAAAGCTCGAGCCCGCTCCGGCCCGGTCCGAATTAAATATATTATATTATTTTTATATATTAATTTAGCAAATATAATTTTTTATATATAAAAAAACATTATTTATTAATAAAACATTATTATAAATATTTAATATGAAAATTGACATATAATTTTTGACAAATTAGATTAAAATTTAAAGGAAATAAATAATAAAAAATAAATAATTAAATAATTAAAAATTTTAAAAAATAAAAAAAATTATATTTGGGCGGGCTCGGGCTTATGGCACAAAAACGGGATCGGGCTTGGGCAAAAAAATCTGCCCAAATTACGGGCCGGGCCGAGCTTGGGTATGGCTTTTTATTCTTATTACCTGTCATGGGCCCGGCTCAAACCCGGCCCGAGCCCGCCCATGACCAGGTCTAGGCACGAAGTTTCCATTCCAAATATAATAATATTTGATCATGTTTAGTGCATAAGATTATGGATAAGATAAGATGATAATTATCTTATTTTATATTTGGTACACACATTGAGAGAAGGATTAGATTGCAAGAAGGATTAGTCATCCTCCTAGTATAGGATAACTCAATCCTCTCCAAAATGTGAGGATTATTCCTAATCCCATAGGATTAGAAATAAATACTCATATTTTATTATTTTATCATTAACATTTATATTTAAAAATTAACTTAAACATTTAATAAAATAGTAAGGGTCTTTAATTAATTAACTAATTAATTAATATAATTTTTCCTTCTTTTTCATTTTTCTTTCTTTTTCTTTCTTTTTTTTTCTTGTTTTTAATTAAAGAAAAACTATAATTTTGATAAAATAATATTTTTTGTACACATTTTTTAAATTATTTTTTAGAAAATAAATTTTCAAACATAAAAATTATTATAAAATATTTTTTTAACTAGTTTTTCTTACATTTAAATTTTTATTTTTTCTTTCTTAATTTTTTTTCTTTTTTCCTGAAAAAAATAAAAGAAAAGTGACTATTAACCATAAATTATTAGAAACTATATCTTTTTTAATTCATCAAAATTGAATTATTAAATTTATTTTGTATTTTTCTTTTTTTTTGTTTTCTATATTTCCTTATAATTGACAGAAAAAAAAGAAGATAAAGAAACCATAAAAATAAATAAAAATATTTAAGAATAGTCTTTTGAAAATTTTAATGTAATTAAAAAATAAACTTATTTTCAAGAAAAACTCAATATTCTAAAAATAAATATATTTAATTTACAATAAAAAATTATTTTAAATTTAAATCATATAAAAGAAATAAAAACAAAAAGGAAAAAAAATAAAAAATGAAAAAATACGGAAAATTCTTTTTATAAAAATTCAATTCTTAACAAAGTAAATTTTTTGAGAAAGTAATATAAATTTTTTAGAAGTAATTTTTTATTAAAAAATCAGCTAATAAATTGAATTATTAATTATAGTATTATAAATAATATTTAAATTATTAATTTTTCATTTATATTTATACAAAAAAATTATAAATTTAAATTATGCTACTTTAAAAAAAAGAGTACTTAAAAAAATTATTTTATACTATTTTTAATTTTACTCATAACAAATATTGTGAAAGATATAAAAAAATCATCATATCCTATTCTTAATCATTGTACACACCAAACATAAGATAAGATGATATAATCTAATCTTATCCTATCCATAATCTTATATTATCTTATTTTATCCTTATTCTATGCACCAAATATACCTTTATGAATTATATTCGACATGGATGGATTCAAGATTTACAATTAGTGTGGCAAATGAATATATAAATATATATTATTAAATTTAAGTTATCTTTTTTTGGTGAATATAAAATTTAAGTTATCTAGAATATATAAAAATATAACCAAAACTTTATTGTCATCCTTTTTTAGAAAATATTAGATTCAATGTTCAATTTCTCCTTCTCTTTATACTTTTCTATGAATAAAAAAAAGAGTTTGTATATGATGCACTGACAGTGTATAATTTTTATACACTGTCAATGCATCAGAGGTTGACAACTCATCAATAGGCCTTTATGGACAAATTAAAAAAATTTATTTATATTTGCATATAAGGACATATTGATGAAGTGTCAAGTTCTGGTGCATTGACAGTGTATAGAAACTATACACTGTCAGTGCATCATATATAAATCCTAAAAAAAAAAGGCACATTACAAGTTGTAAAATCTTTTTATTATCTATATTATAAAATATATCTTTCTTTATATACATAACCAAACAAAAATTCATTCCAAAATCCTAATTCAACTGCGCAATCAATTCTTCACAACATTCATAGTAGAAAAATGTTTTTTCAATTGATATAATAAAAATTGATAATATCAAAGTTAAAAACATTGATGGAACTCATCATGAAATCTTAAATTAACAATAAAAATTTCAAGTTGATTATCAAGAGGAAATAATTTCATACTAGCAAACTCGACCGAATAAAATTGAACAAGATAGATCAACTTCTTTTTGTTGGAAAAGGAAAGTAGTTCACTCCTTAATTTTTATTTTAGCTTGATGATTTATTTTTTCTCTTTGATAATTCTTTAGTTTACTTATTTTTCTATTCGAATTTGTTTTAGATTTGAAAAAGCGAAAAGAAAAATTTATGGACGGAATAAATAATGATTACTTTTTTAACTTTTTACATGACGGTGAAGAAGATATTTTTACTGCAATCATAATTATATTATTTTCAATATTTAAACTCATGTCATATTCTTTTTTCATTTATCAGTGGGGGCAAAATATAAAAATATTAAGTGTTTGTAATATTTTTATTATATTTTTAAAGAGGTAAAGGATCTCTTTGTGAGGGGGGGGGGGGGGGGGGGGGGGGGGGGGGGGGGCAGCTGCCTCCATTGTAGATTTGCTCATTATATTCGATATATTAACCGTATATAAAAATTATATATTATTATTTATATCAAAATGTTACTTCATTAATAAGTTAAAAATTATGTAAGCTCTTAAAAATAAATCATTATTGATATGGCAAAAGTCTATCTACACTGAGCCAAGCCCAAAAATCATCGGAGGTCCCACGCGGCAGACGGTCATTGGGACACGTGGCCTACGGCGAGAGAAGCTAGGCCTGCGACAGGGTATCTGTCGTAGGCGACAGACTCCACATACTATCTCCTTCTGTCACGAAGGCGGCACGTGGCTTGCTCACGACTCGCCACGGCGACAGACCCCTGCCGCCCGAAAAGGTGTCGCGCCTCAGGGTCTCTCGCCGGCGACAAGCCCGTGCTAACTCTGAGATCCACGGAAGATGCATCCTATTGGGAAACAAACTCTTAGTAAAAGGACACAAACAACCCAGATATCTAATCTCAAATATTCGCCTATAAATAGGCCCCAGGTATAATTCTATAGAGGACTTTTTTCGACTACTGGCTTTTACGTTTCCCAATACCTAAGAACTTGAGGCTGACTTAAGCATCGGAGTGTCTACACAGGGAACCACCCCTGCGTCCCTCTGACTTTTTACTATTTTACAGAAGCTTCTGGGAGACACGTGGAGACAGATTACGACCATTGACGTCAGCATATCTTTATTGTTGTTTTGTGCAACAACAATTGGCGCCGTCTGTGGGAAACGTATAAAAGCCAATCAAACTTCTTAAGATGGTGAGAACTAGATCTACTAACGTGAGAACAGGCAGTGATGAGAATTCCGTAAGTTCCCCTGAACAGCCAATACGCCATAGAAATCAGGTGAACAGAGAAGATGAGAGGATGACTGATCTGTAGCCGAATTCGAGGCCCTAAGGCGGCAGAGTGAAGAAACGACTCATGCGTTGAAAGCCATGGTAGACCTATTCAAAGGGGTCCTCCCGACATTGGGTCTGCCGCCGGCCGTACAGAATTTGGTGGGAGAAACAAGTCTAGGGGCCCTGCCCCGTGCGGACGGGCGACAGGAGGATGCGACAGCGGCGAATCCCCCGCTGTGACAGGAGGACCTTCTCGTAGAAGAGAATGACATACACCAGGATGCGGCAGGACTGGGGAGCGGAGTGCCTGTCGCATGGACCCAACGGGAAGCAGATGAGGCCGTAAATTTGGAACCTACGGAAGGGGTTAGGCGACAGGTGTATGGTGTCGGGCGGCAGGTGCCGGATGTCAGGCGACAGGTGTCTGGTGTTGTGCGACAGGCATCATGGCGACAGGGTTTCGACCGAGCGGCAGGGTCTTCCGCCCACCACCATGATTTGACAAATACTGCTGGTATTGGAGGTGCTGGAAGGAACGGTGGTGATGACCTAAGCATTTGGGGAGCCGAATCAGAATTCGATCCCACTTGGTGTACACAAATGGCGCGAACTGAAGCACCTCAAGGAAAAGGAAAGGAAATAGTTGTCGAGGACCTGCCCGATTCATCTCACGCCAGAAATCAAATCACTCCCCCACTTGATATGAAGAAAATGATAGAACAGGTGCTCGAAGAGAAAAAACTGGTGTCCGCAGAGGAGAGCCAGAGGAGAAGAGTACCGTTTTGCATGACCATCTTGCAGAAACCCTTACCGCCAAAATTCAAGATGCCACAGATGACTACATACACAAGAAAGACAGACCCCTATGATCATATGCAGAATTATGAAGCATTGATGTTACTACATGGATGGGAAGACGAAATAATGTGCAGGGCCTTTTCTCTAACTCTGACCGGGCATGCAATGAAGTGGTTTAATAACCTGACTGAGGGGTCTATTGTCTCTTTTGACCAACTCCGAAATGAGTTTCTTAAGGCGTTCGTAGTGAATAGTCAGAGAAGGAAAGAACCGACTTATTTACTTACTCTTAAGCAAGGAGTTAAGGAGTCATTGAAGAGTTACGTCGATCGATTCAGAGACGCTACTCTGGAAGTGCGAGACTTACAAGTTGGTATAGCTGTGGCAGCCATGTTACAAGGGACAAGGTTTGAAAAACTGCAAGAATCCCTGTCATTAGACCAGCCCATTACGATTTCGGACCTACTTTCCCGGGCCAACAAATACGTCACCCAAGAAGAAGTAATGAAAATGGTGGGTAATGGAGAATCTAAGGAAGGAAGGAAACGAGGAATAGAAGTCCCCGAAGCATCCTCTAGTCAGTCAAGGAGGGTTAACAAAACCTCTACAATGAAATATACCGCTTATACCCCGCTTACTGAGTCTCGAGCTTCGTGTTAGCTGCTATTGAGGGATCAGGTCTTATACGGTTCCCAAGGAAAGCATCCGGGGTTTTGGGTCGTGACACAGATTCTTACTGTAACTACCATTCCACACATGGGCATCTGACAGAAAAATGTAGGGATTTAATGAATCAACTAGAGAAACTAGCGCGTGATGGAAAGATAAATCAGTTTGTGTGGAAAAGCAACAGGAACACTTATCCTGCACGAGGTAGAGGAAATTACTTTAGGGACAACTCTAAAGACAAAAGAGGTGAAAATAGGGGAACCGCAAGGCGAAATGATGGTAACAGGAGAGAAAATGACAGGAGAACAGATAGAAGGGATAGAGAAGAAGATAATGAACCCACAGGGCCTGCTATTAATGTGATATCCGGGGGTGAATCGTTGGCTGGTTCATCTTCCTCGTCTCGAAAGTCTTACGCCCGACAAGCTTATCAAGTTAACTCGGTAATGGAAGAAAAGCATGATGAGGAGCCCATCACTTTTACGCCAGCCGATAGAGAAGATGTAATGATCCCCCATGATGACCCAATGGTAATTTCGGCAGTGATAGCAAAGCATCCAGTGAGTCGTATCCTGGTTGATAATGGAAGTTCGGTGAATTTGATATACTGGAGTTGCTTTGAGAAAATGAACATCTCGAACGATAGACTGAAGCCAGTACCTACACCATTGTATGGCTTCTCAGGAGAAAAAGTGAAGGTCGAAGGTGCAGTTCAGCTGCCTGTGACATTGGGGGAAAGCCCGAAGTGTGTCACTCGACAGTGTTATTTATGGTGGTGAAGGCAACGTCGGTAGCGTATAACATGATCTTCGGACGACCATTGTTGAATGATATGAGAGCGGTAGTACATCCCTGTTATCTGTTAATGAAATTCCCAACCCCCGTGGTGTCGGACAAGTGAGAGGAGATCAAAGGAAGGCTAGGACGTGTAATATCGCGTCCACCACATGTAAAGGGATTCAAAGGAAGGAAACCCTTACGATTGAAAAACCGCCTAAGCCAAACCTGATGAAGAGATGGAACCAGTTCAAGTAGATAGAGAAGATGAAACTAAGGTGGTGTATGTGGGGAGCCATCTGTCTGAAAGAGCAAAAGAAGAAATAATTCGATGCCTGAAGGAAAATGCTGATGTTTTCGCATGGACCCCCGCGGATATGCCCGGGATTGATCCCAATGTTGCTTGTCACCGGTTAAACATAGTCTCAGGAGCAAAACCAATCAAGCAAAAGAAGAGAAATTTTGCTCCGGAAAGGCAGCGGATCATAAACGAAGAAATCTCAAAGTTATTGCAGGCAGGATTTATCAGAGAAGTGAATTATCCCGAATGGTTGGCTAATGTTGTGATGGTGAAGAAAGCCAACGGAAAATGGAGGATGTGCGTAGACTTCACAGATTTGAACAAGGCTTGTCCCAAGGATTCGTATCCACTACCTCGAATCGACAAGATGGTAGATGAAACTTGTGGATATGAATTGCTTAGCTTCTTAGATGCCTTTTCGGGATACCACCAGATCATGATGCATCCAGAAGATGAGGAGAAAACCTCATTCATTACCGATAGTGGAACATATTGCTATCGGGTAATGCCGTTCGGTCTGAAAAACGCAGGGGCAACCTACCAGCGCATGGTGAACAAGGTATTCAAAGACCTTTTGGGCAACACCATGGAGGCTTATGTTGATGACATGATTATAAAAAGCCGAAGGGAAGAGTCTCACGCCGAGAAAATGACGAAGGTGTTTAATGTGTTGCGGCAGTATGAAATGAAATTGAACCCCAATAAATGCTCATTTGGGGTGAGATCCGAAAATTCCTGGGATTCATGATCACTAATCGAGGGATAGAAGCTAATCCCGAGAAGGTCCAAGCCATCCTGGACATGAGACCACCCAGTACTGTTAAAGAGATTCAAAGGTTGACAGGGAGGATAGCTGCTTTGAATCGCTTCTTGTCTAAATCAGCTGAAAGAAGCTTGCCATTCTTCAAAGCAATAAGGGCCGGAAAAGACTTCAAATGGACAGAAGAGTGCAATAGTGCTTTTGAGCAGTTGAAGGATTACTTGAAAGAGTTGCCGCTATTGTCTCGGCCACAAAACGGAGACCATCTCTTCATGTATCTCGGCGTAGGAGAGAAGGCCGTAAGTGCAGTCTTACTGAGAAGAGAAGGAGACAAAGACTGTCCAATCTATTATGTGAGCAAAGTCCTGCTAGATGCCGAAGCAAGATACCCCTTAGTCGAAAGAGTAGTTCTATCCTTGATGATGGCGACTCGGAAGTTACGACCTTACTTCCAAGCCCACTCAGTGGATGTCTTGACAGATCAGCCCTTACGACAAATACTACAGAAACCAGAACATTCTGGACGCTTAACGAAATGGGCCATTGAATTAAGCGAATATGACATACGCTTCCAACCTCGTCAAGCAATAAAAGGGCAGGCGCTAGCCAACTTTATCGTAGAATGCACTCGTCAGGAGACTCAAGCAGATACAAAATTAGTTTGGTGGAAGTTATTTGTTGATGGAGCTCGCAACATGGATGGTAGTGGAGCTGGAATCGTGCTAACTTCACCCGAAGGGGAGACCTATGAGTATTCCCTGCGTTTCAATTTCCCAACCTCGAACAATATAGCTGAATATGAAGCCTTAATAGCTGGGATGAAACTGGCGGAGAAACTAGAAGCTAGCAATCTGATGGCCCATAGTGATTCACAATTAGTGGTCAACCAGTTCTCGGGAGAGTATGAAGCACGAGAACCGACTTTGGTCCCCTATCTGCAGAAAGTGCAATTATTAGCACAATCGTTTCAGAACTTTCAACTGACCCAGATAAACCGATCCGAGAACAATCATGCGGATGCCCTCTCAAAGTTGGCTTCCTCAAGAGGACTAAAAGGCGGTATGGTCAAAGTGGAATCACTCGCTAGGCTAAGTATCGAAGAAGAGGATGTCTGCGACGTCGAGGTCGGAGGTGATTGGAGGGGCCCAATCAAAGACTACATAGTGGGGGACACACTCCCAACTGACAAAGATGAAAGCCGAAGGCTGAAATTGCAAAGTGCAAGATTTACTGTGGTAAATGGAGAACTTTACAAACGTGGATTTACCATGCCTTTGCTAAAGTGTCTAGGACCTCAATAGGCTGAGTATACCCTAGCTGAAGTTCATGAGGGGATATGCGGTGAACACCTAGGGGCCCGAGCTTTGGCCACGAAAATATTGCGTGCAGGATTTTATTGGCCTACCCTTAAAAAAGACGCCACTGACAAAGTGCGAAAGTGCGAAAAATGCCAAAAGTTCGCCCCTATAGTTACTGCACCAGTCTCAACCCTCCAAAGCACTCTTCAACCGACACCATTCGCACAATGGGGGTTAGACATCTTGGGACCTTTTCCCTTGGGCACAGGACGGAGGAAATATTTGCTCGTAGCCACAAACTACTTCACCAAGTGGATAGAGGCTAAACCTTTGGCCACAATTTCTGAAAAAAAGGTGGAAGCAATGGTTTGGAGGGAGATCATTTACCGTTTTGGGATCCCCTGAGTGCTTAACGCGGACCATGGGAAACAGTTCGATTGTGACGCATTTCGAACATTTTGTGAAGGACTGGGCATCCAGTTCAGAATCTCCTCTGTATCTTATCCTCAAGCTAATGGGCAAGCCGAAGTGAGCAACCGAACTATACTGCATGGTTTGAAGACCAGACTGGATAAGGCGAAGGGAGCATGGGTAGATGAACTCCCTAGTGTCCTATGGGCCTACAGAACGACAAGCAAAGTATCAACAGGGGAAACACCATTCAATTTGGTGTATGGGACTGAAGCCCTCATCCCAGTTGAAATTGGAGCCGAGTCACCTAGATTGGTCCCTTACATCGAAGAAGTTAACTCCCAGGGACTAAAGGAGAATCTAGACCTGATCAATGAATTGCGAGACACGGCAAAAATGAGATTGGCTGCATACCAGCAAAGAATAGCCACCTATTACAACGCACGAGTTAAGAACAGAGAACTGCAGGAAGGAGACCTGGTACTGAGAAAGTCGGCGATTACAAACGCCCATAGGGAGGACGGAAAACTCCGAGCTAATTGGGAAGGGCCTTACAGAATCAGGAAGATGATCGGACCTAGCACATGTATCTTGGAAACCTTACAGGGAAAGAAGATCTCGAAAACTTGGAATGCCAACCACCTTAAGCCATACTGGCAGTAAAAAGTTGTACACCTTCCATAAGATTTGTATTTATTTCCCATCTATTATTTTATTACTTCGCAAAGTATTCTTGTTTTAAGATCATATGACTCCTGAATAAAGCCAGTTATTTGCTTCCTATATTTTCTAATTCAATTTGTTAGACAGTCTATGTATTAACAGGAATTGGAGTGAGAAGCATACGCAAAATGGGCATAAATAAGACCGTAAACCCGGCAGAAATAAGTCCCTGAGCGAGAAGAATACGCAAAATGGGCATAAATAAGACCGTAAACCCGGCAGAAATAAGTCCTTGAGCGAGAAAAATACGCAAAATGGGCATAAATAAGACCGTAAACCCGGCAGAAATAAGTCCCTGAGCGAGAAGAATTCGCAAAATGGGCATAAATAAGACCGTAAACCCGGCAGAAATAAGTCCCTGAGCGAGAAGAATACGCAAAATGGGCATAAATAAGACTGTAAACCCGGCAAAAATAAGTCCCTGAGTGAGAAAAATACGCAAAATGGGCATAAATAAGACCGTAAACTCGGCAGAAATAAGTCCTTGAGCGAGAAAAATAAGCGAAAAAGGCACAAATAAGACCGTAAGCGACAAAACGCGAAACCGGCAGAAATAAGTCCTTCAGCGATAAGACAAAATGTACACACAAATATGTTGTTACACGGTGTTAAAAAAAAAAAAACAAAGGGGTGCACAAAATGCTCAAGACAAAGTTCAACCTCGGACTATAACACCGTCTCAAAGCAGAACTTGGGGAGCAGTATGGTGTAAAAGAACGCTTACTGATTACTGACACCTTAATGTTGTTCTGTCAAGTTTTGTGATATAGCAGTTAAAAAAAAGTGATATAACAGTTACAAGTGCGAAATATTCATTTAAGGAAAAGAAGAAAAACCACATAAAGCAACTGTACTTTTCATTGAAGAACGAATCTTTACATTGAGTAAGACAAACAAAAGGAAATACAAAATACCCTAATCTAGGTTGAGGACAAGGTCGTCCAGTTAAGAGTCTCCAACCACCGGAGGAGCAGGAGCGTTAGCATCAGAGTCTTCAACAACCGGAGGATCAGGAGCGTGAAGAATTGAGGAATCAAGCTCTTGAGGAACTGAAGAGGCCATCCTGAGAGAGGGAGCACTACTTAAAGGATCAATCACAACCGCACTATCTGACACGGGATCAACGGCTGCAGAGTCAGAAATTTGGAATTTGTCACCGTCCAACCCTACCAATGCCTCAATGGACTCAGGCTGGTCGCCCGCCTCGATCGGTTCAGGCTCATCATGCGTCGCTGACGGCCCGGATTGGTC
Source organism: Heritiera littoralis (assembly GCA_031772115.1). Taxonomy (NCBI): domain Eukaryota; kingdom Viridiplantae; phylum Streptophyta; class Magnoliopsida; order Malvales; family Malvaceae; genus Heritiera; species Heritiera littoralis. The sequence goes on along the minus strand of JAPDPK010000092.1, from coordinate 1,586,779 downwards.
ACGTAGCCCAGTAGGCTCAGGACGGCTACGTGGCCGTCGAGGAGGCCATGGACCCTCAAGATTGTCCAGGTTATCTGTGGCTCCCATCTCTATATAATCCTCCGGACTTAATGAGTCGGGTTCATATTTGGTCCAAGAAGGAGCTTCATAATACTGGGCCACTTCAGTGAAAAGAAGTTCTGGAAAAGACTCATCAGGTCGGTTCTTCTCTAACCAAGAACGGGCTAAGTAAAAGCCGTACTTGATGAACCCCGCCGCAAGCATTTCTTTCTTTTCATAACAGTGTTGAGACAGGCGGTATTCGCGAACAGCCTCGGCACGAACCTCTTTTTGTCGGTCCAACAAATTGTGCAGCTCATCAGCGGTCTCATCTCGCTCCCTCCTCATGGCATCCCGATCCTCCACCGCCTTGTTGTAGGCGTCTTGAAATCCCTGAAGGGAGGCTACCTTCGCCTGTTCCTCCTTCAACCTGAGCTCAAGTTCCGCATTCTTCTTCTCCAATCCCTCAACCTTACCAACATAAGGACGCAGTTGAACAACCTCGTTCTGCAGCACCATCTTCGTCTCTCGAAGCTCACCAATTTCTTTGTCAGCTTTCTCCCTGAGAGCCCTATGACGAGCATTAACAGCCGCGGTTTGCTGAGCCGACTGAAAAAACAGGAGAACAAAAATAACTTAAAAACCCGACAAAGGAAAAAGAAAAATATAACTACCATATAAGCACGATGCTATCACCTTCATCGCAAGATAGTCAGAGTTGTTCTCGGCTTCCGTCAAATTAGGAAACAGCCCCGCCTCGTCGCGAGGAAGAATAGTGCTCCATGCCAGGCGAGACGCTATCCCAGGCTCCTCAATGCTGTCATTATCATTTACCCCGGGATAGGTTTGGAAGTCCTCGCCATCTACGACAACTCCACTATCGACTAAGTAGCGCCTCAAAGTGGGATTAGCTACCTTGGGCAATATCGGTCTTGTGGGCATCGAGGCTTCAATGATCAATTTCTTCCTAAATTTGCGCCTAGGCTGACGAGGGGCCGGCCGATCCTCGGTGGCATGAGAAGCACCTTCTCGTCGAGCCGACTCACTCGTCTGCGACCCAGAGCTCCCTTGATCGTCTGAGCTACGATCACGGACAAGGGGCCTCTTTCGCTTGTTCCTTCCAACCTCTTACGCAGTATGGCTAGATCCGCCAGTAGGAGGAAGAGGAGTGGACGTACGAGGATATCCGGAAGCAGAAGCCCCGATCTGTGGCTGTTGCTGAGGAGGAGGAGCCGCCCCAGCAGAAACATTGGCTTCCCTTCTACGCATAGCACCACGAAAGTCCATACCTGCATAATACCAGGAGAAGCAATTAACGAATCTAATACCCGAAATACCACACACATAGATATATAAAGTATAGAAAAAAGTAACCTATAAGATCACCAAGATCCTCTAAGTTATCCAAATTAGGATCTGTCGGGAAGTCAACAAAAGGGCTCCCAAAAACGTTGCCCTGAGCCCATTCAAGATCCTCCTCGAATTGACCACTGGTACCCTCAACCTCAGGTGTTTCATCTCTCGAATCCGGAGAAGACTCATCCACAAGGCGACCTAAAGGGTTAAAGGTCTCAGCTGGAGGAATACTGGTCGGTTGACTAGGACCGGCATCGGGCACACACAAGCTAATAGGAAGGCTAGAGGGGATAGCCGAAGTCCCGGAAACAGCTCGACTTACTCCCCAACCAGCCGCTGTAATGTTCTCTGAGGTCAAAAGGGAAAATAAATTACGTTCCCCGATAGAACAAATTCGTCGTATAGGTTCACTAAATTGGTCTTTTAGGATCTCTACTTTAAACCTTTCTGAGCGCCTCAAGTGGTCGCTAGTATCACGGTTCCATGCAGTACGGATTCGCAGATCGTTTGGAACCTCGACGTCGACCCACTCACTTTCAAAGTTTCGCAACTTATTAGGAAGGTCAGAAAAGATCTTGTTATTGGAAAATTCATCAACCGTTAACTGCTGGAGGGAAAAAGTTATTAGTCCTTGCAGACCACGGACTCTGAAAAAAGCACTCAGAAGGGGGACGGTAGGAACAATACCTAAGCTATGACAAACCACCGAAAATCCTACTATCTGAGCCCATGCATGAGGATGAAGTTGACAAGGAACTATATCTTTGTATCTAACGAACGCTATACCAAACTCGGGCAACGGAAAATGGAAACCGAAAAGTAAAGACGCCTTATGCACCGCTACTCCGTTTCTAACTAGATCAGGTGAGAATTCCCCACTAGCTGGAAGTCTATAACTGTAACCGAGGGGAAGAGGAAAACGAGTATTAAAATCCTCTAAGTCCGTATTCGTCAGTGTACATTCAACACCGCCTTTCCTAAGAAATTTACCCGGACGCTGTGAAGACATAGTAAAAGAAAGGATAAATAATAAGGAGGGCGACAGACTTATTGGTGAAACACCTGCGGAAAACCTAAAACGGCGACAGACCTATTGGCAAGGGACCTGCGGCAGACCTATTGGCAAGGGACATGCGGCAGACCTATTGGCAAGACATCTGCGGCAGACCTATTGGCGACAGACCAAATACGACAGACCTATAGGTGAAACACCTGCGGAAGACATAAAGACCGCGCGGGAGACGAAGATATCTGCTGAACACCTAAAAAAGCTGGTGGCGGAAGGATACAAGATAGACGACAGATGAATACTTACTGACACTTCGATGAGCGAAAGACTCCTGCCGGCAATAGACTATTTTGGCGAAAGAGTCGGAAATCGGCGACAGACTGCTGTTTCAGAGGTTTCTCTTAAGCCCTTTTCGGTGGCTCCCAGCGGCTTTATATAGTTGCGACAGAGAATGCCAAACGTCTCGTTAGATCACGCCTCCCGCGGAATAGAGCTTTTCACCTACAAAAAAGAAAAAAATATATATATATATATATACCAAAGAAAAATCACAAAAACCAGAAAAACTATTCATAGTGGGTAAAGGCCCAAGGACACATATTTATACTCTCTTGGTTGGAATAATCCAACAAGAGACTGGGGAGCAATTGATATGGCAAAAGTCTATCTACACTGGGCCAAGCCCAAAGATCATCGGAGGTCCCACGCGGCAGACGGTCATTGGGACACGTGGCCTACAGCGAGAGAAGCTAGGCCTGCGACAGGGTATCTGTCGCAAGCGACAGACTCCACATATTATCTCCTTCTGTCACGAAGGCGGCACGTGGCTCGCTCACGACTCACCACGGCGACAGACCCCTGCCGCCCGAAAAGGTGTCGCGCCTCAGGGTCTCTCGCCGGCGACAGGCCCGTGCTAACTCCGAGATCCACGGAAGATGCATCCTATTGGGAAACAAACTCTTAGTAAAAGGACACAAACAACCCAGATATCTAATCTCAAATATTCGCCTATAAATAGGCCCCATGTATAATTCTATAGAGGACTTTTTCCGACTACTGGCTTTTACGTTTCCCAATACCTAAGAACTTGATGCTGACTTAAGCATCGGAGTGTCTACGCAGGGAACCACCCCTGCGTCCCTCTGACTTTTTACTATTTTACAGAAGCTTCTGGGAGACACGTGGAGACAGATTACGACCATTGACGTCAGCATATCTTTATTGTTGTTTTGTGCAACAACAATTATCATTATTAGTTTTTATCTCAATAGATTGAGGTAGGTTATATGAATCAATATTTGAAATCATGTTAAATTAACCATATGAATTCTTCTGATATTGGTTCATTTCATAAAATTGGACTAATTTTTATGGCTAGTAGTCTAAACCTACCGTCACTCTCCTCCTTTACCCAGGCCTGGGACTGGTTGCATTAAAACTTAACACAGGTGAAGTTTCTTAAAAAAATTTCAATAAAATTTTTTATTTATTTTTAAAGATTTGTATATTTTTAAATTTTATTTATTAATAAGGTGACACCTTGTTGTTGATCGCCAATGTATAATTTTTATACATAGTCAATACATCCAATATGAATTCTAATATAATATATAATTAGATTTAAATCTGTGCGATGGACGGTGACGATTTTAATTTATAATAATTAAAAAAATAAAATAACATTTTAAAAAATTATTTTGAAATATATGTTGAATAATGTATTACAAAAATTTGATGCATATACAAATTTACATAAATTAAAAAATAATTTCAAATTGAATACTAATTAAAAAATTATAGAAAAATTAAATATCACAAATCTTAATATATTTAAATACTTACCATTTTAAGGAAAATAATTCTTACTTCATTAATTATTAATAAATTATTGGTTAAGGTTGCATATTTTAAATTGATTTATTTTCAAAATTTGAATTATAATGATTCCAAATTAATCTTATAAATTTAATTAGTGTTGAAAACTTTAACTTTTAGGGTTTTTTTAAAAAAAATTATTTATAATATCTCAAAAATTGAAAATAAGGAAAAATGTAAATGTAAATAAAATAAATTTTTATTTAAATTTTTATAATTTAAATTAATTTCAAATAATTAAATGCAATATTTAAGATAATACATGTTTCAAAATAATAGATAATCTATATGAAACTTTTTTACCAAAAAATTTATTGAACAAACAAATAAATACATGATTGAATAAATAAATCTAAAAAAGGAAATGAAAATTGAGAAAAGACGTAAAAAGTTTAATTTAATACTAAAATATATAGCTTAAAAACCCCATTTTAATTTTTGGATAAAAGATTTAAAACCTTAAAGTGGTTCCAATCAAAATATATGGATTTTTTTAATTTAAAAATAACATAATAAGTTATAACATAAAATTTAAATTCTGAAATAAATTTTATTTGATTTAAATGAAGTTAATACAATTAAAATATATATTTATTAAATTTTATATATTTTGAAATTAAATAATTAATGGAATAAGTTTATTTATAAAAAATTAAAATTAATTTATTATTTCAAAAGCTTTAGCTTCTATATATTTGTATAAGATATAAGATTATTATTAAAAGCTAAATATTATTGAAATTAAAAATGTAACTTTAAATTTGGATCAAGGATTAGGTAATTATTCATGAACATTTTATACTTTAACAACGAAAAAATTCATTTCATTACACATGTCACATGTTCATGTAAAATACATATATCTTTTTTCTTTAAAAAAGTTCATCCAAATAAAAAATTTATACCAAAATTAATTATTCTATAAATATGTTTTTAATGTATATAACCACAGTACATATATACTGATAAAAGAAAAGTAAAGAAATTGATAAATGATATAGAATTTTCTTTAATTTTAATATATACAAATATAGATGTCATCTTTTAGAAATTAGAATAGATAATTGATTTAAAAAGATAATTAACTCATTTTGTAATTTTAATGTTGATAGAATCCTATCTTTTAGAAAAGTGAATAATTTTTTTTATTTTAGGATATTACACATGTCAAATTTTTAGAATATCTACATAGAATATTTTATTTTGAGTAAACTGCTTTGGCTTTTATATTTATATATTAGATTAGTTAATGCTGTTGCAAATTGGAAATTTAACAAACAAGCAACTTTGAAGTATTTGGTTGGTTCCATCATCCATGCATGAACCATGTGAGTTTGTGATATCATACCATAATAAAGGTTTATATATGATGCATGACAGTGTATAATCTATATACACTATCAATACACTAAAGTTTGACATTTCATTAATGAGCAAACTGAATAAAATGCTTAGTCCTTGTGAGCAAAATGAAAAAATATATATATTTGTAATTATTTTAAGAGCTTGGCATTTTTTCCGTTTGTTCATTAATAAAATGTCAAGCTCTAGTGTATTGATAGTGTATAGTCTCCATACACTGTTAATGCATCATAAATAATAATAATAATAATAATTCAAAAATCAAAAATAAAAAAAAATTAATCAAAAATCCGAACAAAAATGATGTCTACATCCACCATCCCATATTAACTCATAATGAATTGTCACAGTCCGTAATACCGTTTTCCATACCATTTTACACTTTACTTACCATCGGTTGGGTTGTCTACAGTGCCTTTACTAATAATTTAATTTAAAATTTATATTTATTTTCATAACTAATCTCAAGAACTGTTTCTTTCCATTCACTATGAAAAAATATATACAAACCACTAATTTTCCAAAATATATTTTTCCATTCAATTTACATCCCAATTCTAAATACATCTAGCAAAAGTACTAGATATATAAGTGTCACATCTCGTGACCACATTTTTCACGTATTTTAATACAACTTACCCGGTTGGGCTGTCTGTGATACTTCACTTTTTCATTTACTATTAAACAATTTCGTATAAAATTATAATATGAATTACATCCCCTATCTTAATTCTAAAGAAAGTAGTACTGAAAGTAAGTCTAAATACAGAAAATAAATGATCATACCTCATATTATAAATCAAGCTATCGCAATGTCCCCAAATGCACAGCCGAAATGCTCGTATGTCAGGTCTCTTAGTCCTCGAAAATCTGAAATGTTAATATTGGGGAGTGAGCAAACCACGGCTCAGTAAGAGAGTTATATGCAACACTTGATATTCAGCTACCTATATGCTGAAAATAATTTTTCACTTTCTTTAAATCTTCCTAGAGACTCTAGGCTCACATGTAGGAAGGATACTACAGCCGGCTAGGGATCCGGATGGAGTAAGGCAGGTATTTTGAAATACCTGTCTTGTCCCGGAACCTAGAAGCAACTGTAGAGAGTACTATATTCCTTGTTCTCAAAACGATATGATTTTCGTTTTCACAAAGTAAACTACTTATTTCTTTTCACTTTCGTATAATTTAAAACACATGACAGTTCAGTAATAAAATAGTGGTTTCCTTCAGTACAGTTAAAACACATGACAGTACAGTAGCAAAACTGTAGTTTACTTTCTTTCTCATCAGTACATAACTGTGTCTTACAGTTCAGTAAAACAGTAATATTCAATACAGTACCATTCGGTAAAACAATATCTTGTAAATCATTAAAACAGTAAACAGTAGCTACCAATTCAATAAACAGTATACGGTAGCTTTCAGTTCAGTATCATAGAGACTAGGCAACACCCTAAATATATCATGCTATAATAATATCATCCCTAATAGGGGAAACACATGAGATCTATGGCCATAGTCTATGGGGTCCTCAGTGTGCACTGATCAGGTGTCCACTGGGACGCTGATAATAGGATCATTATCTATCAGCACTAACACGTGAGCATGATATGGGGCCTAACAGTCTCAAAACAGTAAACACGTGATATAAACCCCATTTATGAAATCAATTTCATTGAATATAAGTTCAATCAATTCACAAATATTCATAAGGAAAATATTTTCATCTTATGAATCACAATTTATAAAATATTCATACTGGGGTCATCATTCCCGAAAATGTTCTAAACATTATAGAACAGTATAAATCACATTTTTCATACAGTAAACACAGTTTATAAAATAATCACTGTAAAATATAAAAGGCCATAACTGTCCTTTTTCATCGTAAAACATATACGCACGCTTTTCCGTGCTTTCTATCGAAAACATGATTTTCAAAGTTATCGGGATTCAAATCAATCATTTTTATGATTTATGGAAAATTAAAATATTTATTTTTTAAATCAACACTCTCGTCCCATATGTTCTCTGTAAACACATGCGGAGATTTTTTAGTCTCAAAACACTGTTTTCCACCTTTAATTACCTTTATGGAATTTTCTATAAACACTTATTTTCACAATTGAACCCATAAAGGTTATTTATAAAATCAAGTGAATATTTAAAGAAATATTATTAAAATATTCACTTTGGTCCTTTTTATTTTTCACCTCGTTTCACATGAAATATCACCTATCGGGATAAATTTAGGTGATTTCCTTTTTCACCATTTTCAAAAACATGAATATTTTAAAATTAGTTATCATTATATTCACGTTTTATGAAAACTAATCGATTTCTCGATTTTTGTGGTTGAAAATCGTTTCTCGTAATGAAAAATCATTTATTATGATTTTCGATAATTTTTCCAATGATTTTCGGCAGTATAACGGCTGCTGATTGGCTAGCCTCCTGCACGAAAAATACAGTTTAAATCTCAACCGGTAAATCACCACAATTTTTCCAACCAATCATTATTAATAGCATTTATAAAAATTAAATGCATAATTTAAAATATGTGTGCCAAATATCCTTACAGGCTGCACATGTCTCCCTTACCTGTCTCGGGTCTGCGACTGCCTCTCGAAGGTTGCGCTCGTGTTCACCTCGCCCGATTCCATCGGCTCGCTTATCGAGGGAATTTTCTAGAAATTAAAATTCAAAAATTTAGAATTTTTCCATGATTATTTAAATAAATAGATTATTTAAATAATTTAATACTTTTCGGGATTTCTTACCGATTCCCGTAATTTTCGAGTTTTCGAGTTTTCCGGGATTTCCCGAAATTCTCAAAATTTTCAAAGTCCGAAAATTTCCTTTTTCTCTCTTTTTTTTCTTCCTTTTCTTCTTTCTTTTTCTCTTTTCTTTTCTTTTCTTTTTCCTTTTTTCTTTCTTCCCAGCCGGACCGGTCACCTCCCCTCACCGCTGGTTCTTCATCGGTGGTCGGTTCTCCTGCGGTTCAAGGGCTCAGCAACTAGCCGGCGTGACGGCGAAGCCGGATCTGGCCTCCGTTCATCTCGAATCGGCGGCACGGCGGCAGATCTACTCGATTTTGGTTCGGTTCCTTCTCCTCCTCCGTTACCCGCCTCAACGGTGGCTTCCCACGTCTTCCTCTTCCTCCGGCGGTGGTGTGGCTGCAGTGGCGATGGCCGGTTTGGCCGGCACCGCTAGATCCATTTCTCTTTCCCTCTTCGATTTTTCGCCAGTTTTGTCTCTGTTTCTTTCCGATTTTCGTTCTGTTTTAGGCCGTCGCCAGTGACCCTCGCCCTTCCTCGTCGACCGGTGACGTCCCCTCTCCTCTTTTCCCTCGCCGGCGGTGGCAGCTTCGCCACCGTCGGCTCTGACTGGAAGGGATCGGCTCTGTCCCGATCCTTCCTTTCCTTTTCTATTTTGTTTCTATTTTTAGTATATAATTATACTATATACTTTACACTATATAATATATTTTATACATATAATATATACTATATATTATACATGTATTATTTCATATATAATATAATACAATATATATTATATATAAAATATATATATATATTGTATATTACAAAATATATGTCTAGTATATATATGTATATTTATATATTTTTAAATTAAATAACATTTATATAAATATTTATATAAATGTAATAATTCCATATATATTGTATTTACAATATATACATATTCAAACTTTAATGTAAATTAATATTTACATTTTTCTCATATATGTATATATTTATATATACATAAAATGCTATTCTTGAATACATATGTATTATTTAAATTTATACCATAGTATATATATATATATATATCTATATATACCTCAGTATATTAATATATACTATATAGTATTTCAATACATATGTATTTATATAAAAATACATTTATATAATTTATAATTATATAAATATATTTCTCTTTTATTTCTTATTTAATTTGGATTTCCATTTATCCAAATTAAATCTCCTCTTTCCATTATTTTTCATAATTCCAATTTTTATTTTCCTTCACTCGTATTTCTCGATTTATCACTTCCTCAATCCTCGGAATTTTCACAATATTCCGATTCTCACAATTTTATTTATTTATTTTCAATGTTTATTTCCAATAAATAAAAAATTTACGGTTATCACAATAAGTCCGAACATATAAATATAAACCACGTATACCTCTACGGAAATCGCAAGTTTGCCTGAGGGATACCAAAATAATACTCCTCCTGCTCGAAGCCGGGAGATTATTGAAAATAATTTGGAAGGAAAAGGGGGGGTGAGCTTATGCCTAGTAAGAGAATCATATACAAGAAATGATACTATGTATCTTATATGCAGAAATAGAAATTATACTCTTTCATGTGAAAGCATGGAATATATAAATTAGGCACGATGTAGAGAATCGATACAATAATCGGTTAGATAACCAGGCTAAGTATAGGAGAATGCTTTGGAGCACCTCACGGGTCCAGGCATCTAAATCCGATTATAGAGATTTCATTTGAAAATTAGACAATTCAGTAAACAATAATAAACAATTTTAACAGTAACTTCAGGTAATCAAATAAATGATATAAATCATCTCCCTGCAAATTGTATAAAAATCATTTTCAATAATAGTAACAAAACTTGGAAAGCATATTCAATAATTATAAAAGATTTTACATTCAAAATCCATAGCATATATACATTTTTCTTGGGAGTGCCTAGGATGTCTGGGAATTTGCCATCCCAGATAAAATAGTGGAGACAAGGCATCACCTAATAGACTTATGCAGGGGGACATATGGCCATAGTCTAAGGTCATTCGCAGATGAACACGGGCCAGGTGTCACTTGAGGACATTGAATGATGGGATCAGGATCATTCAGCTACAGTAACAGTAACAATAAAGTGCATGTGCTTGTAAGCAGCTATGAGGCCAGCAGTATCAAAACAATATAGAAAACAATTCATAGCGGTTTACGGATATAAGTTCAATAATATGTATCTTCAGTCAGTCCATAAATACATATTTTGGAATATAAGCAGTTCAAAAATAAAAATTCATAAAATATTCATAATGCAACATCCAGTTCTAAAAATATTTTATTTATCTGTAAATCAATTATAAAAACATGCCAATACTCTTATGTATGTAAAATTCGATAACATGAATTTTTAAATATTACTTCGATGTTTAGTGAAAATATGGAATTTCAATAAATTAGAGAAATTAACTTTATCAATATTTCATTTCTAATATTCAAGGATGTTAAAAGATAATTCCACAAAATTATTAGAATTTTCGACAATATAATGACTATTTCTAACCTAGCATTCCTGCAGTGAAAACATAGTATATAAAACCAACAACACTTCCCATTTCAACACCATTTTCAACATTCCAATTTCAAGAGATGCACATTTTATCAAAACATGCACCGTAGTATCCCTACGTCTTCTACACTTATCCCTTACCTCTTAATTTGTTGTGTTTTTGCTCGTCAACACCAATATCCTTATTTGACTTTCGAGCTGCAAAACATCGTATAAACATAATTTAGGACAGTAAAATCACACTTCAATTATAAAGAATTATTAACTCTCCATAAACTATCACATTGCCTATAATCACTTTCTTTTCAGTCTCTTTTACACTGGTGCTAACATTGGAACTTTAGCAAACCAACTCTGATTTCAGTTTCGATTTCGCCTACAATCTCCTAATAATTTGTACACTATTTTAAGACCTAAAATACATCAAAATCAGCAAGGATTCTTCCTCCCCTTCCTTGGCCAAATTGAGCTTCCTTGGCATTCCACATTATTTTCTTCCATGTAAGCTAGAATTTCTACTCTACATTAATTCTACAATTTTTCTGCATTATTTCCTCATCAATTTACAACATTTCCATGCGCCCATGATCTTGACCGAAATCCTAGGGAGGTGTTCTTCCTAGTTTTAAATTGATTCAAGCTTAAATAATTATCTAAACATGCTAAACACTAAGTAGAAATCATGAAAACCATGAAAAATCCAACATTTCCATACCTTTCCTTGGTGACCGAATTCCTCAAGAACCTTTACCTCTCTATTTTGGCTGATTTAGATGATGATTTTGGTGTAGGAAGATAGAGGAAGTTGAGGAGAACAACTTTAGTGAAGGAAATTTTTTATTTTGATGAGGTTTTGGTTAGGTTTTATAAGCTTTCTCTCTCTTCACAAGGTTTGGCTATGGAGGAAAATTGAAGCTGCTGGTTGTTGCCAAAAATGGTGAAGAAAATGCTGGAACTATCTTTAAAAATTCATATTTTAATGCGCAAATTACCATTTTTCCCTACTCTTAAGTAATCTTCCAATTTTGCCATTTTCAGTTTGACTTTGATTTAAACAATCAGTCTAATTTTCAAATATTTTATTTTATCACGAAATATATCTATTTAACTTGCTCTAACTTCTGGTTGAGTTTTCATTGAAGTTCGACTAACCGTTTGGGTAAAATTATCAAAATACCCCTAACCATAAAATCGCGTAAATTTCTATTTTTACGCAGGTTTAATTCCATCAGTTCACATGGCCTAGAACCTTATTTTATGAGAAATTTTCTATCACTGATAGTGGCTCCAAAGTCAACTTGGTTTGACCGTTATTTACAAAAATTTTATCAACTTGTAGACTTAATCATCATTTTCTAATTTGTTTGTACGCTTCTCAAAAATGCACAAACAAACTAGTTTAGGGTTCAAATTCTTACCTTATCCATATTTAGCTCCAAATATTGTGTCCACCAAGTTTCATCTACTCCGGATCACCAAAAGTCTATGGGGCCCACCATCCATTATCCTTTATTCTTGCAAGATACAAGTTACTTAGATAATTATATCATATCTATAAATGTGTACGGATGGTAGATGTATGAATATCACATGAATAAATGTCATCTACTTCTTAATTTTAACTATTTGATAGAAGAGGTTTGTAGTTAATCTATGTATGTATAAATGGTCCATGACTTGTAAGTGTGATGCATTAACAAGCCAAATTTAGAAAATTACCAAGTAGACCATGGCTTACCTTACTAATAAAACACCCATGGCTAATTAATGATTTTGGTTTCAATCATGTGATATATGTTTAGCTTACTAAAAAAATTACAGTATTAATTTTCTAAATTAAACCATTAAACAATATATTTCCTAATAGAGGGTTGAATTCTATTATTAAACTGTTAGATTTAAACATTTTTAATTAATTTTTTAAATGTATCAAATTAACAAGTTTAATATTAAATGTTTATTCTTAGGATTTATATGATGCACTAACAGTATATAATTTCTATACACTGTCAATACATCGGAGGTTGACACCTCATCACTAAGCTCTTATGAGCAAATTTAAAAACATTATTTATATTTACTTTTAAGGGCTTGACATAGTTTTTAATTTGCCAATTGATAAGGTGTCAATTTCTGATGCATTAATAATGTATAAAAATTATACATTGTCAGTGCATCATATACAAACCCTTACTATTATTGTAACTTATTTATGAAATTATTTTTTCTACTATGGCTAAAAGTTTAAGATTTAAAGATTCCACTTTTGGTATAATTTTTTTTATTATGAAAATTATTATGTTCAATTTAATGTAAAAGTGTAACACCAACAGTGGCTTGCCCAAGGTACAGCGGAAATGTCCCCTTGAACTGATTTATTCAATCTTTAATATTTAAAAAATTAATTAAGATTAGTTTTAAATAAAAATAATTATTTTATGATAAATTTTTTTTGGTTCATAAAAAGTTTAAAAATAGGAAATGTTACCTTATTTCCAAGGACAGGACAAGCCGTCCTAACTCTTTAGTGGGATTTATAGATTTTATTAAATTTTTACCTACGAATTTTTCAAATTTATAGGTGCTTACTAGGGAGGGAGTAGGGATTCAAGTATGAGTGTTTTGTATACCTGGTGGATAAGTCTAATTAATTTACATAGTACCATAAAATAAAACCGTAACCTCTATTTAAAAAATTAAGAAAGTTTTTTTTTTGTTATAAAAAATTAAGAAAGTTATTACTCTTCTTTTCATTTTATGTGCAACTTGTTACTCCTCTTTCCATTTTATGTGTCATTGTTTGATTTTTTCAGTTAAACAAACATAACTTTGACCTTTTTTGAAAAATAGTATATTGAATTAAAATTTTAAAAAAATATGTTCCGAAAATCTCGAAACATTAAGGTAGGTGGGTGGCAATGAACTTGCATGTTGAATCAAGTAATTGTAAGTCATTAGGATATTAGGTAATTAGGATTAGTGTAGAAGGGGGCAACTGCAGAAGTTAGGTTTCTTTTGGATTTAGTTCATCTTGAACAATTGACCATTTGGCTTTCAGTCATAGGTTGGTTTGACTGTTTGACAGCTTTGAGTTGGCTGGTCAATTGTCATATGTACAGACACAGTAATTTTTTTAATTGAAAATGACATTGTCCTCTTATAATAAATTATAATCAACTTTAAGTTGATTGGTTATTAAGTTTTCACTTTAATTTTATGTTTTATATTAAACTTTTGAATTGTATTCTCCAAATTTTATTTATCCAAAAAAATATTCTTCATTTTTTTCATTATATTTTTTTCAGTTATTCTATAAAAATTAACTATTTTTTTTTCATAAGTAATTCATGGTAAAAAAAATACGATGCAACTAATGGCAAAATAATAATTTGATGTTAATTAAAAAAGAATAATGATAAAAACAATATATTTTTTTTCTCATTTCTATTTTTTAACTCTACCAAATAGTTTAAAAATAAATTTGTTTTTATACTTAAGCTTTCCACAAACCATATCACAAACTAATTAATCAATATAAGACCATGATTTAATTAATTTATATAAATTGGTCTTCATTGAATTAAAAATGATTTTTAGAAAAACAAACATAAATTTGTCTATTTGTTTTTATACATGCAAGCTTAAATATATGAGATTTTTGGAATGGGTAAATGTTTACTTTGGTTAGTAAACTATAACGACAAACTGAAATATGGTTAAGTAGCCAAAAAAAAATTAAGAGTATTTAAGAAATATATAAAAAGGGGTAGAAATAAATATCCAAAATTGGTGAGAGCCATAGTATTTAGTGTGATTTTTAATATGAAGAATTCTCATTTACTCTTTTAAAAATATGAATAAGACTTGATTTTTTGTTTATATAACAATAAAAAAATACATGCACATTTATTTTATGTATGTATCATATGCATCAATTTTAATTATGAAAATGAATGTGGATGATCTTTCAAGGATGAAATTTTATGAAAATCACAAGTAGTAATTTTTGAAAAAATTTTAGGTGAGAGAATTTGTGAAGACCGAGAATTTTCTAAATAAATATAAGATATTCGAAAAATTTAATTTGGACAAATTGAAATCCAAATTAAATAAGAATGAAATTGGAGAAAATAAGTTTGGATATAAAGAAATCCAAAACTTAATAAGAAATAAAAATATGTATTTTAATAGATTTATATAATGAAATTGTATAAATACACTTTTGATAAATATATATTTATACATGGAATAAATACATATGTATTTTATTATACATTTATGTATATATGTAATATATATGAAAAATATATATATATAGTACTTTAAATCAAAGTATATATATAAATGGTTTATATGAAAAATATATAATTATATATATGTTTAATATTTTGATTATATATATAATTATAAAATTATAATTATATATATATTAAAAAAAACGAAACAGGCGGGAATCGGGATAACCCAATTCTCACCTTGTTCTCCTATGTTTTCAAAACAGAGGAGAAAATAAAAGAAGCAAAGGGGAGCCGACCCCTTGTTGGCTTACCGGAGAAAGGAGTGACGCCGCCGGCGAGCCGAGATGGAGGAAGAGAAGCCGACACTGACGGCGGGAAAGGAAAAGGAAACAGAGCGAAGCGAAAACGAGAGAATGGCGAGGCGAAACCGAAGTGGAGAAAGGAAAAGAGCCACGGCGGTGTCGGTCGATCCGGGCACCACCACCCCAACCCCGAGCTCGACGGAGCTGAGGGGAAGCAAAGGATGGCCACCGACGAGGCAAAGGCCGGCGGAGAAAGGAAGAAACAGAGAGGGAAGAAGCCGCCGCTGCCACCTCCAGATCTGATGCCGTCGCCGCCGGTAGGGAGGAAAGGAGACCAGATTCGGCTTCAGCACCACCTCGGCTACCTGTGGGAGGCCTGAACCGGCGGAGAGGGTGGCCGCCGGTGGCCGAACTGGCAGAACCGGCCTGAACCGGTTCGAACCGGTGCAGGCTAGAAAAAAAAAACAGAACAAAAAAAAAAGAAAAGAAAAGAAAAGGAAAAGGAAAAGGAAAAGGGATGTAAGAAGAAAAAAGAAGAAGAATAAATGGGTAAGGAAAATTTAAAAGTCTTTTCGCTATATGTCTATGGGATTTATTAGAAATTTTCGGATTTATTTTCTAAATGAAAATATATGTTAATTTTTGAAATTTTAGCAAAAACGGAAATGAGACGAATGGTGGAATTCGGCAAGACTCGAAAATCGGAAAGTACGCTAAGCTTGGCCAATAAGTAAGATACTTTCATAAAGCATTAGTAGCTTTATATTGTATGTGGGAATTATGATTTTTATATATGATGCATTTATTTAATTGATTTTAAAAATGCTAAGAGGACCCATAACTGATGGTGGGGGTCTTAGTAAGAGAAAAAGAAAATGTGAGAATCAACGGCTGTAATTATAAACTGTTTTCCGTGCAGGAGGCTTAGTAAAAATTAAGCCGTTATACTGCCGAAATTTTTAGGAAAATATCTGAGGAAAAAGATTAAGTTTCTCACATAAATGGAATCTTGGAGATAATTATTGAAAATAAATATTAAAAGGATTTTATGGTATTACCGAAAGAGTTTGATATTGAAATCGATGAGAAGATAAATCGTTGAAACACGATAATGTGATGAATTATATGGTTTAACCTTATAGAATCGATAAATCAAGTAATTTTAATATCACAAATGGTATCAAGTTGAGATTGAGGTGGAATTATTAATTAGACGAATCACGGATAAAAGTGATGATAATTATATGATATAGCTTGGAAGAGAAGATCACAATTGAAATTTCGATGGTCGAATGATTGGTTTGTGAAGTTATTAACGGAGTAATGATTTCCAGAATTTACCGAGTCCGGTTTCATGATTTTGAAATAATTCCGAAAGTGATAATATGGACAAATTCGAGAGATTGAAATGGAGATTGAATTACGACACAATCCGATCAATTATGGATTCAAAGAAATGAGTGATAAATATGTGAAAAGATGATTGTGCTTATAACCTTAGAATAGATCTTGAATAATAAGATCGACAATTGCATAAGTTCGGATAAAATCATAAAGGCCACATGAAAATTGATTTGAGGATTTAGATACGATGTAAATGAAATTGAACCTCAAATCGAAAATGATGAGCATGTATCAATAGATCAAATCATAGATGGATTTGATAAGTGACTATCGATTTTGTGATTCTGTTATCCTCGATGTCGATTCTGGAACAGATATTGAATGATGATATTATTATTTGCATAATTTTGGTAACTTGATGACTATTTAGAAACTGATGTTTAAATGCTTATAGAAACTTAGAGGATTCTGTTGGCTACATAGGCTATACCGAGAGGGGGGGTGAATCGGTTCTTAACTAACCTTATGCCCGTTTTTCGATTCTTCTAAATTCTCTAGCCTATTTGAATATTTTCTAAGTTCTCTAAGCTAGGCAATCATGCAATTCAAATTTAATACAATAAGCACAATATAATCGCAAGTAAATAAAGAGTAGGGAGAAAGAGATTTACACAAGCGATTTATAGAGGTTCAGCAACCTTGCCTACGTCCTCTACCTTGAGACGCTCCCAAGGATTTTCCCCAAATTCACTACACTTGAATTTGTCTTTACAATCCCTCTTTTTAAAGGCTCAAGAGAAACCTCTCTCTTTTTCTAGGCTTAAGAGAAACCTCCCTTTTTTTCTAAGGCTAAAGAGAAACCTCCCTCTTTTTCTAGGCTTAAGAGAAACCTCCTCTTTTTCTAGGCTTAAGAGAAACCTCCCCTTTACAAGGAATGATGAGATACAAATAATGTAATCAAAGAAAGGCTTCTAGGTAGGCAAGTGATTACGAAAATTAAGCACAATGAAAACCTATATAAGATTTGTGCTAAGCACTATAAGGAATAAGAGAGTGATAAAAGATATTGAATTCTAGCTCTTGAACTCTTAGATTTGCTTGAAGAGATGAAGAAATTGAAGAATGATATGTCTTGGGTGCTCTCTCTTGTTTCTTCAGCTTCCAAGCCTCTATTTATAGTCCATTGGATGTGTTCTAGACGTTGGTTGGAGCCAAAACTTGAATATGACCGTTGTGTCTCACAAAACTAGCCGTTATAGCACTTTTTCATCCCGAAGGATCGATCCCATGCCCAAAGGGATCGATCCCTTTTGTCCAGAATCTTGATTCTTGGCTTGAGGGACCTTGGGAAGACATTCTGCCATAAAGGGATCGATCCTGCTACAGTGGGGATCGATCCTTTTCTTCCAGAAGGCATTTTTCCTGCATTTTTAGGTTAAAAATGATATGACCTTTGATCCTAATTCAACCCAAAATGTTTATAAGCTTTAAGGGAGTTTTTCTTGACTTTCTCAAATGAAAATATTGTCCAAAAACTTATAAGTAATTTTCTAAAAATAATTCTTGAGAAAATTACTTAATATTGAAAATCATTTGTGATAAGGCAAATTTAAAATATGAATTAAAACATTAAAGCTTACTTAAGTTTTTGTCATTTCAAAATACATATGTCAATTTAAAGCTAACAATCTCCCCCTTTTTGATATGACAAAACTTAATGTAAATTTGCTTTGAAAATTCTTTGATAAAATACTCTCCCTCAAATAAAGCAGGATTTTACAAAGCTCTCCCTTAATATAAGCATGGGTTTTGAAGATGAATTTTCAAACTATTTCTCCCCCATTATCTCTCCCCCTTAATATCTCTCCCGTCTCTCCCTTTACTATCTATCTCTCCCTCTTTTTGTCATAGCAAAAAGAAGGAAAAATAATAAAAAATATGCTCCCCCTAAAAATATGGCGTATGTGAGAAAAGATAAATATGCTCCATCCAACAAGAAACATGTTAGTACATGAGACTCATAGCACAAATTCATAAGACAATGTCCATAAAGAGTATGAAATGTTTAGGCATGCAAAGGACAAGGCTTATTTTCCTATACCAATTGTTTATAAATAATTTTGATACCAATTGTTGATAAGTAATTTTGCAAGGAGGTTCCAATTGGTAAGAAGTTAAGCAAGCACCTAAGTATATCAATTGTTCTCTAAGGTCCAACTAAGGTGCATGGTAATTCATCATGATTATGAGCTAAAATTATATAACATATCATATGTATGTGCTCATAAATCATTTTCAAGAAATATTGTGTCTAGAATTAAATCATACATCAATTAATCACAAATTCTAGCACAAAAGTGTTTCATGCAAAAGTGTCTTATATGGATTCTTCCCTATTTGTCATTTCAATCTAAGGAGCATGAGAAGAATTGGCAATTTAAAGCTCATACCAATTAGCAATTTAGTTTTGGCTTACCAAGTATTGAAAATATGGTTGCCAATGATATTAATTGTTATTTCAATCTAAATACCAATTTTTACTAATGGTTGACTTAGTCATTTTGTATGAATCCAATATCTATGTGTAGTGTGTTCATGTCAAGAAATTAGTCATTCTAAATATGCAAGAACACAAGACACATCATCAAATATGCATATGGATTAATTAATCATTAGCACACTATCATAAAGCATTAATCCATATTCATATTCATAGAATTATACCATATGGAAGATTCAAACAAACAAGGTATTCAAGCAAACCCATTTTCTTCCATGGTTTCAAGTACAAAAATCCTATGCTCATTTTCCAATTCTAGTCCTTAATCAATTATGAGCAAGGAAAGATTCAAAATTACCATTTTAACCAATTAATAGTCATATCCCTAGTTGTTATCATCATTTAACATTCTAGAGGGAATATGCTATTTTAACTAAAATGGCTTCACCTAAGTGATTCAATATTATCAAGCTAAAATATATTTTATCATTAAAATCCATAAACTATGAGTGAGGTTAAACACATAATATCATGAAAACAACTATTCTCATCTCATAGGCATGATTATTGATTCAACTTAAGCAAACATGATTCAATGCATGTATATCAATTGTTGGTGTTGTCATTAAAGCCCAAGTACATGGATGATAAAGTTTCATGCATTTGAACATTTGGGATCCATTTATCATCACAAATTATAGGCCAATGACCAATACTAATTGTTGAATTTACATTTGAAATCAATCCTTAAGGTCAAGTTTTAATCATTCTTCCACTAGATGTATAATTATCATGAAACCTAGTGTGGAGTAGTTGAGTCAAGCTAATAAACATAATCCTATAAGCATGCTTGACTAAGATGAACAAAAAGAATGATCAATAGTTATTATGCACAAGTTCATCAAATTCTCAAATACACACAAATCAATGAAATAATTCTCAAAATTATGTTTAAGCATTCATTGAAAGTATATTTCAAGCTTATTTCATGATTTATGCAATTCATGACCATTTTCAATGAGAAAATTGATTTTGCACTTGTGAGCTCAAGAAAAGTGATATTGATTGTTGGAAGTGATACCATTTGTTGGAAATGATACAAATTGATGAAGTTGAGGCATGATATCAATGAAAAATGAGTTTTCATATATTAAAGATCATCAAAAAGAAGTTAAAACAATGAATTTTAAGTTAAGAAGAGAGAAAGTATCAAAACAATGAAAAATTCTTCTCAATTTTGGTTGAAAACATGCAGGAAAGCCCTTTCTGGCTTGGGGGATCGATCCCTTTAGGAGAGGGATCGATCCCTCATATGTTTCCTGTAGATTCTGCAGTTGTTTTGACAGAAAATCGAACTTGTAAGGTGCCAAAACTTCGTTTTTGAGTATTTTAAGTCCAAGTAAAGGTTTAAACATTTGTAAAACATGATTTTGGACTTGTATGAATGAAAAACATGAATGAAAAACCATTTTACAAAAGATTTTACAATTTTGGAAGAATTTACACAATAAAATGCATTTTTCGGCTCAAAGGAGGTCATTTCGAGATTTAAGTATATTTTGACCAAACCAATGCATTGAATTACATAAATATGTTAAAACAAACTTGTTCATATAGATTTTAAGCATATATATCATTAAAACATACATCTTGTGAACAACATGCCATGATTTCTAACATGCATATTCTTCATTAAGGCTCATGACATGGTATTTTGCATGTATGACACATTTATCAGCTTTTGAGCAACTAAATATATTATCTAAACATATCAAACTTGCTCAAACTACAGAAATTCAATAATCATTTCAAAATCACAAATCAAGCCTTTCATTCAATCATCCAATGCATCAAGAAATAACCATTAACCAATCAACAATCATTCAACATGCCTTTTCGTTATTCATTCAACTCACAATGCACTAATAATCATCAACTAAGTGCCTCATTAAATCAAACAAATAATTTTAATATATATGAGTTTTGAGAAGATAGAATATAAGCTTACAAAACTCCTTTGCTTGAGAGTGCTTTGCCTTGATGTGTTGAGTCCACTTTGAGCTATCCTTTGAAGAATTTTTGTGACCTTGCCAAGGGTGGATCCTCAAGCTCTTTCTCTCTCTCATTGGCACAAGCAAACTCCATAGAGGTGTGTAAAGCAATTGAACTCTATTGTTCCATTGTATTCCCATGCTCTAACACTCTTAACAAACAACTTAAACATATTTTGGTACCCAAATTTTCTTGGGTCCATGAGAGTTAGTGCAAACAATTTTTGATCCTTTAGGGATCCATTTCAAGCACAATTCAACATTATTTACAGCATGCTTTGGCACTCATATTTTCCTAACTACTCTTCCTCTAAATGTGGTTTTTCTATATGTGCATGCTTGTGAAGAGTGTCCTATTCTATTGCATAATGAGCATGTAAGAGATAAATCATGCATAGTATTTTTACTCACTAGGAAATTCTTTAGATGAGTTTCTTTTTGTTTAGCATTATAGCCTAACCCATCTTTGTCAAAGAAAGCTCTTTGGGTCTCTACATATGATCTAGCTTTTGTTGACCCATATAAAACTTAGAAAATGAGTTAATGCAAATTTAAGTTCTTTTTATTCAACTCATTTATTTCTAAGTTAGCCTCTTCTAATTTCTTTTCAAATTCTAGCTTAGCACTTATCAAGGCTTCATTTTCTATTTTCAAATTAGCAATGATTTTCTTATATTTAGAATTCATGCATTGAAATTCATTTGCTAGCTCATCAAAAGCATTTTGTAAATCATCATAAGAATGGTCATTGCATTCACTAGAGCTAGGTTTCTCCTTTTCATCCTCAATAGTCAAAGAGCTAGGATTTGCCAATTTATCTTTAATGTCTTCTAATTTCTTTTCTAGCTCTAATTTCACCTTGGTGAGTTCATCATTCTTTGAACCTAGATCTTTTATTTTCTCTTCCAACTCAACATTAGTATTCATCAAAATTTCATTCTCTTTTCTAAATTTATTTAACTTTTTATTATATTTTGCATGCATTGATTTATATTCATCACTTAGCTCATTAAATGCATCTTGAAGCTCATCAAATGAATATTCTTCTAAAGTTTGTGAGCTAGTCTCAAAATCATCACCTAGAGCCATTTATGATCGTTTTGCTCGATAGAGGTTAGTCTAAATCAATCTCGAGTCCAAGCTCTGATACCAATTGTTGGCTCTATAGGCTATACCGAAAGGGGGTGAATCGGTTCTTAACTAACCTTATGCCCGTTTTTCGATTCTTCTAAATTCTCTAACCTATTTGAATATTTTCTAAGTTCTCTAAGCTAGGCAATCATGCAATTCAAATTTAATACAATAAGCACAATATAATCGCAAGTAAATAAAGAGTAGGGAGAAAGAGATTTACACAAGCGATTTATAGAGGTTCGGCAACTTTGCCTACGTCCTCTACCTTGAGACGCTCCCAAGGATTTTCCCCAAATTCACTACACTTGAATTTGTCTTTACAATCCCTCTTTTTAAAGGCTCAAGAGAAACCTCTCTCTTTTTCTAGGCTCAAGAGAAACCTCCCTCTTTTTCTAAGGCTAAAGAGAAACCTCCTTCTTTTTCTAGGCTTAAGAGAAACCTCCCCTTTACAAGGAATGATGAGATACAAATAATGTAATCAAAGAGAGGCCTCTAGGTAGGCAAGTGATTACGGAAATTAAGCACAATGAAAACCTATACAAGATTTGTGCTAAGCACTATAAGGAATAAGAGAGTGATAGAAGATATTGAATTCTAGCTCTTGAACTCTTAGATTTGCTTGAAGAGATGAAGAAATTGAAGAATGATATGTCTTGGGTGCTCTCTCTTGTTTCTTCAGCTTCCAAGCCTCTATTTATAATCCATTGGATGTGTTCTAGACGTTGGTTGGAGCCAAAACTTGAATATGACCGTTGTGTCTCACAAAACTAGCCGTTATAGCACTTTTTCATCCCGAAGGATCGATCCCATGCCTAAAGGGATCGATCCCTTTTGTCCAGAATCTTGATTCTTGGCTTGAGGGACCTTGGGAAGACATTCTGCCATAAAGGGATCTATCTTGCTACAGTGGGGATCGATCCTTTTCTTCCAGAAGGCATTTTTCCTGCACTTTTGGGTTAGAAATGATATGACCTTTGATCCTAATTCAACCCAAAATGTTTATAAGCTTTAAGGGAGTTTTTCTTGACTTTCTCAAATGAAAATATTGTCCAAAAACTTATAAGTAATTTTCTAAAAATAATTCTTGAGAAAATTACTTAATATTGAAAATCATTTGTGATAAGGCAAATTTACAATATGAATTAAAACATTAAAGCTTACTTAAGTTTTTGTCATTTCAAAATACATATGTCAATTTAAAGCTAACAGATTCATACAAATGAAGCAATCCTAATATTGATGATGAGATGTATAAATGATTATTATAATAGTCGATGACAATTGAGAAAGGATATTGAATACCGAATAGTTTGAATACCAAGTGATTCGATTTCCGAATGAATTGAGTACTAAGCAAATTGAATACTAAATTAAATGAATAGTGAATGAATTAAATAGTGATTTACTGATTTAACAGAAAAAAAGTCTTGAAATCGAATAGTTGATGGTGATAAAGTTGAATGAATCGCTTCACTGTACTTGATGAGAATATTACTGAAGTTGCATACTGAAATGTTTTATAGCATCGCATTTAAGCATGCCTCTTTACAACTTGAAACATTTTAATAATGTTTATATGAATACTGAAAAGTATTGATTTGTTTTGAAATGAAAGTATATGGTAAATATATATATATATATTTTGATATATGAAATCTCATACAGAATTTTACCATATGCTTTACATGATATAGAAAAGAAAGATAAAGATTTAAATGTTTTATGAGACTGTAGGCACCCTAAAAGAATTAAACTCAATAAAGCATAGTGGAAACCGCCTAATTGGAGCTTTGCTCATTAGGCAGAGAGATGCTTGTCCGACAATAGTCGTGGACAGGTCTCAGTCACGCCTAATCAGTGAGGTTGAGAGAGATGAGGTCTATGGCCATAGATAGCGCCCTAGTTGGTTTCCAGGGGACGATGACATGATTTTCACTGCTGGCTACAGTGATTTAAGTCTTTATTGATAGAGAGATGATAGGGATCTAACCTAGTCTCTAACCGATATGATATGAAGTCTAGAGTATGATTTTATTGATATGAACTCTAGACTTGACATGATTTATACTGTACATGAAACAAGTTTGAAATGAAATATGTTTTGAAACAGTACATGTTTTAGACATGTTTTAAAAGTCTATGAGATATGATTTCGACATTATACAATTTATATGTGATTTTGTGTCGAACATGGCATGATATGCGGTCTAGAGTATAGTTTGATTTGATATGAACTCTAGACCTGATATGATTTACAGTATATGTTTTTTAAAAGTACATGATAAATGATTTCGACACTTATATGATTTATAGACGATTTTGTGTCGAATTTAAAATGATATGCGGTCTAAAGTATAGATTGATTTGATATGAACTCTAGACCTGATATGACTTATAGTATATGAAAAATGTTTTAAAACCGCACATGTTTTAGACATGCTCCGAAAACGAATACATGAACTGAAATCGAACATGTTTCTATCATGCCTTAAAGGTAAATTTGAAATGAATTGAAATTTCATATGTTGAGCATGTCCTAAATTATATATGATATGATTTGAAATGATAGCGGTTTATACAGAAAAATTACATGAATTGCATATTAAACTCTGATACGATAATATGCTTAGTATATGAGAATTCCATGAGGAATGTCAGGACTCGACGTTAACGATATTTCATCTAGACGATGACATGATATGATATGATATATGAACATAAGATTGATATGAAGAGAATTCTGATCTTACTCTATCGTGATCATAAATTCCCATACGATAAGTGATATGAATTGATATAAGACAGGAATATGATTGTTAAATGTAAAGCGACTATATAGGATATCTCAATTAAACATGAAGAATATATGAGGAGTATCATGACTCGGTGGTAAGGATATTTCATCTATATGATGTCATGATATGATATGAAACATGAATATAGAAATACACGAAGAGAATTATGACTTCGTATCACCGTGACCATGATCCACAATATGAGAATTGATAAGAGATGATATGAGAATTGATAAGAGATGATAGAATACGGAAATATGATTATTAAATGAAAAGTAAATATGAGAATTGATATGAGATGATAGCATACCAAAGTATGATTATGAAATGAAAAGTGAAAATGAAAAGTGATAATGAGATGTATCGATGAGAAAGGATTAACTGTAATTGCATCATTGCAAGTTTTAAGCATTGCAGTTTAAGACAGTATGATCCTACTCTTGTATTTATATAAGTATCTTACTGAGCCGTGGTTTTGCTCACCCCACTAAATTTCATCTCTTTCAGACTATTGAAGTTAACATCTGCCATGTGAGCTGCTTAGTGGGCATCGGAGACGGTGTATGGACTTGGTACTAGTCTTCTGAGGTATATGCTCCTTATAAAATACTTGTTTACATGTAAGACTTAAATTGATGCACAGTACATATTCTGTTTAACAAGTCGGGATGTAACTAAGAACCGTTTCCGTATTAGTTTAATATTTAAATGAAATGACTATAGGTTACCTAGATAGTATAGTAACTACACTGACACCGAATACAAACCTTAAAATGAAAAAGAAAAATTTAGTCCATAAATTTGTAGACTAAGAAAAGCATAAGAATCAAGTGAAAGTCGCGGTCTTCGGATCGTGACAGAATTCTATTAAATATTAATTATCAAAAGTACTAGAATATTTAGTTTGATTTTTTGATAAAAAAGTTTCTAATTTATATTTTGGAAAAAATAATTTTTTTAAAAATAAAAGAAAAAAATGACTTTGGGAAAAAGAATAAAAATTGGTTGCAATAAAAATATGATTTATTTTTAAATATTAAATTAAAAATATTTTTTATCAAATTAAAAAATAACACATAATTAAATAGTGTCGTTTTTTTAAAATGAGCATTGTGGAGTGTTAATCATTCTCTATGCATAATCGAACTTCCAAACCCAAAGTTTTTTTTTCAATAGACTAAATTTTTTTAATAAAACTTTTAATTAATTTGAAGTTTTGTTAAAAATGATAATTTGTTTAGATAGCCAATCATATCTAGCTAAAAGAATTGGTGGCGACTCTTTATTTTCTTTGGACAAAATTGTTAGGACAAGTTGTATACATTAATAAAAATTTGTTCAATAGTATTAATAGCAAAGTTATTATACAACGTTTTTAAAATACGAAATTACATTAAAAAAGTGTAAAATTTAGTAATAATTATTGTTGGACATAGAAGTTTTAAGCTTTTTTTATTCTTACTATCATCATTATATTATTTTTTTATTTTAATATTTTAATTTTTTTTTTTGGTTACAGATATTTTAATATATTTGAACAAAGGTCCTAATAGATAAAACTTCTAATTCGCTACTATCCGTGACTACACACTTAAATAACCAAACATATGCTATAATGAAAAATAGGGAAAGAAAAGTGTTTTTATTTGACTTTTCCTCTGCTAAGTTTCCGTTCTTTCTCATCTCTAGGTTTAGACATGGGGAATCAAATTCTAAGTAGACATTGAATTCAAGTTTCAAAGTGAGATCATCTCATGAATCATTTAGTCGCACTGCTCGGTAAATTTGACAATTCGTATTTATAAATCGTATTTATATCATATAAAATTGTATTAATGTCGTATAAAATATGAAAATTTCATGTCAAAATTTAGGTCAATATGAAAAACACAAAATTTATTTTTAGCTTTTATCATATTCATATATAATTTTTATTTAATTTTAACCCGTATCATTTTTGTATTTTTTATTCGTATCATATCTAAGATTGTCAGATTTAGAGAGATAAAGCCAATTAGTTTTATCATTTTACAATTTTGGTTCCTTCGAGCCTCGAGCATCAACTTAAATACAAGAATTAAAAATACAAGATTACATGGAGAATTTATATATCCTTGTTTTTAAATTTTTAATGTTCGTATTTTCTCATCCTTCCAATAATCTCAAACAATATTTTTTTGTTTAACGTTGTTGCTTTTGATCATATATGTTTGTGATACATTAGTTTATTAGTGAAATTAATCACCTCATTCTTTTTAGTAAAAAATGCAAGATAGATTAATATAATGTCTTTGATGTTAACATTAGGAAAGTAACCCCACATTTAGGTTACATTTGGGACACCAGTTGGATGCAACTGGTGGCGGTGCAACTCGTGCACCACTACACTGTGAATGCTTTTTTGACGGCATCTTATATTGCAATTGATCCGACCGAAGAAAGGTCTCTTGGGGGTTAGTGAGCCATCAAACTGGAATGATTACATTATTGACGATGGAGTTGTTCAGGTGAATGGTGAGCTTAGTTCTTAAATAATTTTAATAAAATAATAAAAAAAATTTAAAAACAAAAGTGAAAGGGTAATTTTCTCTTTCATCTAAATCTGTCTTTTTTTATTTGGTGCGGTGGAATCCAATCATATCTTTTAATCATTAGTTTTTTTTCATAAAATACCCTTAATACAAAAGCTTTTATTTTTTTATTATGTATTTATATGATTATTTTGTTATATCTTTTATATTGATACGTTTAATGTTATTTTGTTAAATAAAATTTATAATTGTTATAAATATTATGTCTTTAATTATATATTAAATATTTTGAAGTTTTTTTAATACTTCAAATCCAAATTATTATTTTATTTTTCATATAGGTATTTATATAGTTATCTATTTTTAGTTAACTCATATTAATTATATAGGAATTAAATTATTTATTCATTACGTTTTCATATAGTAATAAAATTTTTTTATTAATTACTTTATCGTTTTAGTTTACTATCTATATGATAATGAAATTATTTATATATTATATTAAATTAACAAATTTTTTTTAATATTTTAAATAAAAAAGAAAATGTAAAACGAAAGATTGAATGCAAGATTGTTTTTGTTCGATCAGTATAATGTGAAAGGCAAAAAGAAAGGTGAAAATGAAATGATGCAAGACGGTGGACAAAAAAATTTCCACCAAGATATCTAAGATGAAAATGACTTCACAATGGCAATGTCACATCAATTGAATCGAATCGCATCTGTTGAACAATCGAATCCCAAAAAATAATGTAAGCATCAAGGCCATGGTAGCTTTTCTTTTTATTTGAAAATAATGTGAAGGAACCTTCTCTGGCTAGAAGAGGGGCGGCGCCCAATCCCACAAACCCTATTTTGAAAAAGCATATATATTCGCGATGATTGATTGTCAAAAGAAAAAGCAACAATAAAAGTAGCTGAAATATCATCGTCAACACGAGATTATCATCACCCATGAGAAAAATGTTGTGAGATCAAAATTTAGCGTCAGCCCAAGCCATCCATCCTACTTTCTACGCCTAAACCAGTCCGATTGATTGACCACAGACAGCAATGATGAGGATGGGATTGAAATCTGTGTTTAGTGGTTGATCCTATTTGAACTTCTAATGGCAGCAGAAATCTGTAACACAATCAGTGCTTGATCTGCTTTCCAGCTAGACGCCACAGCTTATTACACTGATCAAATGGGGAGAAAGACAGTAGAAAAAGCATGCAAGTTGGCAGGGAATGCTGTTTTGTATATATATAATACGAGATTAAACCAAGTGATTAATTTGTATTGGCAAAAGTAATTAAAGATAAAGCAGTAATCAAGGTAGAAGAACTGAAGAAGACGAATTAAGTAGAATTTTGCAGGCCAGTCACGTAAGCAGAGTCAAACATGGTGGCCTGGTCTGGTGTTTCCAGGGCAAGAAATTAAGCAGAACCTCCAAATGGTTAGGTTTAAATGCTTTTGTCTGTCCAGAACTTTACCAGTATAGGAAATCATTACTATCGCACATGAAAAGCAGCAGTACGTATTCAACTTCTTCACGGCTCATTGATATTATTATGTCTTGTTGCTTATCAACGCATTGCTTTCAAATAACCAGTTTTAGCATTAAATTATTGTCATATATGCGTTGAATAAGCACACTCATATATCTCTTATAAAGCTGGCTTGCTTATCACCTTTTAAATGCTGAGCAGCCTGACCAGCAGGCAAGTGCCCACTTTGTCAAACCATCTTTATCATGTGTAGCTGTCTTTTCTTTCTTTATTTCTTTCCCCATTTTTGTTGTTTGTCTCCACTTTCTTGAATAAACATAGATCCTTGACTAGGCCATGGCTTCAAAAAGTCTTGTAAAGTGTGATTACGATGAGAATTAACAACTGTATTAATTTTAATTTTAAAATACACAAATTTTGTCACTAAGCACGCCAACTATCCTTCAGGACCTAAAATGAAACCCTAGATTGTTTCTATATATTTCTTAAAATATAACTAAGAAGCATATATATATCTGGCATTTATTTTATGTATATATCATTTTCAATTGATAACTACATTTACCTATCCATTTGACTGAACATATATAGTATAAGATAAGAAGAAAATGATTTACGTGACCCACTTTTATATTTGATGAAGGTTAATGATCAGTGGTCGCATATAGTGATCATCAAGTTGCATAAAAAATTATGATTATATAGTAAAGTAATAAATTATATGCATCTTGTTGTTTTTTGTAATCAAGTTGAGGCAACTTTAGCGGAGGTCTAGTTCTCTGGTTGGCGTGTTCTTGGAGGAAAGAAAAAAGATAGGGAAAGCCTGTATTTTTGTGGTCGAAACGCGTTTCAACCTTCACATCAGTAATTAAAAGAGAAGGAAAAGAAACTGAAAAAGAAAAAAATAGAGTTGAGATCAAGAGAAGTATGAAAAACTTGAAAAGGAGACAGTGGGTGAAAACGTGCCTTTTTCTCGAATCTCCAAGCTTTAATTAATACATTTATGATGGAATTTGTTGTGAATGTCTTTCTTTTTTTCGGCCAAAGTTGTGAATGTCTTGTTTTGTGAGTGCATGAGACTCAACTTATGTTTTGCAACCTTCCAGCTAAGTGGATAAATAAAAGGCTCTTACCTTGTTGCTTGCGCCTATATTGGGCTCGTTAAGAACAATTTGGAGCTGGACACTCGTTAGCAGTTGGGCTTTTGGACTTAATAAACTCAACGTAATTACTTGCACTCTATTTAGATTTTGAAAGTGTCAACCAATTTTTTTAGAAGAAAGTGTCAACTATTTTTTTTTTTAAAATCGTTAAGTGTCCTTATATCATATTGAACATAAAATTATTTCCCAATTTAATTAGGTTTTTGAAAAAGAGAAATGATTATTGTAGTAATGTACAATATCGGAACCTAGTTGCTAGATTATTTTTAAAGTACAAAGGGAATCGTTATCGATATTTTTTTAATTAAAGTGATTGATCACCTAAGAAAATTTATTTTTAAAAAAATTAAAAAAGATTATTTTATTAAAAAATATGTATTTACAAAAAATAAATTTTGAATTTGAAAGTATAGTTACAGTGAGAATGATTACTATCTCGCAACGCCTGCTTTATAAAAACGATACTATTTAATTATTCGCTATCCTGCCTTAATTAAATTATTTTAATTTAATATCTAAAAATAATTCTTATTTTTATATTGTAATCAATTTTTTTGTTCTTTTTTTTTCAAAATCATTTTTTTACTTTATTAAAAAGAATGAATTTTATAGGGCCAAGAACCTAATTGCTAGATGATTTTAAAAACAAAAAGGGAATTATCACCAAACTTGTTTAACTAGAGTGATTGACCATCTAAGAAAACTTATCTTATAAAAAAATTAAATTGTTTTATCAAAAAGATAATTTTCTATCTATGAAAAATAAATTTTGAGTTCGAAAGTATGGTTACACGCAGAAAATGACTAGTGCCCGCAATGTCCATTTAAAAAAAATGTTAGCATTTAATAATGTGTTATCCTTACCTTTAATAAATATAATCTTAAATTAATATTTAAAAATAATTCTTATTTATATATTGTAATCAATTTTTTTAAATTCATTTTTTATTTTATTAAAAATAAATTTTTTTAAAAAAAAGATTATTTTGTACTGAAAAATCACTCTAAATATTTCAATATTTTATATAATATTTAGTAAAATTTTCCCACCTAAGATTTCTTAAAATTCACTACTTCCGATATTCATAAAACCTTATCCTCAGGAGATCCATATTCACTTTCATAATTAAAATGAATGCGTATAATGCAAACAAACAATATATGATTCATATTTTTTTTGTCATTTAAAAAACTTATTCATATTTTGAAGAGTAACCGAGAATGTGTTATATTGGAGAATCTCGCGAAATACCCTTAATACTTTGGTAATATTAGATTATTTTTCTCTCTTAGAGATCATTTAAAAATCACTACTTGTGATTTCTGTAAAATCCCAACATTGGAATAACTTCCATTTATTTTTAAATTTTTTTCTTATTTAAAAATGATCCTATTCTAGTAGTTTAAAATTTTTAAATATGCTAGGAATAAACTGTCACCTTTTGTAATACACAGTATTTATCCACTCTTACACATACAATAGGATGGTTGGGCTGTCTGCGATATCTTTATTACACTTGGTTTAACATTAATCACTATTTAACTGAAATCAAATAAACTACTAATATAAATATTTATAGCAAAATATTATTTAAAAATATTTACACGTGTTCTACATCCGCTGTACAAAGTTATACAATCATAGTACTGTACACAATTGAGTCTGGACATATAAAGAGAACTATAATATACCTCCAGGTTCTACTCAAGCTGCCTCGAGGAACGATGGCGCAGTCGAAATCCGTGGAACGGTATCACTGTAAGTAATTTGTGGAGTAGAAAAATAAGAGGTGAGTTAACGTGCTCAATAAGAGAATTGTATGTAAATATTGATACTATGAAATCTATATGCCCAAAACTTTTAGTTTTTAATAGTTTACTAAGGCACAATTAGGAAGGATATTATAGTCGGCTAGGAAACTAGATGGAGTATGGAAGGTATTTTAAAATATATGTGGTGTCCTGGCTCCTAGAAGCGATTATAGGGAGTACCTGATTAAATTTGATATCAAGGCAATTTAAAATGCTATTAAAATTAAATAGCAAAATAATTTGATAAATCAATAAATATTTCTTTTCAATAAATATGTGCATTTCGATATTAGTAAATCTAATAAAATAAACCATTAAGTAAACAGCATTTGTAAAGCTCCCTATCGATAAACAAATCAGTATCAGCAAGCAGTTCAGTGAAATAATACAATAATCAGTAAAAGTATAGTAGAGACTAGGCAACACTCAAAATATATCATGCTATAATAATGTCCCAAAAAGAGGAGAAATGATAACACGTGAGACATATGGCTATAGTCTATGAGGTCCATAGTGTGTACTGATCAAGTGACAACTGGGACGCTGATAATAGGATCAGTATCTATCAGCACAGTACAGTAACAATAACACGTGACATGTGAGCATGATACGAGGCCTAACAGTTTCAAAATAGTGAATACGCAGTAGAAACACCAATTATAAAATCAATTTCACTTATAATATCTTCAATCACTTCATAAATAAATATATTGAAAAATATATTCAGTTTATGAATAAAAATTCATAAAATATTCACTCTTCAGTATTCTTTCTTGAAGATGTTCTATTTATCTATAGAACTATAATAAGTATGTGCTGGTACTTTTACGTAATTAAAATTTCATAATAGGAATATTTAAATATTGTTTTTCGGTAAATAATAGAATTATGCAATTTTAATAAATACCATGAAAATCACATGAGATTCTACTTAATTCCATCCTTTAAAAATATTAGGAGTACTTTTATAGAATTTCTATAATTTTCGGCAGAGTAACGGTTGTGTTCTAACCTAGCCTTCCTGCACGGGAAATATTGTTTATACACCAACTAGTATCAACAATTTCACCAAATCCAAAGCATTTGATATCCAAATCACTTCACAAAATTAAAGTGAGTTAAACTATGCATTCATAGTATTCATACGGTTCACACACTCATCCCTTACCTGTCTGATTAAATTAATGCGCTCAATAGCACCACTCAAAATTTACAACTCTCGGGCTGCAAAGTATTATACTAACACCATTATTCATCATAATTCAATTTTTAATAAATTTTCCTTCATTAAATTCTACTACATTATCAATAGAAATTATTATCCCAATCTAAATTACACTAGTAGTAAAACATAACTTCTCCTACACAACTCCAATTTTAATTTCGATTTCATCGGTGGACTCCTCATAATTTCTACAGTATTATGGCATCCTACATTGATCAAATTCAGCCACAAAACCCCTTCCCCTTAGCTTGGCCGAAAATGGCATGGTGATGGATTCTTTGAATTTTCAACAATTTTTCACTTATACCATGCTTGTTCATGTTTATTCATCATTCTAGCTCCATTTTTATACATCAAACAACATGAATTCCCTTAGTTCTATACATGGCCGAAAACCTTAGGGAGTGCTTGAGAAAGATTCAATCCAAACTAAGACTAAATTCAAGTTTAGGGAGCTTAGATTTATCATTTCCTATCATTGAAATTCAAATAAACCATAAGCTTGAAGATGGCTCACCTTGACCGAAACCTTCAAGTCCTCTTTCTCTTGATTTTGTCACTTATTCAAGGAGCTATGGGTATAGGTAGATAGAGCTTGATGAGTAGAACAAATTTGTAGAAATGATTTTGATGAGATAAGGTTGTTTTAGTAGAGTTTAGGAAGCTTTGCTTTTTCTTTTTTTTCTTTGTTTATGGTGGCCATGTGAATGGAGGAAGAAGATGGAGGAATAGTGCCGGCTGTAGCTTGGAGAATTATTTAGGGTCTTCTAGAAATGGGCAAAATAACCAAAATGTCATTGATTATGAGATTTTGGGACAAAAATGCCCTTAAGCTTTTGTAATTTTTATAATTATGAAATTTAACTCCAAAAATTCATATTCCATTACCAAAAATTATTATTGAACATATTTTGATGAATGATGGTGGTTTCATTAAGGTTTGATCTACCATAAAGATGAAATTACGAAATTACCCCTATCAAGTAAATAGCGTAAATTTCTGATTCTACCACTGATTCAATTCATCTGTTGACATAGCCTAGGACTTATTCCCATGTAGAATATTATGCTTTAATCACTAGATTAAAATTCTATTTAGTTCGACCACAATTTACGAAAATGCCACAAGGCTATGTACTTAATCGTCATTTTCTAATTTATTTTTATACTTCCTAAAAATAATCTAAACAAGAGATTTTAAGGTCTGGATTTTTACCGTAGGCTTATTGGACTCTTTGAATAATATGGGTTTGGTGTCACGTTCTTTTGGGCACTGTAGAGCCTGTGGGGCCCACCGTACTGTACAAGGTCTAACTTGCGAAATACAAAAGGAGTGAACAGTAGTGAGTGTCCCTACATGTATAACAGTACTAGAATTCAAGGTTCTCACACAAACAAATAAATAAATAAGCTAGTAAATTAGAAAACAAACAGAGAGAAAAATTTTATCAAGTTAGTCAAAATCAAAGTAAATGGTCAACGGGTTGTCAAGGAAAAATAGCCTCTATCTTAATGCAAGGGGAAGGTTGCGTAAAATGCCATCCCTAATTCCCAGATCCCACTATGTGGGAGCATTGTGTACCGGATTGTCTTTTTTTATTTAATATAATAA
The DNA here is from genome assembly GCA_031772115.1 of Heritiera littoralis. Classification (NCBI taxonomy): domain Eukaryota; kingdom Viridiplantae; phylum Streptophyta; class Magnoliopsida; order Malvales; family Malvaceae; genus Heritiera; species Heritiera littoralis. The sequence continues at coordinate 1,551,598 of JAPDPK010000092.1, read as the reverse complement.
ATATATTTATATACTTATATATTGATTAATTATAATGTTTAAATAAATATATACAATAATATGTTATTATTTATTAAATAAGTTTTAAAAATTTTAAATGTTAAATGATATTAAAATTTACATAAAAATATTTTCAAATATTTAATAACAAAATTATATTATAAGATGTAAAAATCATTTTAGTAATTTTTAGTTATTAAAAAAATAATATTTGATATAAAATAACTTTCAGTAATTATTAATTTAAAAAATATCAAATATATATTATAAATGTTATAACATACAAAATTTTTAATTTAATATTCTTAATGGTCATTTTGTGAGAGCCCTGAATTCCTTATATTTTATATAAGTTATTGAGAGTAGGAATTTAAAAAGAGAAAATTTATTGTGAAAATATTTAAATGAAGGGTCTACTCAATAAGATTTAGGGAGATACTCAATGTGGGCCCCACTAGGATTTTTTCTGTCTAGATCGAAGTGAGACTCTAAAATGATGATATTTGAGGTGAAATATGAATATAATAAGAATCCACATCTCAAAATCATCTTGCTTGAGTATATTTTGAAAACCGTGAAACAATTTCAAAAATGACAATTAAGTTCATAGGCTGGACAAATTTTCATAAATTACTGTTAAATCGAGATGATTTTTAATCAATTGTCAGTGGTGAATAATTTTTCATGTAATAAGGTTTTTGATCATGTGGATTGATAAAAGAAATCAAGCGCAAAAACAGAAATTTACGTGATTTTACGGTTAGGGGTAATTTAGTAATTTCACTACCCACGATAGGTCAAACCACTTTGGGAGTCAATAATTGACCAATTTTGACCTAAATATATGATAAATAATAAAAATAAAATATTAAATCTGAATTTAAAAATATTAAATTAATAATATGACATAAAGGAAAATAATGATATTGTATAAGGGCATAATTATCATTTTGCATGGGAGCAGGTCAAATGGTCAAAGATTGACCAAAATTGATATAAGTAAATTAAATTTAATTAAAATAAAATTTAAAAATCTGAAAGTGAAATAGTGGAATATTGGCATGGTAAAAGTGTAAATAATGGAAATTTTGAGGGGCAAAAATATCATTTTATTAATGGGGTGGAACATATTTAAAAATATCATTTAAAAACCAGAAAATTCCGGTTGTTTCTGCTGTTTTTCACCCAACTTTCCCCTGCAGTGGTTCTCTTCTCCATTTTGCTTCACGTTACTCTCCTTTTACTTGGTAAAACCTCATTTTTCTACACTAAAGCATCAAGATTCTTTCACCCATCTCACGTTCTATCTCAAGACACTATCTAAGGCTGAGTTTGGTGACCTGGAAACGAGAAAAAGAAAGAAAGTTAGCTGCTGCTCTGTTCCGTTTATGAGGGAGTTGTGAGGTGATTAAGTTTTATTTAATTCTAGTTAATGATTTTGATTGTTTAAAGCATGAATTATATGTTTAGACCTTTAAATTTGAAACAAAATGAATTATAGTGCTAGGAGAGGGTTTCGGTTATGGAAGAAATATAGAGGAATTATGACAATTTTGGTACATGATGGATATGGCATGAAGAGACGTGATGAGATGAATGGAATTATAGAGATAGGAATTGCAAATTTTGAGTTGGTAGGAAACAGGCCATTCGGCAATGATGAGGATGAAATGAAGATAATGTGTTCTTTATGGAAGGAAGTCTTCGGCCGTAAGAGAATAAAATGGTGATGGTGAATTTTAATGTAGACAAGATGTTTGATGGAAGTATTCAATGAAATGGAAAATATACGTAAGTTCAATTGAGAAAAGAATAAATAAGAAACAAAGAGGATGGATCTTTAAAGACTTTCGGCCATGGCTGTTGGGACCAAATTTGTGCAACTTTTGGTATAAAATAGGTATATGGTAAATAAATTAGAAGAGTAGAAAATATTTCTTGAATTAAATTGAGAAGAAAATAAATGGAAAATCATGAGAATAAGATTTTATGAAAATTCGGCTAAGGCATTTTACAAGGAGTTCCTATGCTAATTTATAATTATATGGTTAAAGAAAAATAAATAAAGGATGATAGGATTATTAGTGAAATTAAAAGTGACAAAAGAATTGAATTTGGAGATTGTTGACACCTAATTTTGTCCCATTCTTGTTATTATTATTATTTTTATTTTTATATATATTTGTATTTGTTTTTATTATTTGTTTTGTTATTATTATTATTATTATTATTATTATTATTATTATTATTATTATTATTTATCAATCCATCAATCACCACCAATGTCCACCAGCCACTGTCACTGACCCCTGCCATGGCCTTCCCCGAGGTCGGTCACCAACTCTATCATCCATCCCATCTCCACCATACCAGACTTCCCTCTAAAAAACCCTCATCACCGAGACACCATTCTGGAGGACCTCTCCTCACAGTCCCCACTTCAAGCTCACAGCCAACCCTCTCGATCACCCCCTTTCACCACTGAAAACCCAACAACAGCATTCAGCCCCTTTGTTTCCTGAACACCAACATCATCTTCACCAGACAAAAACCCTCTTCACCAACACACTCACGACCAACCCTCAACCAAACCAAAAACCACTGAAACACCACCCAACACCCTCAAACATTTCGCTTCACCAAGCCACACAGACCCAAAATCAGTCCCCCCTAGCCACCACACAACCAGATTCCACAACCGAAACTTGAGACCCATTCCCGATCCACCATCACCGAAACACTCATCAAACCACCATCACAGAACCCCCAAAAACATCACTACCCCTAAAATCGATCCCGAAAACCCCGAACCCTAGATCTAAAACTGACTCCCGGATACCTGCAAAGCACAAAACCAGCAACAACAAGCCACAACCAAACCACAAAAAAAAACACAAAAAAGGGGGGAGGAGGTTTCGGTTTTTGTCAGATCTGAGGGGCTAGGAACTTCTTTGGTAAAACGGTGGTCGGAATCGGGTTCACGAGGTAGAGAGGAATCGGAAAAGGGGAAGCTTTTTTATTTTTGGCCACTGGCGATGGCGGCCAAAGGTGGCCGAAAATCGCCCAGCAGAGAGCCTTAGAGAGCTCTGAATTTTTTTTTTGAAAGAAAACGAGAAAATGAATTGAAAAAAAAGGATAGGTTTTTAACAAAAAAAAAAGAAGAGAAAAGGAAGATCCGTGCGTGGACCCGGGATCCGACCCGGGACCCGCGTGACTGACCCACGAAAGCAAGATCCGCGCGCGGAGCTTACCCGACCCTGGGATCCGCGCGCCCGACGCGACTCTAGCCCTTTCCACCTGATCCGGACCCAGCATCGCCGACCCGACCCGTTTTTGATCCGCAACCCATTGCAGCCCACCAGGCTTGACCCGTTCGCAGCCCACCAGACTTGGACCTTCACTCTTGGGCTCTCACATTCGGGCTGCATTTCCTTATTGGGTTTAAAACCCAATTCATTTGGGTATTTTTTTTAGCCCTTTATTTGTTTTATTATTATTATTATTATTATTATTATTATTATTATTATTATTATTATTATTATTATTATTATTATTATTATTATTACTATTAGGTTTTTATTATTATTATTATTATTATTATTATTATTATTATTATTATTATTATTATTATTATTATTAATGCATGTTGTAAAATAAAAGTTTTTTTTGAAAAATTTTTTTTTATTAGCATTTTCATTAATTATTATTATTGATTAGAAAACGTATTTAAAAATAATGAAATTTAAATTTGAGTAAATAATGAAATTTAATAATTAAACAACGTCCGATGATGGGATGTCATGAAACTCACAAGTAGTCATTTCTTAACTGATTCCTAGGTGAGAAGAATTAGCTAAATGTTACCAGAGTATTGGGATATTTAGTTAAAATTTTCAATATTAAGAGTTTCATTAATAAAATCAAAATCTAAAGTTTTTTTTATAATTCCATATGCATCATATACCATATGCTTGCACCATATGCATAAATGTTAAAAAAACGAAAATAAAATGAAATTCTTCCGATGATGGGATGTTATGAAACTCACAAGTAGTGATTTCTCGACTGATCCCTAGGTGAGAGGAATTAGCTAAATGTTACCAGAGTATTGAGATATTTAGCTAAATTTTTCAATATTAAGAGTTTCATTAATAAAAATCCGAATATAAAGTTCTTTTTATAATTCCATGTGCATCGTCTACTATATGTTTGCATCATACGCATAAACATTAATTTCAAAATAAATGAAATTCGTCCGATGATGGGATGTCATGAAACTCACAAGTAGTGATTTCTTGATTGATCCCTAGGTGAGAGGAATTAACTAAATGTTACCAGAGTATTGGGATATTTAGTTAAATTTTTCAATATCAAGAGTTTCATCAATAAAATCAAAAAAATAAAATTTAACTTTTTTAAAATAAGAAAAAAAATGATTTCTACAAATAAAAAATGACTTTGAATAAAAAGAATAAAATTGATTGCAATTAAATAAGAATTATTTTTAAATATTAATTCAAGACCATTTTATTAAAATTAAAGGATAACACATGATTATTATGGTACCGTTTTTTAACAGGCGTCGTGGGGGTGCTAATCCTTCCCCACGCGTAACCGTACTCTCGGACCCAATTTTGTTTTCGCAGACAAAAAAATTGTCTTTTTAATAAAACTTAATTAATTTTGAGATTTCGTTAAAAAGATAAATATTTTATGTAACCAATCACACCTAGTCAAAAAAGATTGGTGGCGACTCCCTTTTGTTTTTAAATGTTTTCAAACTTCGTTGAGCGCGAAGCCGTTACGACAGCTTGGCGACTCCACTGGGGATGCTTTTTGAGGGTCAAGCCATCCATTAATCATGTGTTATCCAAAGTTTTAATTTAATAGTCTTGATTGATATTTAAACTTAATTCATTTGGATTTCGAAAATAAGTTTGTTTGCATCTGCTTTTTATGTTATTTATTTTATATTTTATATTTGTATATACTTGTTGTTAATAAATTGTTGAGGCATTTAGGATAGAGATAATAATTTAATTTGAGTCTGACATGTTCCCTCATGCACACACTTGCACTTGCATTTGCATCACATGAGCTCTATACCCGAGTTCCGTCCTCCTTAGGAGGGAGTAAAGTATCTATGCTCTCGTGAGGTAATCACCTCCGCAATGGCAAGTGAAATACTCCCACTCAAATTGGTTCCTTACTAGTCCAGTGTGGATGACAGTAAGGTATAATTTGGGAACCTTTTGACCTTTTAGAGACCTAAAACAGCATGTAAAAGGCCCTAAGAAGCCAATCCTAGCTAGAGCCATGTCCGATTTTTGTAGAAATTATCCTGAAATTAGGACACATGAGGGAACATTTTACTACCTTTTTTCATATCATAACTTTATTGATTTTTCAAATTCATGCTCTCATAAAATCAAAAGATATTTGTTTTCAAATAAAATTTCCACATTTTTACAATTTTATAGAATAAAACAAAGACTTATTTGGTTTCTGTCCTTTGTCAAAAATAACATGAAAACATCCATTCATTCTTTAATAATAGTTGAAAAATAACAATAATGTTTTTTTTTATTTTTTTAAACTAATGCATAGACATTAAAAAGAAAGAGGAATTTTGATGAGAAAATAAAAGGTAAGTGCATTGTCACATTCCTTTAAAAATAGATTAAATAAAAAAGGAAATTAAAGAAAATAAATTGTGGTGTGAAAATAAGATTTTTTTTTTTAAAAAAAGAGAGAAAAAAAGAAAATTTATTCTTAAAAAAAGAGGAGAAATCATCAAATTCTAAAATGAAAAAAAGAAAGAAAGAAAGAATTCATTGAATTTAAATGAGAAAAAATTTTGATTCTTTTATTCTTAAGTTTTAGCATAGCATATCTCATTACATTAATGCATTCACATCATATAATAAGGAGAGTATTTGTCTTTTTGGATTAAAGAAAGTCAAAGATATCGAAGATCAATTTGAAGCTAGACTTACTACTTTGGAGAATAATCAAGAAGAATTTTGCTGACATGATATACGAGAGATAAATGGGAAGCTAGCTAAGATTATGAAGATGCTTGAAAGTTTTGGAGGGACTAAAATGGTTCATTTTCAAGGGTCGCTGTCGTTTCCAGAACAACTACATGTTGAATCATTAGCAAGTGGAGATCGATCAACTTTTCATGAAATGGTCGACTAGGAATCTGCCATGCTTGATTAGAGTTTGGAAAGTGAAAAGGTTGCCGTTGTTGTGAAATTCATTTTTGAAAGACTTCGAATGTAGAGGACATTAGAATAAGGGAGAGTTAGTAAGGAATTTTGAATCTTGTAAATAATTCCTTTATGAATATGAAAGTTACAAGATTTTATTTAAGTTCGCATTCACTTCATTTATATGTGCATAATATGATTTTGACAGAAAATAATAAAGCTAACAATAACTGTTTCCAAAAACAAAAAAAAAAAGGAAAATGATGAAAGTAAATACACGGTCAAAATTTTTTAGTTTATAACTTTTTCCTTTTGGTGTGTAACTTATGATATTGTAAACTAATAACAATATTGAAATTTCTTTTACATGTAGATATACAATTTCAATACAATAAAAGCTTCATATTAGCATGGGAAGCATGACATCTAATATAAGGGTATGACAGGATTTGGTGTAGATATAGCTTGAGCAGTGAAAAGCTTTGGAGATAGTTTTGGACATGGAAGAGATAGAAACGAGTCGAATGGAAAGGATGGAAAAAGCTTAACAAGGGATGAGAGAGCAATTATCACAGATGGCAAGTTTGTTGAAGAAGCTAAACAATGGAAAAATAGGAGAACTAGCTACTCAGGAGGTGCATCAGTTACGAAATGTTGAGGATTCTTTTTGTACAGTTAACATTGGCTTACAAGAAACCCAATCATCTCAAGAGCCACAAGCAATGCCCACCGAGGGTTATATATGCCCTAATATGCCATCTGCAGTCGACCCTAGTAAATTTCATGGGCATGCAACTCCCACCATGAACCCCCTCGAACCAATTCATGTTGCTAATTTGGATAGTCACAAAGAGCAAGGGATGCCACAAGTGAAAGAAGGCTCAAGTTCCCGATAAAAGATAGAGCTTATAGAGGAAAGACTTCGGATCGTCGAAGGAACGGATTTTCATGGATCTTTAGATGCAGCCAAATTATTTCTAGTACCTGGTGTGGTCATTCCTTTAAAGTTTAAAGCTCCAGAATTTGAGAAATATGATGGGATCACTTGTCCAAAGGCCCATATCACTATGTACTGTAGAAAAATGGCAGCGCATGCGTATGATGACAAGTTGTTGATCCATGTTTTCCAAGACAGCCTTAAGGGATCTGCTTCTAGGTGGTATACACAATTGGGCAAGGGCGATATTCACTCATGGGAAGATTTGGCAAGGACATTTGTTACCCAATATAAGCATATTGTGGATCTGGCCTCGAATCGTTTATCTTTGCAAACCATGAAAAAGAAAGCTACTGAAGGCTTTAGAGAATATGCCTAGAGATGGAAAAATGTTGCTACCCAAGTCCAGCTTCCCTTCACAGAAAAAGAGAATGCAGCTCTGTTTCTTAGTACCCTCCACACCCCATATTATGATAGGATGATTGGCAATGTTACTAAGAATTTTGCTGACATGGTAGCCTCCGGAGAGATGATTGAGAATGCAATCAAGAGAGGCAAGATCAAGATAGGTGACATGGCTAATAACAGACTTGAAAGAATGGAAGAAGAAGCGCAAGCTGCGACATTTGAGGGGCGATTTCCCAGAAACACCGCTCCACCTTATCCCTGTTTGCCTCACTTATCGTACCATCTAATCTCGAACAATGCTTCCTGTGATTCGTATCTTCATTCACCAATCCTACAACCAGGATTCCGAGCAAACTCTTACCCTCCAACGGTTGCTCATGCGCCTATCTTTATGCCTAGGCCAATAGCTCAACCTCCTCAACAATCAATGAACAACAGAAAAAGATCGAGAAGCAATCAAGGAAAAATCCCAATTCCAATCTCCGATCTTTTGCCTTTTTTGGTGAAAAACCGATATTTGACCCCTATACCTTTGAGAATAGCACCGAACCCGTTGGCCAAGAGCTATGATCTGAATAGCAGGTGTGACTATCACATAGGGGCAATTGGGCATTCAACAGAAAAATGCAGGCAATTGAAGGAAAGGGTTGAAGAGCTCATCAATGGTGGAATCTTGACTCGAGAACTTATGGAACAGTGGAAGTCTACTTTGGTGTAAAATCATGGCATTTTGGCAGATCGATATGGAGGGAAATGAAGTTTTTGAGATTTTGAAGTCTGTATTTTGTTGAAAAATGCTCGTCATTTCCATTGGCCTAGGTGACAATTGCATGAGCGCAACTTTTTGCATAATTTATTTTCCAATGGCATATGACAAGAATGTTTCTCTTCTTCACAATAATGATAAAATGATTCCAAGAAAATTAGTGATCATTTTCAAAGATGAATGTCTTAAATCATTCTTGGATTATATCTCAACAAAACCTAAGTCACTCTAGAGCCGAAAAGGTAGATTGGGGCATAAAATTTGAAAGTTTGATTTGTCTTTCACTTAACCATGACAGGGCTTTATTGTTAATAATTTTTAAAGAAATAATCGATTTGAAAAACTTTTTGAGAATTTTTCGAAAATCAATGACAATCTCAAAGATTTTGGACAATGGTAGTCGGATATGTGGCAAGATCATTTTGAAATACATTTCCACCTAAATTCTAGTACAAATCCAAAATTGTTCAATCATATACCCCCAAGATGCCTTTCGCCCATGTTTTGAAAAAAAAAAGAGAACCAAAGTTGAGGATTTTTCATCGATGTCCATCTGCATAATACCTCAAGCTGCGCATTACCTTTTTCCTTAAATGAAGATGTGGTGTGTGAGGTCAAGCTCTGTCACATTAAAGGGGTACATTACAAGAAAATCAAAAAAAAAAGGGAAAAGAAAAAAAAAGAAAAAAAAAAGAGAAGAAGAAAAAATGAGATTGATCATGACACCATGCAAACATGATATTCAGATGATTTCAAAAGCCAAAAGAAAAACTTGTCCTAAGAATTGCTTTTCAATAGAAGCATCTTAATTTGAGAGGATGAATGGTCGTCTTTCATATTCCAGTCACAAATATAAACATTATTCTTTTGCTGCCTTTCTTGAGCCTGATAATTTCTTTCATAATAAACCTCCTCCAAGGATCACTCTCCACACTGGGGGGCATGTGCAGAAAATATCTCTTCAAAGAAAATGAATGGTTCAACTTTTGTTTTCGATCAAATAAGATTTACTATGTTTTTGAAATCTTGGACATGAATTAATGAAAAGAAAAAAAGAAAAAGAGAAAAAAAGAGAAAAAAAGAGAAAAAAGAAGAAAAAGAAGAGATACATGGAAAAGTATAAAAAGAAAAGGTGTTTCTAAGTATGTAAATAATAGATGTCTATATAAGAAGAAATGATTCTTGGATTGATCATCTTCAAACACATTTTTGGGTCTGTTTATCTATTCTTTCAGAACCCTGAACCATGGCTTACGTTACGTACTTAAAAGTCCATTTTGATCATATATGGATGCTTGTATCGAAGAGCTCTTTTTTGGAAAATTCTCGCCATTATTTGGTTTGAATGAAATTTGAATTCTGGAACGCATGGTGGAACAATCAATCAAAAACAAAAAAACAAAAAAAAAAGGAGAAAAGAAAGCAAAAGAAAGAGCGAAGCTTTAGGGTGAAAACTCGAAAAGGGCAGTCTAGAGCAAATAATGAACTTTTCATGCAACCAAGTCATGCAGTGACATGAATTGAAAATATGAAAAAAGAGCTAATAGTCCTTGAGAAATCCTTGAGATATCCAAAGATTTTGATGTCACTTGATTGCCTGACATTTTTCTCAAAAAGTTTGAACCTTTCTTCTTGTACATACTCTTCTTAAAACAGAAAAGACCTCAGTCATTCATACCTCATCTTAGCATTGGTGGAACGCCATTATTCGAGAATTTAAGAGATTGTCAAACCAAGTTGTAAATATTTTGTTTTTTTTTTCATTCAAAATTTTGTTCAAAAAAAAGGGAAAGAAAGAAAAGCGATGGTTTTTTAAGAAAATTATTTTGAGCCAAGTAAGGAACCATTGTTGTTTTTGTATAAGTGGCAAAGTATTCCCAAACAAAACATCTTGGTGCACCCAAACTTTCAATTGTCCAGATGAAAAGATCCGAATAGGATTTATGTCACTCATCTTGGAAAGTAATCACTAATCTTTCGGAAGGATCAAATATCACTTGTGAAAATTAGATTCATTTCCTTCCTGGAAAATAGTTATGAGCAAAATTTTATTGCTTTCATCAAAAGGCTATGATGGGATTGCGAGAACTCTGCAGAAATGGAAAATAGAAAGGAGTTTTCATGATCATGTTGTGGGCAAAAAAGATAAAAAATGACAAATGATGTGCGTCTTTGGGAAGATAGGAAAGAATTTTAAAGTTAGAAAATGTATAGGATTGAGTGCCATGCATACATGCATACATACCCAATATCATGCAGCATCAGCATTGAAAGTTTTGTACAAAATTTTGAGATTAAAACACGTTTCTCAAACTGAAGGCTCGATATTGTCCAATCAAGATTTTGAAGGTAATGCAAAATTTTTTTATAACAAGAAAGTCAAGTTTATTCAAGATAAAGAAATTTTCAAATCCAGTTTGATTAGTGCTATGTTCGATTAAAATTAAAGATTGATTTTCAGAAGAAAAGCAAAATTCTAAGTCCTCCGGGTACAATTTCAAGACCTCCGGGCACCAATTGTAAGACCTCCGGGCATCAATTTTAAACCTTTCAAGTAAAGTCTAAGTCCTCCGGGCACCATTTTTAAACTCTTCAGGAAAGATGCTAAGTCCTCCAAGCACTAATTTTAAATTCTTCATATAACAATTTCAAGACCTCCGGGCACCAATTGCAAGTCCTCCGGGCACTAATTTTAAATTCTGCAGATAAAATTTCAAGACCTCCGGGCACTAATCGTAAGTCCTCCGGGCACAAGTTACAAATTCTTTGAGTAAAATTTCAAGACCTCCGGGCATGAATTTCGAACTTTTCAAGTAAATTATAAGTCTTCCGGGCACACATTTCAAATTTCAATTTCCAAGACCTCCAGGCACAAATTTCAAACCTTTCAAGAAAATTTCTAAGTCCTCCGGGCACAAATCCTAAGTCCTCCAGGCATAATCTAAGGCCTTCTGGCACAAATTTAAAAATCTCAAGCCCTCCGAGCACAATTCTAGGTCCTCCGGGCGCAAATTTCAAAATATCCAAGCACAATTTAAAGTCCTCTGGGCACGAAATTCTAAGTCCATCAGGCAAAGATTATAAGTCCTCGGGGCACAAATTTAAAAAATTATAAGTCTTCCGGGCACAAATTTCAGAATTCTAAGTCCTCCGGGCACAGATTTCAAACACTTCAAGCACAAATTTTAAGACCTCCGGGTACAATTCTAAGACCTCTGGACAAAATTTCAAGTCCTCCGGGCATAATCCTAAGACCTCTGAGCATAATCCTAAGACCTCCGAGCATAATTTTAAGTCCTCCGAGCACCAATTTCAAAGTCCTCCAGACATAATCCTAAGACCTCCGAGCACAATTTTAAGTCCTCCGAGCACCAATTTCAAAGTCCTTCGGGCACAAATTTCAATACTCAAAGCAAAATTGTAAGTCCTCCGGGCACAAATTTCAAATTCTCCAAGCAATATTTCAAGTCCTCTGGGCACAAATTTCAAGTCCTTCGGGCATAATCCTAAAACCTCCGGGCACAATTTTAAGTCCTCCGGGCACAAATTTCGATACTCAAAGCAAAATTGTAAGTCCTCCAGGTACAAATTTCAAATTCTCCAAGCAAATTCCCAAGTCCTCCGGGCACAAATTCTAAGACCTCCGAGCACAATTTTAAGACCTCCGAGCACAATTTTAAAACCTCCGGGCACAATTCTAAGTCCTCCGGGCAAGATTTTTAAATATCTAAAGTTTCATGGCCTCTGCTGCAAGAGGAGCACATTCTCAGAAAAGAATTTTAAAGTCTCATGGCCTCTGCTGCAAGAGGAGCACATTCCAAGAAAGAAATTTAAAGTTTCATTGCCTCTGTTGCAAGAGGAGCACGTTCCAGAAAGGAATTTAAAGTTTCATCGCCTCTGCTGCAAAATGAGCACATTTCAAAAAAAAAAGAAAAAAAAGAGGAATTTAAAGTTTCATCGCCTCTGCTGCAAGAGGAGCACATTAAAAAAAGGGCAAAAAAAAAGAAGAAAAAAAAGGGAATTTAAAGTTTCATCGCCTCTGCTGCAAGAGGAGCACATTTAAAAAAAAAGAAAAAAAAGAGGAATTTTAAAGTTTCATTGCCTCTACTGCAAGAGGAGCACATTTCAAAAAAAGAAAAAAAAAAAGAAATTTTAAAGTTTCATTGCCTCTGCTGCAAGAGGGGCACATTTCAAAAAAAAAGAAAAAAAAAGGAATTTTAAAGTTTCATTGCCTCTGTTGCAAGGGAAGCACATTTCGGAAAGAAATTTAAAGTTTCATCGCCTCTGTTTCAAGAGGAGCACATTTCAAGAAAAAAAGAAGAATTTTAAAGTTTCATCGCCTCTGCTGCAAGAGGAGCACGTTTCAGGAAGAATTTCAAAGTTTCAATGCCTCTATTGTAGGAGGAGCACTTTTACAAGAAGAATTTAAAAAAAAAAAGAGGAGAAAAATTTTAAAAAAAAGAAGAAAAAGAAAAAAAGAAGAAAGAGAAGAAAAGGAGAGGAGTGAGCAATAAGCCGGACAAAATTGCTGTCTTTTATCTTTGCTCTATTCTTGATCCTTAGCAATGAGCAAAGAGGGGCAGCTGTTGACACCTAATTTTGTCTCATTCTTGTTATTATTATTATTTTTATTTTTATATATATTTGTATTTATTTTTATTATTTGTTTTGTTATTATTTATATTATTATTATTATTATTATTATTATTATTATTATTATTATTTATCAGTCCATCAATCACCACCACTATCCACTAGCCACTGTCACTGACCCCTACCATGGCCTTCCCCGAGGCCGGTCACCAACTCTATCATCCATCCCATCTCCACCATACCAGACTTCCCTATAAAAAACCCTTATCACCGAGACACCATTCTGGGGGACCTCTCCTCACAGTCCCCACTTCAAGCTCACAGCCAACCCTTTCGATCACCCCCTTTCACCATCGAAAACCCAACAACACCATTTAGCCCCTCTATTTCCCGAACACCAACATCATCTTCACCAGACAGAAACCTTCTTCACCAGCACACTCACAGCCAACCCTCAACCAAACCAAAAACCACTGAAACAGCACCCAACACCCTCAAAACTTTCGACTTCACCACACAGACCCAAAATTAGTCCCCCTAGCCACCACATAACCAAATTCCACAACCGAAACTTGAGACCCATTCCCGATCCACCATCACAGAACCCCCAAAAACATCACTACCCCTAAAACCGATCCCGAAAACCCCGAACCCTAGATCTAAAACCGACTCCCGAATACCTGCAAAGCACAAAACCAGCAACAACAAGCCACAACCAAACCATCAACAAGAAAAAAACACAAAAAAGGGGAGAGGAGGTTTCAGTTTTTGTCAGATTTGAGGGGCTAGGAACTTCTTTGGTAAAACGGTGGTCGGAATCGGGTTCAGGAGGTAGAGAGGAATCGGAAAAGGGGAAGCTTTTTTATTTTTGGCCACCGGTGATGGCGGCCAACGACGACGGCCGAAAATCGCCCAGCCGAGAGCCTTAGAGAGCTCTAAATTTTTTTTTGAAAGAAAAGGAGAAAATGAATTGAAAAAAAAAGGATAGGTTTTTATATCAAAAAAAAAAGAAGAGAAAAGGAAGATCTACGTGTGGACCCGGGATCTGACCCGAGATCTGTGTGACTGAGTAAATAATGAAATTTAATAATTAAACAACGTCCGATGATGGGATGTTATGAAACTCACAAGTAGTGATTTCTTGACTGATCCCTAGATGAGAAGAATTAGCTAAATGTTACCAGAGTATTGGGATATTTAGTTAAATTTTTCAATATTAAGAGTTTCATTAATAAAATCAAAATATAAAGTTTTTTTTATAATTCCATATGCATCATATACCATATGCTTGCATCATATGCATAAATGTTAAAAAACGAAAATAAAATGAAATTCTTTCGATGATGGGATGTTATGAAACTCACAAGTAGTTATTTCTCGACTGATCCCTAGGTGAGAGAAATTAGCTAAATGTTACCAGAGTATTGGGATATTTAGCCAAATTTTTCAATATTAAGAGTTTCATTAATAAAAATCCAAATATAAAGTTCTTTTTATAATTCCATGTGCATCGTTCGCTATATGTTTGCATCATACGCATAAACATTAATTTCAAAATAAATGAAATTCGTCTGATGATGGGATGTCATGAAACTCACAAGTAGTGATTTCTTGACTGATCCCTAGGTGAGAGGAATTAACTAAATGTTACCAGAGTATTGGGATATTTAGTTAAATTTTTCAATATCAAGAGTTTCATCAATAAAATCAAAAAATAAAATTTAACTTTTTTAAAATAAGAAAAAAATGATTTCTACAAATAAAAAATGACTTTGAATAAAAAGAATAAAATTGATTGCAATGAAATAAGAATTATTTTTAAATATTAATTCAAGACCATTTTATTAAAATTAAAGGATAACACATGATTATTATGGTACCGTTTTTTAATGGGCGTCGTGAGGGTGCTAATCCTTTCCCACGCATAACCGTACTCTCGGACCCGATTTTGTTTTCGCAGACAAAAAAATTGTCTTTTTAATAAAACTTAATTAATTTTGAGATTTTGTTAAAAAGATAAATATTTTAGGTGACCTATCACACCTAGTCAAAAACGATTGGTGGCGACTCCCTTTTATTTTTAAATGTTTTCAAAATTCGTTGAGCACGAAGCCGTTACGACAGAGATCAATTGGAATATTTGGCCAACCATATTCTCCTATACGTAATGATGAAATTTTGGGAAATTAATAAGTAATAAGATAGTAATAAGATAGCAAAGTTAATAAGAGTGTTGGTAGGAGGTAAATTTGGAAAAAGAATAAATAATGTGTATTAAGAAAGGGTATCGTTTAAGTGTGATGATAGGATCTCAATGTGAATTTTTATAGTATGAAAAATTATCAATAAAATATAAATGTTAATGAAATTGTTGATGGAATTAAATTTAAGGAAAAGAATGAGTTTTGATCTAATGGAAAGAATTTAGAAATTTCATGATTTATAAACAATTGGTATCAAAATTATTTATAAACAATTGGTATAGGATCATAAGTCATATTCATTGCATGAATATTTCATACTCTTTGTGAATATTGACTTATTTATTTGTGCTATAAGTCCCATGTACTAACATGTTTCTTGTTGGATGGAGCATTTTTATTTGTTCTCACATAGCCATGATTTTAGGGGGAGCATATTTTTTTATTATTTTTCCTTCTTTTTGCTATGACAAAAAGGGGGAAAGATAGATAAAGGGAGAGATAGATATAAGGAGAGATATTAAGGGGGAGAGATAATGGGGAAAATAGTTTGAAAATTCTTTTTCAAAACCCATGCATATATTAAGGGGGAGCTTTATAAAATCCTGCTTTATTTGAGGGGGAGTATTTTATCAAAGAATTTTCAAAGCAAATTTACATTAAGTTTTGTCATATCAAAAAGGGGGAGATTGTTAGCTTTAAATTGATATATGTATTTTGAAATGACAAAAACTTAAGTAAGCTTTAATGCTTTAATTCATATTGTAAATTTGCCTTATCACACATGATTGTCTCAATACATTTCAAGTGATCATATCAAACATTAAGACCATGATTTAATGATGAATACTCTTATTGGTCTTAATACTTTGTAAATGTTTTGAATATTTTAGAAAATCACTTGATGAATTTTTTAGACCATGTTTCCATTTGAGAAAGTCAAGAAAAACTCCCACAAAAATGCCAAAATGTTTTGGGTTGGATTAGGATCAAAGACCACATCATTTCTAACTCAAAAAAGTGCAGGAAATCACCTTCTGGAGAGAAGGGATCGATCCCCTAAGGGAAGGGATCGATCCCCTTTTGGCAGTAAGCTCCCAACAGCTAGAAAAGGTCCCTGAAGCCCAGAATCAAGATTCTGGACAAAAGGGATCGATCCCCTATGGAAAGGGATCGATCCCTTTGCTCGAAAATAGCCTATAACGGCTAGTTTTTGTGAGACAACGGTAATATCCGAGATTTGGCTCCACCCAACGGCTAGAATACATCCAAGGGACTATAAATAGAGGCTTAGAAGCTAAAGGAAGAAACAGGAACAACCAAGCAACATCTTTCATCATCTTATTCATCTTCCTCAAGCCTCAACATCAATTCAAGAGATAAAGAGTTTTCATCTTCTATCATTCATCTATTTCTTGTATTGCTTAGCACAAACTTTGTATAGGCTTTTCATTGTGCTCAATTTCTGTAATCATTTGCCTACTTAGAGGTCTTCCTTGATTTCACAACTTGTTATCCAATTCAATCCTTGTAAAAAGGGGAGGTTTCTCTTTAGCCTTAGAAAAAGAGGGAGGTTTCTCTTGAGCCTTAGAAAAAGAGGGAGAAGAGGTTTCTCTTGAGCCTAGAAAAAGAGAGAGGTTTCTCTTGAGCCTTGAAAAGAGGGATTGTAAAGACAAATTCAAATATAGTGAATTTGGAAAATCCTTGGGAGCGTCTCAAGGTAGAGGACGTAGGCAAGGTAGCCGAACCTCTATAAATCGATTGTGTAAATCTCTCTTTCCCTACTCTCTTTAATTACTTGCAATTATATTTGTGATTATTGCATTGAACTTGGATTGCATGTTTGCCTAGCTTAGAGAACTTAGAAAATATTCAAATAGGCTAGAGAATTTAGAAGAATCGCAAAACGAGCTTAAGGTTAGATAAAAACCGATTCACCCCCCCTCTCGGTATTGCCTATGAGAGCCAACAAAATTAATTGTTGAAATTATAGAAATAGAAGATTTGAACTAAAAGAAAATTTATTAAAATCATAATATGGAATTTTAAGCATAATTTGAAATTTATTGTGCAATGTTAATTTGAGAAATGAAGAGATTGTAGAGGTGCTAGCGGATTG
This sequence comes from Heritiera littoralis, assembly GCA_031772115.1. NCBI lineage: Eukaryota > Viridiplantae > Streptophyta > Magnoliopsida > Malvales > Malvaceae > Heritiera > Heritiera littoralis. The sequence goes on along the minus strand of JAPDPK010000092.1, from coordinate 1,534,362 downwards.
TTATATTACGTCGAATAGAGGTAAGGAACATGTATAGGAGTTGCATAGGACATGTTTTATTTGCAATTGGAAAATTCTCAAAAATCCAATTTTAAATCACTCCTCTTCTACTTTTTCTTATTACAAGAAATAGAAATTTATCTTAAATTCCTACAAGTCTAAATATTGCATTTCATGAATGGATTTATATGAGAGGATTTATGTGAATTGGTTTATATGAAATAAGTTACTTGAATTGATTTATACGAGACGATTTACATGGAGTGTTTAAATTTCACAAAATGAAATTTATTATTATTATTATTTTGCAGGAAATGATTTATCATTTTATGTTTAAATATGATCTTTTGAATATTAAGATTTACACTAATAATTTAATGAATTTTATTACTGTCAAATAAAATAAATATTGTTTTACAAGAGCTTGGATTGACTAAAGATAATTGCTATTTGAAATGATTTCTACTATTGAAATGATATGATTTGTGAAAATGTTTTGAGTTAAAATAATTTTATGAATTGTTTTTGAAGTCAATTGCCTTGAAACTGGTGAAATTGTGGATATTGACTGGTTTAGAAATTGTGGATACTGACTGGTTTAGAAATTGTGTTTTCTATGCTGGAAGGCTAGATTAAAAATGGTCGTTGTACTGTCGAAAATTTCTAGAAATTTTGTGAAATTATCATTAACATTCTCAAATGTTAGAAATAAAGGAAACTTTAAGTGATCTTTATATCATTTACTAAAATTGCATGTTTTATTATTTACTGAAAACCAATATTTAAATGTTCATGTTAATAAATTTTAATTACGTGAAAGTATCAACAGATACTTATCATCGATCTACAGATAAATAGAACTTTTTCAGAAAAGAATAATGAAGTGTGAATATTTTATGAAATTTTATTCATAAACTGAATATATTTTCAATATATTTATATTATGGACTGATTGAAGATATTTTCAGTGGAAATAATTTCATAAGTGATGCTTCTACTATATATCTACTGTTTTAAGACTGTTAGGTCCCGTATCATGCTCACGTGTCACATGTACTGTTACTGTTATTACTGTTATTGTGTTAATAGACCCGCCAAGTTTTTAGCCTCCATTAGTGGCACCTGGCAAGTGTACACGTGGACATCTATAGACTATGGCCATAGGTCTCACATGTTACTGTTATTGTTACTCCCTTCGGGGACTACTGTTATAGCAAGATATACTTGGGTGTTGCCTGGTCTCCATTGTATTGTTATTGTTTACTATACTGGTTTACTAAACTATGTGTTGGTATTGAACTGTTTACTGCTACTGAATGGGTTACTGTATTATTTATTAAACTGTTTATCATACTGTGTTTATTAATATCGAACTATTTATTATCACTGAAATGAAGTGTTTACTGTAGTGTTTCTAGTAAATAGTTTATAAATTGTTTAATTACTGAAATATTTTACGATATGATTTTATATCATTATTATATTGTTTTCATATCAAATTCAATTTATTACTCCATATAGTCGCTTCTAGCAGCTGGGACACAACAAGTATTCTAAAATACTTCTCATACTCTATCCAGTGTCCTAGCCTACTATAGTATCCTTCTTATATTGTTCCCTAGTGTACCATTAGGAAATAAATAATGTTATGCATTTTAATGTGATATTTAATATACTTTTTCATAATTAGTAAAATAGGTTATTTTTACTTAACTGCATATAGTACACACTTTTATATGTGTTTTTTTGCTGGGCTTTCCTTAAAGCTCACCCCCTTACTCCCACTCTCTCAGATAGCTTTCAGTGTACGTGCTTACCGCTGCTACTAGATTTATTGAAGAAATTATTAGAAGCTTAAAGTGACAATTAATCAGGTGTGTGTGTGTGTGTATATATATATATATTATATTTTATATTTATATTCAGACATGTAATTGCACAGCAAATGTAGTTATGGAATAGAATGTAAATTTTATCGTGAGATATAAATTATATGGATAAATATTATATTATAGATGCATATTATATTATAGATGCACTGAAATTTCTAATCTATTAATTAGTTTGACAGCATAATTAATTGATTGAAATGGAAAATGTGAAGTGTGCTTACACTAACACCAAATGCAAACCTAACAATCATAAGTGAATAAGTGTTTTAAAAAGGAAAAAGCTGGTTTGGAATTTTATAATTTCGAACATTACACGTTTTCTCTTCTCCTTGCACTTCACTTCACCGTCACCACTTCACTTGTATTTAAACACAATTCCTATCACTGATTTTAATTTTACCACTACACTAATCAATCTTACTACCATAACAAATAATCTCACCGCTAACCCTATTTTCGATCTCACAAGAACCAATTTCACCACTCGTCTAAATGGATTATAAGCTAATGGTATTATGTTGGCATAATTTAAAAAGTTTTAAATTAGACTAGTAATAATTTACAAAAAGTAATTTCTTGTATTATTAATTAATATTTACTTCCATGTTGGTTAACTGTTAAAATATTATTTGGTTATGTTTCATTTTCCTCTTTTTCTTTTTAAAAATTCTTTCTTTACTTTTAATAGGATTTAATTTTATATTTTTCATAAAAATTTATAAATATATTTGAAATAAAATTTGATAAATAAGAATAAAAATAAAATTAAGATAATGAACCCAAAATTATTACTTTTTTGGTATATAAAATTATTACTCTTTGCTATGATACCAAAATGTATTTATTAAAAGGAAAATAAAATTTTTAAAATTATTCAAAAGAAAACTAAAGTATCATTCTCCCCGAATTTTAAGTTGAATTTTTAAAGATACAAGCAGGATTATATTTTTATTTCATTCTTAAAAATTAAAAATTTAAAAAAATTATTCATTTTTTAATAAATATATTTTACTATGGTAGTAAAAAAAAATTCTAGATTCATTGTCTTATTTTATAATTTTTTCTTATTTTTATATAAGAGGATCATAATAACACATTTTTAAAAAGATTTAAAACTTTTATGAAACTATTTAAAGAATAAAACAAAAATGAAACTTAGAAAAGTGTTTGAAACCATAAATGCATTTTACCAAATGAAGGCGGCATTTTGTTTCTCTTCCCTTCATTCATAAATGGTGTTTGTTAAATAACTCATAAACTATAGTCAAAAAGGTCACACAAGTGGTGGGTGGGACGTGGACCAACAAATGCCATTTGAAGTACGCAAAGTAAATCTCTCTTTTCCTTAGCTTTAAAGTGCAATCAAAGGGATGCACATTTATATAGAGTTGCAAGCATTTATGCGTTTTATTCTTCACGTGTGTGTGGATAGAGAAGGTTGTTCTTATTTGTATTTAGTATTAAAACGAGGCAATATGTGTGTTTAATGTTACAGGTTTTAAATTGGAGATAATTATTGAGTATATGATGATTGGAGTTTTTTGACTTTATAAGCGAGATTAAAATGAAGATATATATTTTTAAAAAATATTTATTATTATTTTAATCTCATACAAATTAAAAATTTTTACTGATAATATATTAAATATTAATTTCTAAATTGGTCGGAAAAATCAGCTTCTGTTTTTCGATGGGCTAAAAAAGGGAAGGGAGTTGGCCTTGTTCTATGATTCACACCATGATTGAAATGGGCCTGTTTTGGTGGCTTTAGTGCCCAGTAATACAGTAATAGCAGCCTAACCAGTGGTAGCACTACCACCGCACAAGGCACTAGCAATATGTATAATACATGTATATGCATGCGTATATGAAAATAGGGTACTTTTGGATGGCCCACTTCATAAATACAACTAGCACGAGAGAATTATTGAAGGTTGATGATGCTTTTCTGTAGACTAGATTTTTCACACGGATTCAGATTGCAGCGATGATGAAGTGAATTATTTTGCTTTTTGCTTGTACCAACTAAAAGAAGAGAATTATTTTGCTTTTAGACAGAGGTCAGAGAGGTGTTCTAAATTCTTTTCAGGAAGTTTTAACTCGAATACTGGATACCGGCGGGGAAAAAGAAAGGCAAAAGGCGATGCTGCAATGCAAATGGCAGTGGCTTTTGGAGAAAGTGGGATGTTGCAGCTCACTCTCTCCCACTGCGAGGGTGCGTCTTCACTCTTGTGGAACCTCTTTCTTTTTCACGTTATTTTATTCGAAGAAACGAAATATTTGCTGGGAGATGAGGACAAACTAAAAAGCAGAAAGCGGAAGGGAAAGTTGGAAATGGAGTGGATTCTTACCGTACTGATTAACCCCGTAGTAGTAGAAGAAGAAGGTAGGGCTGATAATGGGTTGAATTAGATCGGGTTTTTATAAAAATTTAATTCGATCTGAATTAAGTAAATTTTTTAATTTTGTGATTCGTATTCAATCTAAATAAAAAAAATATCTACCAACGGTGTCTTGGTCTAGTGGTGCCAGGGGCTAGACTTGGTAGGGCGGACCACGGTTCGATCCCCCGCAAGCCCGTTGGGAGGAGTTTAAAACTTTTACCCCGGGACCCGCTCCGAAACCGGATTAGTCGACCCAGTGGGTTCGGATACCGGTTGGTTGAGACAAAAAAAATAAAAAAAATATCTGATTTGATCTGAATTTATATTGATTAGATCGATTATTCGAAGTTTTTTATTTATATAATTTTAAATTTTATTTCGAATTTTTTGAGTCATTTAAACATTTTTAAATTTTATTTCAATTTTTCGTTAAAATTTTTAATTAAATATAAAATTTAAGTTTTTAATTTAAATAATAAAAATTACAAAATATCAAATAATAAAGTATTCAAATATTATTCGTATCTGAGTCCCATTCAAATTGAATTTATTCGATTTAATGATATCACGATCCGAATTCGAACCGAATTTATTTATTATCTAAATCAAATTGATTCAAAATTTTCGATTTGAGTAATTTTTCGTTTTTATCTTTTTTTTTTCAGCCCTAAAAGAAGAAGCATTAGATATTGATTTATTGTTTACATTTAAGGAGTATCTTTATCCACAGCCACAACTCTAAAGTACATTTATTATATTTCTTAGACATAAGACGTATTAATGCTGCTCCAGTAATTATTGTTCACTCAACAGATAATAAACACAAACGATATCCACCTCTCTCTCTCGGTCCTCTCCTTTCCTCTACCGATGATGTTGGGTTCACGTGCTCATAACCAGCAACTCATGTGACCTCTTCCATTCCCTTTTCTTCTAGTTTCATTTAAGTACTTGATCTTTTAATTTAATTCAATCTTAATTCATTAATATTAAAATAGACAATTCATCCCAAATAACTTAATATCATTAACAAAAATGAACAAAATGTGAACAATTACAAAAATTATCCAATTTTAAACTTTTCAATGTAAACAAATTTTTATTTTTTTATTTTTCTTGTATCTTCCACATTTATTTAACTTTTTAAAATATTATAAAATATAATCGAATTCGAATCTAAATATACTAAAGATAACAGATAGTGTTTCTGTAGAATAAAAAACAAAAAACTACTGCTATAGATCTCTGTTGACTGATTTCCACTGATATTAGTGTTAGTAATTAGGGTTTATAGTAGTTATATTTCAATAATTATGTTATTGTTATTATTAGCGTGTGGAACTAACTCAACACTACATGGTAGGTATTATTCTTCAATCTCCACTACTTGTCACTAATTCGCACTTCACTTCAGTATTCACTTTGGATTAGTGGGTTTTTTTTTTAATATATATGTATATTATATTTTTTTGTATAAATTACGTATATTTTTATCTGTTTTATTGCTTTGAGATTAATTCTGTTTGGAGTTTAATCACAGTTAAAGCTTTTCACCTTTCTCAAAAAATATATTTAATAAGAGTCGAATCCGAGAGCTCTTCTTATAAATTCAATCTATTTTACCATCTGAGCCATAACCTTGAGTATATATGTATACTATATTATTATTTACTGGACATCACTTTGTTTTTGTAAAATTGGAAACCCCCAATTCCATTGGACTTTCTTCTCGGTTCAGAGTTCTGCCCTCCCAAACTCAGCTCTAAGCTCTTGCTCCCAGTTCCGAGTATCCTACACTGCATTCTATATTCTATTCTACTCTAGGCTTTTGCTGCTCTGCTTCCTTTGCTCATTATATGTGACAGAAGGCAGAGGGACAGTGATGGGCTGCTTTCAGTCCAAAACCACCCATCTCCCAACCCCTGATCAGCATCCTTCTCCTCGTCCTCAACCCAACTCAGATCTTGGTTCTTTTCTTTTCTTTTCTTAACATAGAAAGAGAATGAAACATGGAATGTTATTTAGTTCCTGATGAAGCTTTTTTATTATTAATTATCAGGTGAGAACGGGGAGCTGCCGGCAGTGCCCGCATTCAAGGAGTTCGGGCTGGCGGAGCTGCGGTTGGCGACCAACGGATTCAGTAGCGAGCTCATAGTGTCAGAGGGCGGAGAGAAGGCGCCCAATGCGGTTTACAGAGGGAAGTTGAAGAGCAACCTAGTGGTGGCCATTAAGCGATTCTCGAGGCAGTCATGGCCCGACCCTCACCAGTTTGTTAACGAAGCTACTGTGGTTGGGAAGGTCCGCCACAAGAGATTGGTCAATTTAATCGGCTGTTGCGCCGAGGGGGACGAGCGCTTGTTGGTCGCTGAGTTTATGCCCAATGATACCCTCTCTAAGCATCTCTTCCACTGTATGTCTTTTTCTTCATTTTACCATTTCTGCTTTCTAAAAGTTCCTTTTTTTTTAATGTTAAAGAAAAGCACCCTCCTTTACTTCCCCGTTTGTGTGTGCATATGAAATACTTTGAATAATGCAGGGGATAAACAGCCTTTGCCCTGGGAAATGCGCCTTAGAGTTGCGTACCATATTGCACAAGCCCTTGATCACTGCAACGCAAAAAACCTTAAAATTTATCATGATTTAAATGCTTACAGAGTTCTTTTTGATGAGGTAAAAGCTTTGCTTGTTCCTTTTCTACCACAGTATTTATCTTACCTGTGCTTCCACCGCTTTAGTAAATTGGGGCTCAGCTAACAGGAGATTGAATGACACCTTGTTTACTATTACTACAACAGTTCAGGTTGGGACTGGTTCAATTATTGTATCCCTCGGTTTCAACATTCTGCATGGTTCAATATTTGAATCCTTTGGAGATTATGATACATGTGGCATCTTTTTAAAATCGGAGGAAAATAGTATTTCTTTTGCGGTTCTGGAAACTTTCTTGCTGATTTTGCCCTTATACATGAGAGATTTAGATATAGTTTTTCAATACATTTAGAATGTCAATCCATTCTCATTTGAAAGTTTTTTTAATGGTTGGCCTTGCCTCGCCTTGTTTGTTTTGGAAATCTCAAAATTGATTGTTTCAGTGGGATAGAGGAATAGAGATGGTAGCATTGGAAAAATAGAAATTAAGCCCCATCTTCATAAATATTAATTGCCATGTACCATAAATAGAATTATATATTGATATGTGCTTCATGTTTTTGACTTGCCTTTGGAGGCAGACTAGTTGCCAGCATTGAAATCAAACTTTTCTGTTTCTTTGCTGCTTTTAATTTCATTTTATGCCAGGATGGTGATCCTCGATTATCTAGTTTTGGCCTAATGAAAAATAGCCGGGATGGAAAAAGCTACAGTACTAATTTGGCTTATACTCCTCCTGAATTTTTGAGGACAGGTACATTCGTCTGATTTCACTTTATATATGGACTACTAGGATTTTAAATTTATACAAACTAATTTGTTTCCATTTTTAATCTTAAAATAAGAAAGAATATACATTTTATAGCCCTTTTGAAAAGAAAGGGGTATAGATACTAAATGAATATCCTTTCACTGCTAATTATTTGAATGTTCAACTCTACAGGCAGGGTCATCCCTGAGAGTGTGATTTACAGTTATGGAACTATTCTTCTGGATCTCTTAAGTGGAAAGCATATCCCTCCCAGCCATGTATGATACTTTCTGTTTATCCAAAATTATTATTATTTTTCTTTCTATTTCCCTGCTACTACTGCTCTTAAAGTTAGTGATGAAAAATTGCTTTTTCTGGTAGAATTTAGATGAATCTATTATGAATGTCTTAAAGTTCAGGTAAGAAGTACCCAGAGCTGAGGTTTTCGGTGTTTGTGGTGTACATCTGGGAGCTTTGTTTAACTCACAATTAAGACCTAGTGTCAGGTTTCACAACAAGTAGTTAATGTTGGGAGGCTTAGAAAGTGATAAGATCTGTAAAATGTTAGCAGAGTTCAAAACGTACTAACTAGAAGTCCGTAACATCTACTATACTATACTGGAACAGTCCTAAAGGCAATATTGAGATTTATCTGTCTCATAAGATGGCTCAAAAAAAAACAATGGAAATATTAACAATATGCACATGCACACAGACACTAAAGCAGATGAGTCTTGCACTGTTTCAAGTATGGTGCTTACTACTTGTTTATCCTTGGGTGGTCTTACTTTGGGACTGTGTTTGGGGCTTCTTTTTTTGTGAATGGTGACATTCTGCTTTTTTGTTTATTTTAGTCTTTGTTCTTATAAACTTTTGAGTATGCTACAACTACAAATGCAATCAATTTTGCTTATTTCAAATTTAACACTATTACATGACTGTTGATTTTCCAGGCATTGGATTTGATAAGAGGAAAGAATTTATCATTGTTAATGGATTCTTCCCTGGAAGGACAATATGCTAATGAAGATGCCAGCGAATTGGTTGATTTGGCATCAAAATGTCTTCAGTATGAGGCTAGAGATCGACCTGATATCAAATTCCTCCTTTCAGCAGTGGCACCTATTCAAAAGCAGAAAGAGGTGAAATTTTCAAGTCATTGGACTCACTTCCATTTCAATTTTAGAGAATGTGATGCATAGATGCGTCTTAAACCCTACTAAATTAATATGTTCTCATTGCTTTCCATAGGTTGCATCACATGTACTAATGGGTCTATCAAAAACACCAGTGGTGCTGCCAACTATGCTTTCCCCACTTGGAAAGGCTTGTGCTAGGATGGATCTTACTGCAGTGCATGATATATTGCTTAAAACTGGTTTTAAAGATGAAGAAGGTGCAGAAAATGAGGTAGGTTATGGCTAATTAACTTTCTCAGTGTTACAAAATATTCTGATATTGAGCCTGAAGAACAGATAGAAGTCTTGGCTTCTTATTGGGAATCAGTAAGGTCTTAATATAAGTCTTGTCCTTCTAATGGTTTTGTTTGTTTAAAAGTGTAGGCATTCTTGAAATGGATTGGTGGATATTGTCTCCTTTATTTTTTCAGCAAAGAAATTGTGATTGTTCTGATATAATTGGCTATGCATAGTTTCATTTCTTCTTTCTGCCTCTCTCATGGTCTAATTTGCTGGCACTGTGTTATTGGTGAAGCTGTCATTCCAAGAGTGGACACAACAGGTTCAAGATATGCTGAATACGAAGAAATTTGGGGATATTGCATTTAGAGACAAAGATTTTAAAAATGCTATTGATTACTACTCAAAGGTATCTTTCTTCCTCTGGTGGATTTGTTTACTAATCACAAGCTTGATTATTAAGATGTTTTATTAAAAAGTAAGTTCTTTTTTTCCTTTTTGTTAGAAAATATTTATTGGTCTTTGTTCAATCTCCAAGAGGCAGTTTAACCAGCTGATATGTTAAGTAGCTATTCAAACATCCAAGTTATTCTTTTTAGCTACTGAAAACAATGCTTCATATTTGTTTTGGGTGTTATAGAATTTCTCTACCTTGAATTTCTGTTCTTCATGCATTTGAACTAATTTCAACCTGTGTTTTGTCTTTTAAAAGTTGATTCATCTTTTCCCCCCGAACGCAGTTGGTATCAATGATGTCTGTTCCTTCTGGTACCGTATTTGTGAGAAGGGCTCTCTCATTCTTGATGATTGGTCAACCAGAATTTGCTTTGAGAGATGCTATGCAGGCTCAGGTGTGCTTGCCCGAATGGCCCACTGCCTTCTACATGCAAGCTCTTGCCCTCTCCAAGCTTGGAATGGAAACTGATGCGCAGGACATGCTTAATGATGGAGCCTTATTTGAGGCAAAGAAGCAGAACAGCTGGCGTGTCTAAGCAGCAATCTTAAGCTTCCAGGCAGCATCTTTTTTTTTTTTTTTAATCTTGATTCTTTTGCCTGTGTTTGTGGTGTGCCGCCAAGAGCATGGAAGAAGATGGCAGGTGTGAGGATAATTTTGGGTAGAGTGTCGTTTAAATCTGTTGGAGAATAGTTTGACGTAAAGAAATGTATAAAAGGATATAAATATGAAGAAATAATTAGAGAATTAACTGGTGGTATTGATGGTTTGGTACAAGTTCCGATTGACATAGCTCTCTTTATGGTGTTTAAGGGTGGTGGCTTTGATGGTGTATGTGTATGAAGCGTGAAGACAGGAGAGGGAAGTTTAGAAATGATTTTATTTAATTAACACCGGATGCTTCACGATCAGATGTTAACAAAACTCAAAAATATTACTAACACCTCACTACATGGTGAGTGAATAATTGAAAATAAAGGTAAAACTAATGAAATAAAAAACAGAGAGCGTGCGTTTGGTTTTATTTTATTTTTTTAATTTCCTATTATATTTGGTATAAAATATGTAATTATATTATTAATAATTATTTAAGAATTTACTTTTTAAGTGAGCCAAAATAAAAAATCTATAGTAAAACTAAAGAAAACTAAAAATATAAAATTATTGGCTGCAATAGATAAAAAAAGAATTATTTCAAAGAAATAACAAATAAGTTATAAATAAATCACACTAAACAAGTATACATGTTTGTAACATAAAAAAGTACATGTATATATAAATAGTTTTGTGTCCTAAAGTTAAACCAGTAACTCATTGGGTTGGGTTATTGGAATTTTGATACTCTTAGCTTAACGAATTTTTAATTATTTTTCTTTTTTAGCTTGTTTTATTAGTTTTTTTTTTATAATGATATTATATTTTTTTAATAAAATTTTAATTTTTCAAGAATTTTCTTACATTTATTTATTTTTGTTTGAATACAAATAAATTAAATACCAACATAATTATATAAGATCTAATCATATAATCAGTTAATTAATTGTTTAATATAATGTTGAATAGTACTCTAGTATACATTAAAAGAGTATTAATAATTGTTTAACCTTAATAATCATACTTAAAAATTTCAAAAAACCATGATATGTAAAAACTAATAGACATAGTAGTATTGATCTAATTTGACTATTTTAACATTCACATTAGATATAATGTTTAATATCCAAATATACCCTCAATGTTTACTACAAAATGGAACTAAATCCTTAACATTTAATTGAATGGAAATCAATACATTAAGTTTTACTTTAAATAATTAAAACCTAAAAGTTAAAAAAAAATAGAATTAAATATATTTCCGTTAAATCTTTCTAACTACTGTTAAATTTAAAATGCTATGCAAGGATAATGGCAGTTAAAGGATTTAATAGAAATGTACTTAATTCTGCTATTTTGAAATGTTTGGATTTTAATAACTTAAAATAAAACTTAATGGATTAATTTTCATGCAATTAAACGTTAAAGAATTAATTTCTTTTTGTGATAAACATTTAGGGCATATGCAAGTATTAAACCTAGATATAATTATATTCATCAATTAAAAAATGTCGAATTATAATGTTGAACAGTAGGCATTATGAAAAAAAGGTACCAATTCTCTTTTACAAAAAATACTTAATATAAAACAAATAATTGGTCAACTAATTAGCTCAATTTTATATCTATTTTATTATTAGATTGTACATAAATCATAATATTAAAATTATTGTATTACATGTAATTGTATACATTAATTAATCAAAAATCTTATTAAAAATTTATAATTTTGAATTTAAAAAGTTATATACACTTATATACGTTATATTATTAACATTTGATGTAATTATATTGTATACACCAATTGATTACTAAATTGAACATGTTAACATTAACATAATAATATTGGATATACACTAATTGAACTAATGTTCAATTAGAATGTTAAATAGTAATATTACTAAATTAATTAATATAAAGCTAATTACTTAAATATACTTAGTGTCGATAAAGTATAAAAACTACATGTATTGAAATTATCGCTTACACAACAATTACTACTATAATATATTTTTAAATTACGCTTTAATTTACTATTAGAAGTACTTATTTTTATCCACATTTTATTTTATATTTAATAAATAATAAATAAATTATTTTTAATATATAATTAATTTTATCAAAATAATATATACTTACATTAAGAGATTATATAATTTAGTCTATATCACATGACAAGAAATTATTATAATATAATATACAAATCATTATGACAAAATAGGACTATCATGATCTATTTATATATTTTGTTTTAAATCACGTGATAAAAATTATTTTAAGGTAACAATAATATACAAATAGTTAACACTATTTATTAACTATTTTATTTACTTTATTTTAAAGCACATGATAAGACTTTACACGGATTATATAGTTTATTTTATATCACATTATGAGAGTAGGAGACTAATACAATATAAAATATTAAAAATATTATATGATTTAATATAATATTTAACATACAATATAAATTATTATTAAATAATATAAAATATTATAAAGTATACCCAACATTGACCTAATTATCACTTCTTCGCTTCCAGCTAGCCTTTCCTACTTTTTCCTTCCTTTTAAAAAAATGAAACCCTAAATCCCTAAAAATATCAATCCATTCCCTCTCGCCCAAGTCTCGACCCTAAGACCTAAGTCTCACTACTCTACCTCTACCTTGTCACTTAGGGTGTGCTTGGTAGAGGAGAAAAGTGAAATGATGGAAAGAATAGTGTGGAAAAGTGGAAAGAAAATGATTTTTGTTAATGCTTGGTAGGAAGAAAAAGTGTGAGGAAAGAAAGTAAAAGAGATTTCAATTTTCTCTTCTTATTAACAAAACCAAATCATTCCAAATTGGAAATATAAGTGGAGAGAAAATGAGAGAGGTGTGAATCAAGTATGTATAATTACAAAATTATCATTTATTCTTTTTATTTTATTTTGTTATCATAGCTCATTAATGATATAATGGTAAATTAATATAATTTTATTTTCTTTCCTTCCATTTTTCAGCTCTACCAAGCAATGAAAGAAAATTATATTTTCTTTCACATTTTCCTTCTTTCCTACAAAGAACACTTAGGAAAAAATTAATGTATTCCATCTCTTTATTTTTCCTTTCATCCAATTTTCCATCTTTCCACTTTTCTTTCTGCCCTACGAAGTAAAGTTTAACTATCTACCATCTTCAATTGTTGACATTGCTGTCTACCTCTGCAACTCTGTCTCTTCCTCCAATTCCATTTTGCATCTTCATCCTCTAACTCCTCACCAAGGTAATTACTTTATTTTTTATTTTTTTGGTTTATCTTAGAAGCTATGGATGCCATTATTCTTCTAGTAGAAACATTTGTTTCATTCCAACTTATCCTCATAAGTCCATCTATGAGCCTATTGGTCCTACCAACTATTCTTTGCCATATGATAATGAATGTTTGACAACTAAGAGACTGCATACACAAAAAATGAGTGTAGTAAAAATGTGAATGTTGAGGTGGATGTTTGAATATACAAGAAAGAATAAAACGAGAAATGAAAATATTTGTAAGAAGGTTGGAGTGGCGTTTATCAAAGACGAGATGTGCAAAAGTCATTTATATTGGTTTTGACATATACGATGTAGACTTGTAGATGCTCTTATTAGGAGAATGGAAGTTATGAATGATAAAAGAAGGGTCAAGGCTAGAGGAAGATTAAAAAAGACTTGAAGGAAGTTATGAGGAAAAAATGGAGGCATTAGAGTTGGATGAACACATTGCCTTAGATAGGAATGTGTGGAGTAGAAGAATTCATATGGACAATTTAACGTGAGTTCAAATATTGGTTCATGTAGCCTGACCTAATTGATATAAAGGTGATGATGATGATTTTGTACTTTCACTCATGACTAAGGATATATTGAGTTTTCCAATTACCATAGTTGCATCTGAATTAGCATTTTGTATGGGTGGTAGAGTTATAAACAAATAGAAAAATTATTGTAAACCACATAATGCAGAAATATTTATTACCACTTGTAATTAGTTGTATGGATACAATATAAATCAAGATGATAATATTTTAGTGTCATTATTATTTTATTAAATTTTTTGTTTAAATTCTTATATGATTATTTTTATATAATTTATTAGATGATGAAGAAGAAGAAGAAGATGAAAGATTGGGATTGGGAAGGAGTGTTGTGATGAAGTTGAATTAATTGTCTTATGGAGAAGGATTAAGAGTTTCTAATTGCAATGTATGTTGATATCTACTTTTTATTAGTTTTATTGATAAATATTTAAATTTCTTTATTAAAAGTAATTGTGATCAATTTGGTTGTAATTTACAAGTTTCAATTTGGATGTTAGAATGACTTGCGCTTGATGCATTGCATTGTTCTTAGAATGAGAAAATTTTGTTCATTTACTTTTATGAATTGAAGAACATTTTTATTTTATTATATTTTGTTTGTACTTGTATTATTTAATTTAGTTATTTTAACTTCTTTAATCTTTATATTTTAATTTTAAAAGCAATATATTTTAAATTTAAGATTAGATTTTTATTTTTAAGTAAATTTAATTTTTTTATATATTTAAAATTGTAAGAAAATATAATTTAAATTTAATTTTGTTAATATTGCTCTTAATGTTTTTCACAAAATATCAAATTCAATTAATTGTTAAAATGATATAATGATTTCTTTATATATTTGATTTATTGTTGTATTAAAATTAAAATTTTAATATGAAATAAATATAATAAAATATTATAATGATTATTTATATTAAAATTAAATATTAAATTAATAATATAATCATTATTGTACATGTAATAACTAAAATATTAAAAATTATTTGTATATCATGTTTTAAATTAATTTTATTTAATACTTGAATTTAAAGATTCAAAACTAATTTCATTAATAATACATTATTGATTTATTTGTATAATAAATAATAATTATTTTTAAAATTTTAAAAGTTTTAATTAAAAAAAGTATACCATTTATCTATTTAATTATTTTATTTTTTAAAAAATAATCTTATTAATTATAATTCTTATTCTTTTAGATTATAAATTTAAAATTTTTTACGAATTTTGAATTGAATCAACCTCAATTTTAAGTCATATTAAATTTAAGTTACATCGGGCTCATAATATATCGAGTTCGGGTTTATTTTGGGCGTGGACTTTTTGAATTTTTCCGGACACAGTATTTTAAGTTTAGACTTTTGATTTTTTTTTAAATTTTTTTTATAATCAATTCAGATTGATTTTGGTTCGATTTCGGACTGGCTCCAACTAGGTTTAGGTCTCGGATTAGCTTTGCCAGCGGCTAGCTCTGGGAGTAATAGACTCATAATATAGCAGTGAACAGAAAAAAGAAAAGAAAGGGAAAGAGGTCAAACTCATTTCCATCGCGGTTTGGTTTCCTCTAGTTCTACAATCCCTTCTCCATAATCATCTTCTTCCAAGTTCCACAGCGCGTCGCCCGCCCATCCGTACTTTATTTTCTCAATTACTTACTGGTATTTAGTTTTTAGTTGTTTGCACTTCAATTTCCTTTCCTTTTCTACCTCTTTGTTTAGGGCTTCTTTTCTGTTAGAATTGCAGCATATGAGTGCTTGAAATGGGCTTTTACACATCTAAGAATATTAATTTTAATTTTAGCTTCTTCTTTTCCCGTTTCATTTCAAGCTTTAATGGGATATATTCTTTTATGCAAACACGAATTTAGCTGTTGCAACGCCATGTTTAATGGGCTCTGAAGAAATACCTGTCTTTTATGTGAAAACATTGTCATGTCCACTCTGAAATTTTCCATTCATTATCAATGATCAGGCAGTTTTACTGCTACACATAACGTATCACTGTGTGTGCCTGAGAGTGGTCTATCTGCATTTTCTAACACCTTTCTGCTGCTGTTCACTGTTCACTGTTCACTGTTCACTGTTCACTGCTCACTGCTCAATGCTCACTGCCTCTGTAGGTTGATTTTCATTATAGTTTTTCAAAGTTTAATTATGCAATTGAAAAGGTAGTATTGGTGAAATTAACTAATGGAAACCATTTTCTACCAGAGGTAAGAGAATCAATAAAATTACAGAATCTGGCCTTTTCCCCCTTTCTTTCTTTGTTTCTTTCAATTTCAACTAGAGCTGTAAACGAACCGAATATAAACGAATGAACTGATGTCTTTGTTTATTCGTTGGTTTTTAGTGTTCGTTCGTATTTGTTAAAAAATTTGATTTTTACGTTCGAGTTCGTTCATTTGTTTGGTAAGGATTGTTCGTTAAATTTTTGCAAATAAGCTCGTTCGTCCTAAACGAACACATTCGTAAACATGTAAACAAATGTGTTCGTGAACATGTAAACGTCGCGAACATTTAAATGAATACATTCGCGAACAAGTGTTCATAAACTATTAAACAAATACGTTCACGAACACACGTTCATGAACAAGTGTTCATGAGAACAAACTAAATATTAAATATTAAAAATCCTGCATAAGATTAAATTTTACATGCAAATTGAAATCATCCAATACGAATTCTTAAATATAGTACAACATAAGTCAGCTGTATTTTATTAAAATTGATAATTACAATTTTAAGTACAATTTATATCATATATGTACATTCATTGTTATACATATATTAAAGTATCACATGTATAATGTGTGTGTATACACTCGTGTATTGTATATATAAATGATCTATGGATAAGAATTAGATCTTAACTTATTATAAAACTTTTATTAATTTAATTTCAGTACATCATGTTTAAAATTTTAAAAAATATTATTTTAAACATCGTCATCATCATCATCAGCATCAGAGTCTTTATTCCAAGAGATTGAGGTAGGTTTTATGAATCAATATTTGAATTCACGTTAGATCGTTCATATGTATTCTCCTCTTCCACACATTTCTATCCAAGGTCATATGTTCATCCAACTTTAATATCTTCATATCTTTTCAAATTACTTCATTTCAAATCTTTTTTGGTCTTCCTATAGTCTTAACTTTCTGTCAACATTCATAGCCTCTATTCTCTTAACTGGAGCATCTATAGATTTACATCGTATGTGTCCAAACTAACGTAAATGACTTTCGTACATCTTGTTTTCGATAAGTACTACTCCAATCATCTTACGAATATCTTCGTTTCTCATTCTATTCTTGCTTGTATATCCACTGCAACATTTGCATTTTGTTACACTCATCTTTTGTGTATGCAGTCTCTTAGTCGCCCAACATTCACTACCATAAAACAATGTTGGTCTAACAACTGTCTTATAAAACTTGCCTTTCAATCATATAAGAATACCTTTATCGCACAACACACTTGTAGCACTTCTCCACTTATTCCATCCAACCTGGATTTATGAGTCACATCACCATCAATCTCTCCATCCATCTTTACTATCGATCCCACATATTGAAAATGGTCCCGCTTAGATATCGCCACCCATCTAACATCACTACATTATGCTCTTCCACTTGGTTTGAATTGAATTTATACCATGTATTCAGTTTTCACTCTCCTTAGTTTAAATTCTCTTGATTCTAACGTTTGTCTTCTTAATTCCAACTTTGCATTGATCTCTACTCTAATTTCTGCACATAGGACAATATCATTGTAAATATCATATATCACACCTTATCTTGATGGATTTTGTCAGTTCATCCATAACTATGCAAATAAGAATGGACTTAATGCTGACCCTTGGTGTAATCCCATAGTGGTAGAAAACTCACTTGTTTGCTCTTCATAGGTCCTCACATGTGTCATTGCATCTGCACTTGTCTTTAATTAGTTCAATATATTTCAAATGAACTCTTTTCTTCGTTAAGGACCATCATAATACCTCGTTAGGCACTTTATTATGCTTTCTCTAAATCTATAAAAACCATATAGAGATTTTTACCATACTCGAGAGTCCTCTATAAGTTGTCTAAACAAATAAATTGCCTCCATAGTTTAGGCATAATTAACTAATTTAATTTTATATATTTTATTAATTTTTTAAGCCAACAAAGTTGTATAAATATGTTTGAGAATTAGATACTAATTTTTAGGTTAATGTCTCAAAAATATGATATATATATTATATAACTTATATAACATAAGTAATTTTAGTATTTTAATAAATAACAAACGAATAACAAATAACATTTTAAACGAACGAGTTATAAACGAACAATAAATAACACCTTAAATGAACGAACAATAAATGAACATAAATGAGTCTGTTCGCGAATAAAAACGAATGAATTACACTTTTGTTTATGTTCGGTTCATTTAATAAAGGAACACTAAAATGTTGTTTGTGTTCATTCGTTAAGCTTAATAAACAAACATAAACGAACGAAAATTGAACGGATTCACGAACGATTCGTCGAACATTCTGTTCGTTTACACCTTTAATTTCAACAAAAAAACATCACAGTTTGCGGGAAAAAGATATAGAAGTGTGTCCATTTTTTTTTTTTTGTACATTAGAAGCAATTTCCTATAGCTGTATGCTTCTTCCCCGTTTTAAGAAATTGGTCTCCAATCTTTTAGATCTTAGAAGGATTTTACCGGATAACATTCAATCCTTCTGCACTGTACAAGCCCATTTTTGTTGCTCCTATCCTGATATTGTCTTTGTTCCATTGAAATTGAGTGTGTACCAAATAGAATAATCTTATCCGCTTCACCCTGGGCTAGCAGATTTTCATTTTATGGATGATAAGACACACGGCAATGACGGACTGAGGAAGTGACACGGGAGTCACTCATTGCTATCTCTTACTTTGTACCGGACAAGGGTGTTGCTTCTAAACTGTCATCAGATAATTTGAATGTTGGGAAACTGGTTGAAGGAATAGACTCGGATGGAGCTGAAAAATACAGGTCTGCATTGATCTCAATATCCTATTCTCGGTCACCTGACAGTAAGGGCTTACATCTACACTGAACGTACTGAGAATTAGCATTGAAAGTGGATTCTTATCTCCCCTTCTTTTTTCTCTTTTTTGCTTCTTGAGAGTTTGAGAAGGATTTCCTCAACCTCATGAATGGGTGCATGTAATGTATTTGTTAAATCATGGTTTATTATAATCTAGAATTATTGTCATTCTGTGTTTGTGGACTTGTAATTTGTATTGATGAAACTGTCGCTGTATCTGTTGGACTTGATTATTTACCGTATAAACCTCGGTAGACTTCGCTGTCAATGCATGCTTTCTACTGAACACTTGTCTTCCTCATCAGTTCAAGGCATGCTTTGCAAATTCTATTCTTCGCAGACATTCTGTGAAATATGATATTTGATGCGGTTTAATCAGGGTTGTGACGGCTGGAGTCAAGCTAAATTCAAAGTTAAAATTCTCTTTTTCAGGTTCAGGAAAAAGAAAAAAGAAATCATTTACAGAATCAAAGTGTCCAATTCCTATGCAAAAGTGAGGAGACAGGAGAATACAAAAAGCCAAAATTTGGCAGCGAATTTGAAATTTAAAGGTTCGAGTCTGGAGGGGTGTCTTCCCTGTTTCTGTATTGTATGGCAACGATACCTTCTTCATGGAAGGATCTAAAATACCACCAATTCCTTCCTCTGATTTGTCTCTAAATGCCTTTGTTTAACCTAATTTCTTCAGATTTGAGAGCATGAAAGAAGGAAAATCAAAATAGAAACGAAGGTGCACCAGCAGTGACGAGCATTTCAAACTTGAACTGCTTCAAGCTAGAAACTTATTACTTCAATTACATTTTTACGATAATTTAACATATTTTACTTCATATAAATTTAAATTTAAGCTTAATAATATGCTCTTTTTTTTTTTATGTTGACATTACTGTAAGATCAAAACTTGTGACCTTACTGTAAAAAACTAAAAATTCCCGTACAACTTTATTAATTTATAGCTTTACAAACTATCACAAAATGTTACAGGGAGTGGATCTAGAGTATAATGCCCAAGCCTCCCAGTGCGACACAAATTCAGCAACTTAGCAGCAACTTTATAGTAAACATTTTCCTCTGATTCTTCCGGAATACGGAAAGCCTCTCTTAAGGCTACAAACTGTGCCTCAATGAGTTTTATCATATCATCCTCTCGCTCTACGTTTCCATCAAAGAAGAAATGGTATCAAAGATAGCCCCACGAACATCATGCACTATGAAGTCCTGCATGAACAATTATCTTCATCATCTTTTTCTCTTTATGTGTTTGTAAGAAAGAAAGAAATATAAGGTCAGTAATCTTACAGATAAATTTCCTTTTTTCTTGTTTAAATTTTAAAATTTCAAAATTTATATGTTTATTAACTAGTTCATTAGTGCAGAGAATTGTTATGGAATGCAAGAATAGCTAAAGCTCGGGGGTGATGTCCTCAGTAAATGTCAATCCAAGCACTAGTCTTAATGCAATTACATTTACTAAGCAAGAAATTCTGCGTCCCTCAAGTAGCATAGACATATGATTTATTTACTTTCAAAATAAACAATTACAAGCTTTTATTTCCAATTATAAGTTTTTCACTAAGCACGTGAAGCAATTTTATACGGAATAAGCAGCAAAGTGTCAGAGAAGAACAAAGAAGAACAAACAAACATACATATATATATATAATATATATATATATATATATATATATATATATATAAAAATTGATCTAAAAAGTAAAAACTGACAAGAAGCCTAAAAGCATCTAAAAATAGATCTAGACGAAAATTCTACCAAAAAATTTTGGAATGTTAGTGATTCTTTGGCTTGACAGAAAAACTGAAAGAGTTAGTTACAATTTTTACTGTCAGGGTAGTTTTGTAAGTGAAACAAGTGCCCGTACCTGCGTGTGATCCATTAGATATTGCTTTTTCTGTCTCATGTCCAACTTTGAGCTAATTGAAGGCTCTTCTCTGCGCTCTATGAATGACACCTTACCCTGACTGGTCGAAAATTTTGCCCATTTCTTATACTGGTCACTTAAGTTAAGAATTGTTAAAAAATATTGAGCAAGTTCCTTTTGCCCAATCAAACCATCTGTAATTGCTCCTGCACTTGCAAAAAGACAAATTGTTGGATTAAGCAGAGGAGATACTTGAGCCCGATATAGTTGAACTATGACAATTAATTCCCTTAAAAGAGAAAAAAATTATGGTTATTAACCAACCTGTCAATGCTAGCTTGGAGAAGCGCTCAGCATCATGAATCACACGAGGCAAAATACCAGGAGTATCCAACAAATAGATACTGGGATGGCTACCAATCTGGAGAAAAGACTTGAGTATGAATCACACCATAATGTTGCTACAAGCACGTTGTTGATGGAGTAAAGTTAATCTTTGCTAATTTAGAAAAATATCACTACAACATGGTGGCATCTATACCTTCAAGCTGCTGATATCTTTTGTCTCTCCAGGATGAGGACTCACAGTAGCATGCTTCAACTTTCCTTTCTCTAAAAGAAGGAACATTGCATAATTTAGATATCATTAAAGGTCACTCCACTCCAACAATAAAACAATGCTGGGCCTCAGAAGATTCAATAGGTTAAAGCACCTGCAGCACTAATCCTCCCAATTTGATGCAAAGAATTAGCTAGTGCGGATTTACCAACATTAGGAATCCCAGCTAGCATTATTGTTATAGTCTGACTAGAATGGTAATTAGTTGTGCACATTCCCTTATGTTGAGCTTGTATAAAATTAAGCAGCTGTAAGAAATGAAGTGTCATCAATTGTTGGTATATCTTAACAAGAAACAAGGTTTAACAAAAAAAAAAACCATAAGGTTACTTAAGATTGACAATAGGAGATCTTAGTGGGTAGATAAGAGAGATAAAATACCCCTTTGACACTGTCCTTGTTATGGGAATTGACTCCATAAGAAATGCAGTTTTGTCGCTCAAAATATCTCATCCATTCCTAAAAAATGGAACATGAACTTAATCATATAAAGCCATTTGGGAGTGATACGCAACACAAGAAGCATAGACCAACCTTTAACTGAGTTGGGTTTGTGAGGTCCATCTTGTTCATGACAACAATTCGCCTAGAAGAAGGAAGTTTCTCAACAGCTCATACTCAGATGATAAAGGAATCTGAATACTTAAATCAATCAAAACTGATAGAGAATTTCATCATGCAGAAAAGCGTAACGATAAGTAAAAAAGAAAATTATACCCTGGCATCTCTGATCTCAACAACAAGGTCAACCAATGGAAGTCGCTGAGCAATGGCATCTGTGGCCGCAGCCATGTGGGGGCCGTACCATCCTCCATTTCTGCTTACTGCTTTCTTCACAGCAATCCCTATTTCCCTTGCTATTTTACTTGCACTACTAGCTATTGCCATTAGTAAATTGAAAAAAGACCATTATAACAAGGTGGCATATATGACTTCAAGCAGTTGATATCTTTTGCCTCTCCAAGCTGACTCATCATAGAATGCTTCATCTTCCCTTTCTCTAATAGTAGGAACACGAGATAATTTAGATTATTTAAATGTCATTTAAGCAAGACAGCAATAAGAGAAAAAATTAAAAAAATATTTGGGATTTAATCACATTTTTTCCCTTGCTATTTTACTCAAGCTACTAGCTGTTGTCCTTACACAACTTCAAAACGCCTTTCATTTTGCTTCATCCCAGCCCAGGAAGACAATAAAAGAAACCAAAAACAGTTATTTCAATCAAATAACCAAAAAAAAAAAAACCAGAGCAGAATCCTAACACAAAGCAGTGGTTTTCTCTGAAGGGCTTCTAGCACAGTCTTCTGAAGCAACTTCTTTTAATTGTTAGGTCCTCTCTCGTTTTTGATCACAGCTTTGTGGCCTCTCGTCTCAGAATGACGGAAATAGCTTTCTTTGGAGCTTGGTGGCTAGGGTTTGACTTTTGAGGGAGAGATGAAAGGACATGGATTTGGGCTTACGTGGCGTTTACGTAGCGGTTACATCATTTTTCTCCAGAATTAGCCACAAGTCACAGTTCAGCCATTCAAGCCTTCATCCCAGCCGTTATCCACAGAAACCGGGCCAATACAAAATCAATCCGGTTCAATTTTGGACCACATTCAACAGCCGAACAGCTACTACCCAAATTTCCACACACAGAACCCAAATCCCAGCAAGAATCCATTTCACCAACACCATATTCATCAATCGTTAAATTCGAATTTACCTAGAAAACATCCCCGAAATGAACCCAAAAAGCCCATTTCATCAAAACAGTCTATAAACACAGCAAATCAGCATACACAGAAGCATCAAGACAAATGAGCTTGCGTGGTAAGGAGGAGAACTTAAAATTTTAAAATTTCGTGTTAAAATCTTAGGTTTGAATTTTATGAGTCGAATTCGAATTAATTTATTTTTATTTATTTAGTTTATTATTATCATTTATATTTATCAATTTATCGAATTATCAATTCATGAAATATATTTTGTTGATTATAATTGTAACTTTGAATGGAAATATACTACTACAAAAAATAGCACACCCAAACATTTTTCAATACCTGAATCAACATTGGCGGAAAACTGAATTTACAAAAGAAACCGTATACGGCCTTGGGTTTTCGAGAAATTGACAAAAGAGAAAATGACAAGGAAAGGGAAGAGAAACTCTGTATTATTTTCCGGCCTTAACCAGTGGACGGAGAAAGTTACCAGTGTCAGCAGGAGGACGCGGAGACGGCAGCTAGAGGCAACAACAGATGCAAGAGGTGGGAACGACAGCAGGAGGCTGGCTGTTCGGCTACCAGAGGATAACGGCGCACCGGCGATGGCACCCGTAGCATGGCTTTTAGGTTCGGTCGAAGAAAGAAGAGCAGAAAGGAAGCAACGGAGAGAAGGAAGAAATTGGAAGAGGCTAACACCTAACCCGACCCGATTTTGGTGACTTGACCCGAAACCATCTTTGGTTCCCCAATCCTTTTCAGCCTTGGACACTGGTGCGGCGGAGCCCAATTGATATGACCCAGGTTTATATTTGTTTAAGTGGATCCAAAAATTATGGTAATTTCATTTTATTAATTGTTATTATTTTTTTATAATTATTTATATTGTTTTTATTTATTCATTAATTTTTTATATATAATTGAAATACACAATAAAAGAAAGGATTGCTGTATATTATTAATAGAAAAATTGTTTAAAAAACTAGATTAGTTTTTACTGTATGATAAATAATAATTGATGAATCATAAAATAGATAAATAGTTTCTTCAAATATCTAAAAGAAAAATCATAATCCAAAATATTCATGAAATTGTCGAATTAAAAAGTAAAAGTTTCATCACAATAAAAATTATCTTCAATTGTCAGCATCTTCACCTAGTGTAGAATTTTCTTTAGACTTGTAAATATAAAAGATTTCATGATAAAATTTTATATATTGTGCATGTGAAGCGATTTTAAGTGATTAAATAATGTATGTAAAAACTTACTTGTGAGTACATAGTATTATTGTAAGAGTTTGAAGAATATTTTCATCTTCATCAGCTGTATTATTTGTTAAAATATTATAAATTTTGGTTGGTATTTGCTTTGCATTTAGGGATGTAAATGGTATCCTATAAATGAGTATCTTGTACTATTTGATCCAATTAAGTAAGGTTATGGTAGTTAATAATTAGGTTCGGGTAGAGTTCAGATAGTGATCTTAAGATACCCTACTACCCGAACCTAATTACAAATAATAATTTTTAAATACTATTGTGTACATTTTTACTTATAAAATATTCATTATTAATATAAACTTAATTAAATTAATTATGATTTTAACATTAATTTTTTTATGAGTTAATTTAAAATTATTAATTTAATTTTTCTTAATAATATGTATTAAAATTAATTTTAAATTTAAATTTAAAAGTCAAATTTTCATTTAATAACGGGTATTTAGTAGGTTCGGGTAGTTAATAGATATTTCTTATTTTATATGGGTAGGGTTCAGCTGTTCAGGTAGTAAAAATAAAAATATTTAGATATTTACTTGGATTTGAGTATTTTAAAACATAATCGGATTCTGATTCGTGTATCTCAAAATTAACAAGTACTTGTCCCATTTACATTTCTACTTGCATTGGACATAGAAGTACGTTCCCGGTGGAAGTTAAAATAAAACTATTTATAATATTGATTATCCAATAGTACTAAAGTATAAAATTCATTAAAGAAATTATCAAAATACGTTAAATAATGATATATTTATTACATACATTTTGCATTTTGTCATATAAATATCAACTCTCTTCTACAGATATTATTTCATGAACGTGAGTAATTTTCAACTTAAAACTATTATGATAAAAGTTGTAATCATTTAGTTTCGCTTTGAACATATACAAATAACCTATTAATTCTTCTAGTAATTTCTCTACTTTGGCATCCCATCTTTTTATGAATAAGTTATGTAAATTTTAAATTAAATATTCTTTATGTTCAAATCAATTTAGAAATTAGTGCGAAAACCATATGACTTTATTTTTCAATTCAAACAATTGTTAAGCTCTATAATCAAGAATTCAATTAATTTTTCCATCAAAAAGAGCAAATGAGGCATTCTTATTCCTCTCTAATACTTTAACAATCAACTTATATCTATAACATAACATCATTAATAATCATACTTAAATTCATTGGAATAAAAATATATAAATAAATAAGGGTATATTCAAATAAAAAAAGTTTCACGTATGAATTAAGAATATTTATATAAAATGTACTTAAATCAATATGTAATTATTATAAAATTTAAATGACATACCTTATAGTTAGAAGTTGAATTTGATAATTGCAGACTTTCGCAAGAATAACCTCCATCTTTGCTTATAGGTGCATTTCCTCCCGAAAATAGCAAAAATTCTCGAATTGCATACACTTTTCTTTAGAGACAGACCTCTAAAATTGTTTTTGGAAGAATTTTCATTTTTTAGGATCCATCTAGTTTAATCAATTTAAACACCAAAGTTAGTACATATATGCTATAAGTAGTGTGTCTTACATATTGGTTTGAGAATAATTTTACATTAATCAATTCTTGATTTGGAAAAAGTCGAGTAAAAAGATTCTCGAAATAATTTATTTTGAAAAATAAATTATTTATATACACAGATATTAAAATATAAAAAAGAGATAAATCCAAATTCATCATAAGCTCAAATAAAAAAATTTATGTCATGCATTATTAATAAAGCTTAAAATTATTATATACAATAATAAAATCCAACAACCAAATAAAAGAATTTGAGAAAGAATTTGAACTTTAAAATCGGTGTATTAAAATTGGGTGTAGAGAAGATAAACTGAATTGGATGTTCAGTTAAGGAGATCAAAACTCATGGTTTTTTTTGGTATATAGGAGTAGCATCACTGCTTAGCTTAAAACTCATGGTTCAATTTTAAACATTTATAATGTAATCATAAAAAAAATGATGACAATGATATGAACCTATTAATTCCCCATGGGTTGTGGGTAACATTTGCCGATTAAAGTTGCCCAATCTTATGATCATAAAAAGGCTTCAGGCATGGTCCCATATCACAAAGTGGGTTGCTTCTTCAAGTCTAGAGCTTAATGTTTTAGCCTTGATAGTAGAGACGAAGCTTGAATCGATGAACCTTGATAGTTGTCATGAGTAGTGTAGATAGAGCTTTCACTCATAAACTTAGATTATTACTGCGAAATGCACGCGAATGATAGAAATGGAGCTTTACTTATAAGCTCAAATGATCTTTGCAAACAAGGAGATGAAACTCCACTCATAATCTTAGATGATTGCCATAGAACACACAAGTAGCAGAAATGAAATTTTTCACATAATCTTAAGCTTAAATGATCACTGCTTAACGTATAAACAATTAAGATGAAGCTTCAAGAATAATGCTTAGATGATTGACACAAAGTGTAAAGATAGTGAAGATGAAGCTTTGCTTCTAAACTTG
The DNA here is from genome assembly GCA_031772115.1 of Heritiera littoralis. Lineage (NCBI taxonomy): Eukaryota > Viridiplantae > Streptophyta > Magnoliopsida > Malvales > Malvaceae > Heritiera > Heritiera littoralis. The sequence goes on along the minus strand of JAPDPK010000092.1, from coordinate 1,507,311 downwards.
GATGATTGCCAAGGAGTTCGTAGATAGTGGAGATGAAGCTTTACTTGTAAGCTAGATGATTGCCATAGACAGTAGAGATGAAGCTTTTATTCATAAATTTGGACGATTGTTTCAAATGGTAGAAATGAAACTTTACTCATGAACTTAGATGGTTGCTGTGGTCAATAGAGATTGAGCTTTTACTCATAAGCTTAGATGGTTGTGATGAACGACTGAGATGGAGCTTTTACTCATAAGCTTAGATTGTTGTTGTTGAGCATACATGCATAAAAATTTTAAGTCTTTGTAAAGATATTTCATTGATAAGCAACTCTATCTTGAACAAAGGTAAAGAAAATCGAAAATAGAAGACATACATCTCTTAAGTTCTAGTGGGCTTCAGTGGACTCTTACAAAATTTCTAAGAAAGTTCTCCCTTTCCTTTTCTTTTTTTTGAATTATCTGCTTATCTGATACTTAATTGCCATTGCTTCTTCAACATTAATGTACTTTTTGGCCTTCACTAGTAGGTCAATAAACACTTTGGGTAGCTTTTCGATTAAAGAGAGTGAAATCTTTTTCTTTCAAACCATTAGTGAAGGCAAGGATGGTGAAAACATGATCAAGTCTTTTGTTTGGACTATTTCGTTCTTGAATCTTGTCACATATTTTTTTAAGGACTCATTACTCCCTTGTCTAATAGACATAAGGGTTATTAGAGTCCTTTTGTGGGTAGTGCTACTAACAAAGTGGCTAATAAACTCTTGACCCAACTCTTTGAAAGTATCCATGGATTCAGGTTTGAGTGCCAAGCACCATGCTCTTACAGCTTCTTAAGAGTTGTGGGAAAGGCTTTGCGCATAATTATATCACTTGCAGCCTGGATTGACATGCTTATGTAGAACATGTTCACTTGGGGCTAAAGTTCCATCATAAGTTTTCAAGTTAAGAATCTTAAATCCTCTTAACGACATAACTTCATGGATTCCTTTGTGAAAGTTGAGTTTCTAAGGTATCAAGATCCAAGTATGTATCTTTTGTGATAATTGTGATTTTCAACCTCGATTAGTAAACATTTAACTTAAACTTGTGTAAGTCAATAAAAAGTAATTGAGAGTTGCAAGAATTTATTCAATTATGAGAATTAAAATTTTGGATATATAGTAAATTGAAGAATTGAGGATTCAAAATTAAATATATTAATATATAAGACATATTGAGTAATATACATACATACATACATACATACATACATACATACATACATACATACATACATACATACATACATGATGATTAAATGAAGATAGGAATATATGTACAAATGATTAGTAAGCATAAATTACGTGCATGTATTAAATTAATGTAATATATAATATGACATATTTATTAATCAGTTATAAATATATTTATAATAAATAGATTTTTAATTTATATGTATTGTATATAAATATGTTTTTTAATATATTAGCTATTTAGTAAGTATAAATTATAAATATAAAACAATAATAATACATATTATAATATATGTATTTACTAATAGAAATATATTTATAATATAAATATTTATTATATATAAATATATTTATATATAATTATAAAAAAAATAAATAAATAAAATAGTATATTTAATGGAGTATAAGGGAAACTTGTCCTTAACAAGTTTGCTGATGCAGACCAAAAATAAAAAAAATAATAAAAATAAAATAAATAAAAAGAGAAATGAAATCACGGCAAGCTTCCGCGCCTCAAGTCTGCTTTGTAGACATTAAAAAATAATAATAATAAAAAAGGAAAAAAGGGACAAATCTAACTCGATCAGAGAGGAGATATCGATCGGGAGAAAGAGGCGACATCACCAACGAGAAGAGGAAAGGAAAGTGAGTCGCATCGACGGTTGGTGACAAAGAAAAAAAAGAGGCAGAGAAAGGAGGTTTTGAGGCTGCCAGCAATAACTGCTGGGAAGGGAAAGAGAAAAGGGAGTGGTCTCTTTTACTACCATCGTGGGTTGACGCTGGCGAGGTCTAAATCCAAGAAGACAGGGGCTAAACTGGTTTCGTACAAAAAAAGAAAATAAAAGATAGAAAAGAAAGAAGGAAGGGTAAAAGGAAATTTATTTTACTTTTATTATTCTATTAAATTGTTAAGTAGTTGTGAAATTCCCTAAGTGTGAATATAGGCTTGAAATTGTAAAGATTATACAAGTGGTGATTTGAGCTTGACCAAGCTTAAGAGAGATTAAATAGCAAGTCTTGAAGCATTGGGTAAGTTACTTATGTAAGATAAAAGTAGAGTTATATTGAGTTAGATTGGTTTTATTTGAAATGTTGTGGTGTGACATTGAAGGATTATTGAGATATTGTGAAATGTTAGTTTGATAATCTTGAATCTGTTTAAGTAGTATGAAAAAAATAATAAGATGGAGATTCATTAACGTTGGAATAAGGATTTGAATATGTTGGCATAACATGGAGACTGTGTAGGAATGTCATTACACATTGAAATGAATATTAGAACTCATTATCTAATGTTGTGGATTGACATTTGGATGATTTTGAAACTTCGAGGTATGTGTGTGTGTGTGTATAAAGAGATTTGAAATGACAATTGATGGTTGCTAAGTTTAGCTGGAGATGGGTAAATGTAGAAATAAAGCTTATATGAGTAGTGTAGGTGAGAATTGTTTTGAGTGATTTAGTGTGCGTTACGTCATGATGGGATTAGATAATTCATGGTATTGGTTGGATAGACAGTAGATGAAATGGGCTATGTGAAATTATTTACATTGTTTATTGTGGTATTGATGTCTCGAAAGTCGTGTATGATACGTATGAGATAGGACATGTGGTTAAAGAATATGAATTATTTGTTGCAAGATAATTTTATTAATTAATGAGGAAATGTTAAAATAATTTTGATTATAAATTAGAGATGAATTGAATAAAGAAGGAATTGTTGAGATGTGTTGAATAGTGAATGTTGTGTGAACCTTGATAACGTTATAGGTGAATCTATCTGATAGTATGACATGAAATATTGGAATATTAGTAGATGTTGAATTAGGTAAGATGTTATGTGAATGGTTAAATAAGAGTAACTTGGTTGTATAGTATATATTAGAATGTATAGTTGGTATAACTTCGCGATGAGGAAATATTGTACAGTGTGATTTATTTAACAATGTGGCTGTAATATGACGTTGTAATATTAATTTGATATTGATAGAATGTTGGGAAAATATAATAAAATATTGTGTGATATTGTTGATGGAGTACTATAGAATATGTTTGGATGTGATTTGGATATGGAAATGATTACTGACGTAAACGTTTAAGAGATTACAAAATTATGTTAGAATGCTTTTGACACCTTGATGGTCTTGAAGAAAAATTTGAAATATGAGTTTATATATAATATGATCATATCGGCTAATAAGGACATGATAGCCCATTGTTGTATTTATGATTATTCGACATCAATATTATACTTATAAATTGCTTTGGGAATGGATAAGTGATGTTGGCACTTAGCATGATTATTCGACATCAATATTATACTTATAATTTGATTTTGCATAAAAGTTTTGAAAACATCATGCGCAAGCGGTGTAAGATTGATATTAGGCTCAATGATCGTTATTGCAGATTGATATGGATGAGTGATAAGTACAGTCTTTGATGTTTTGTCAACAGGTGCCGGGAACAAGAATAAGGAGGTATTTTGAAGTACCTTAGCACACCTAGGTTCTCTAGGTCATGATATCGAATTAGATATAATGTTTATGATTGGAATATGTTATGATGATTTATATTTGCAGGTTTCATGCATTGCATTTAGAATAGTATAATTCTATTTTTGTACTTATATAAGTAATTATTGAGTCTTCACTCACTAAATTATTTTTAAACCCTTCTACAAATTGTGCACAGAGTTGAGTGAAGTATTTCGGAGTTATCCAAAAAAGACATAAGCTTGAAACATCGTCTCAAATCCCAAGGCAACTCTTGTAATTTTTGGTTTATGATTATTCTTTTGAAATTAATGATGATTTTAGGTTTTTCTTGTACAGTAATATGGGATGGGATATAGATTGAATAGATAAACTAATGTTGTCTCTCTTAGATGTTTATGATGTGTAGATATGTGGTAGATAGTTAGGCTTGCCTAATATGATGTGTATGCGATGAGTAGTTGTGAATATTAGGATTGTTGCATGATGTCTGTTAACGTATTTAAGCTAGATTATGGAAATGATTGCTGTGATTGGGACATTGTAAATGTTTTTATTTTGCAGGTGATTATCTGGGAAAATCTCTTATATTAAGGGGGATATTTTTAATTTGTTTTCTAGACAGAAAAATATTAAGTAAAAAATTATTATTACTTGCCTTAAAGTTAAATAAATTCAAGTATGGGTTAAAATTTGAGGTTGGAGTAATAAAAAAATATTAGTGAGTATAGTTTTGTGACTACACTGACACTTAATACAAACCATAATAGAAACAAAAGATTTAGTTCGTAAATTTGTAAGATATTAAAAATGTAAGTTCGCAAGTGTACGTCTCGGCCTTCAAGTTGTGACATCTTTGTTTGCCACTTTTTGCTCCATAAATTCTATCTTGGCTGTATTTTTGTCCACATCCGGTGTTGCTGGTAATGGTGCAACAGGCTGTGGAGGAATAACATGTGGTTGGGGTGGTAGTGGCTAGTAAGGCTCTGGTGGTGGCTGTGGAACTACTGGTGGTGGTGCCTAATGCTTGGTAGGCTGATTATCAAATTGTCTATTGAGCATCACAGTTAAGTTCTCAAAATTAGTGGTAAGATTCTCGAAATTCTACTCTTGTCTAGTCATACTAATATTGGGATTGTTTGACTGTCGAGGAGGTAAAAGAGGTGGAGATAAAGGCATTGGAGTATGCCTCATTGGTAAAGGTCGTCCACGTCCTCTCTTCGACGTCATTTAATTTCCTATACAGAAAGCATATGTATTTAGAATAGTAGTAAATAATCTCGTAGTTTATATTCAGGTATAAGTAGTATTATCGTATGTAAACTAATTCGCACTTATCTACATTGATACGAAACTAGACAAAACTGCTCTGCTACCAATAAATATTGTCACACCTCGTGATTGTTCTAAACACTTAATTTATGCAGAGTATGAATTTGTGGGCAAACTTTTTTCTTTTACACTAGGTTTGTCATTCGTTCAGTGTAGCATAATATTATCAAACAAATGACTACCTGATTTGGTTTAAGCCTATTACCTAAGGCTCCTAACAAAATCATTCTCAATGATTCAGCTGATAACAACAAAATAATAATTCCCATATATATATCCATTAATTTATCGATAAAGATGATTTTGCCACAATTAATTTATTTACTTGCTAGAAGTAATATGTTTTGCAATTTTAAAGTCTATTTATCTATTAAAACCTCAAACTACAATATTGCTAAGAAACTACTTAAAAATAAAATTATATACTTATCCAAAATTTATTCCTGTTATGAATCACAGATTTATTTATCGATAATGGTGAATTTAATGTGATGAATTTATTTACATCTCAATTACAATATGTTTTACAATTTAAAATCGAATTAACCTAAAATACATCCCAAGCTACAATATTGCCGAAAAATTGCCTAAACTAAGAATAGTATACATAAAGAACATCTATACCAAATATAATGCTACAAGCTCGATACTGATTCAGAAACTATCAACTCAAGCTTAATCTGAAAGGGAAACAATGAAAGGGACTGAGTTAAAGTTCAGTAAGTTAAGCATATAAAAGCAGAGTTAGAATTATACTATTCTATATAAGATGCATACAATTTATCTATATAGGTTTCAAAATCACAACATGAGTATAACACTGAAATAAACTACTTTTACTTATGTACTAGGACTTTTTAATACAGTCAAGGTCTAATGGGGGTATTAGTCGAAATGATGCTTTAAAACACCTCATTTCCCTATCACTCTGACATCTACAAACAACAATCCTACCATATACCAATTTAAACATTATTAGATCACAACATGATAAGTAATAATGTACGATGCATACTCAAGTCATGATTTCAATATTCAATAACACTTCACTGTTAAATAAAACACAATTCAACATTTTATAAACCATGTTTTATTTGGTAAACAATGCCATTGTTTGATAAAATGATTCATTAGCCGGTAAAACATTGCACTATTCGATAACACTACCTTGATTAATGTTCAAAGCTTATTGCCCGACTTAGGGTTTATCGTTCAATACAAATGATGTTTCAATAAAATCATAGTAAGTTCAATATTAGGCATAACTCTTCAATCTATCAATAAAAACTCATCCCACAGTAGCTATCAATGAGTCAATTGATCATTTGAAAACAAACGGACAATACCTACGACCATAGATCTTATAAACCCCAGTTTTACTAATTGCTCCATTTAGGGTTGAACTTGGTTAGCCCTGGTTTAGGGTTTGACCATCACTTTTAGGATTAAACCATGCTTATTTGATACCCAAAAGTCAAACCACATTGTTTGTTTGAACAACTTGGTTCATTGACCTATGGACAAAATTGTCATTTTTTTTGTTTGTTGCATTTATTCTTTTGTAACCTGAAATTATAGCTACTTGAGTTAACATATCTTCCCTAATGTCATTCATACTCAATATAAGGGAATTCCATGCTTCTAGGATGGGTGTGCCATTTTGGGAGTCCCACATACTTGTGTGTATGAGAGCTTGCGTCCTTACGCCAATATTCAGATTGTTATGATTTGGTGATTGAAATCATTTCAAACATCAAGTAGCTTGCATGGTATTATAGAAATTGCAATTATCACATAAAATTACCCTTGCACCCCTGATTTCAATTTTGTATTATTCTATTAAAATGTATATATATCTTTAATAGTCATTTTTTTTTCAAACTCACTGCTTCCAATCTCGCGCCTATCCAAATTAACCTAAAAAAATTTTAATGATAAAAAGAAAGCCAGTTGTTAAATCTAAAGAGAGAGAATTTCTTTCTCCTTTCTTTTTAGGTTGTCTTAAGTTGAATATAATGTTAAACAAAGTTAACATTAAACTTAAGTTGAAGCTCACATACAATAAGACTTAAATATGGATTCAAAGTTTCAAAATCTTTTTTTTTGTCACTAAATGAAGATCTTAATGACTCAAATAATTATATCTTTATTTTTAAAGTGTGAGAATTTTATCATTATGAGATTTGAGATTCAACACTTATATTTTTTTTTCTTTAAATCAAAGATCTCATTTTTTTTAAAAAATTATACAAAGGTCTACTAAATATTAATAAAATAGTATTACGAGCCATGAACCAGAGTTTTAAGTATTTTTTTAAAAATTATTTATGTAAGATTTTTATTTTTCAATATAAAAAAGACATTGTGAACATTACGTAAAGAAAAAATATTTAAGTTGAGAGATTTTTTAAAAGTGACTTAATGGAATAATTTTTTTATACTAACAAATTGATATTTAAGATCAAATTGTTCATTTTAATAGACTACCTCGAATTAAAGTTCAAACGAAAAAATCAAGAAAAAATTTACCCTTAATTTAATTCAGATTCCTTTTTTTTGGTACATTAATTTAATTCAGATTCTTAAAATTCAAACTCAAAGGCAAACGGAAAATTTAGCAATAAAGCTTGCAATTGCATCGAAAACGTTTGACTTTGTACCGGAAAAGAATTCGTTTAACTTGGACAACACGTCATTGTTACTCACACCACCTCTTCAGAATCCCTTTTCTGCTACCTCCTTCATATTTGTTTATAAATAAAAGCCTTTGCTTCATGTGCTCTTCCGCTTTTGATTAAACCACATATTGGGAGTTTCCTATGGAGAAAGCAGATTGTCCGCCATATTTCAGATGCCCCATATCCATGGAAGTCATGAAGGATCCGGTCACCATCCTCACCGGAGTCTCCTACGAGCGCAAGAACATTGAGAAATGGTTCCACATCTACAACAAGAAGACCTGTCCTGGTACCATGCAACGCCTCCAGAGTTTGGATATGACCCCTAATCACACCCTCAAGCGTCTCATTCTTGCATGGCAGGACAGGCTAGTCACGCCATCGTCCTCTCCCTCACGTCCATCTGACAAACACGACGAGATGGTCTCCCTCTTCAGCGCCCTTGAATCTTCTCCTTTCAAGGTAACTACTTTAAAGAAAATTAGGTCAATAGTCGAATTGGGTGATGATACTAGGTCTGACTTTATTCGATCCGGAGGTGTTGAGGCTGTTGTTCAAATGCTAGTTAATCAGACTTTCGTTGACAATTCTGATTTTGTTAGCTTCCAAGCCTGCGAAGAGGCTTTAGGTCTCTTGCATCTTCTCCCATTATCTGAGAAGGACAAAACTTTTCAATTGTTATCGAAACCAGAACCTATGAAATCCATGGCAATCGTGCTTCAACGTGGAAGTGCTGAAGCCAGGCTTTATGCCATCACCGTGTTTAGGCAGATAGCTAGAACAGATTTTGATTGGAACATTTTGCTTCAAGATCAGGGTGTGGACTTGATCAAATCTTTGTTAGAACTGGTGTATGATGAGATGTGTAGCAAGGCAAGTTCATTTGCTCTTGAGGTTCTGACTGAAATATTAGCATCTTCAAAGAAAAGTCGATTAAAGGCCATTGAAGCTGGCGCCGTTTGTGTCCTTGTGGAGCTCTTACCAGACTCTAACAGATCCAAGTGTGAGAAAATGTTGCTTTTGATCAAGCTGTTGTGTGAATGCGCAGAGGGAAGGATGGCCATGGCGGAGCATGGCTTGGGTATCCCTGCAGTTTCCAAAAAGTTGCTGCATGTCTCTACTTCGGCTACCAAACTGGTCGTGAAGATCTTGTGGTTGACGTCTACTTTTCATCCAACGGAAAGGGTTTTGGAGGAAATGCTCATATATGGAGCAGTGAAGAAGCTTGTGGCATTGATACATGTGGAGGGACGATCATCGACCAAAGATAAGGTAGTGAACATGTTCAAGTTGCACAGTAATTCTTGGAGGCGTCATCCTTGTTTCCCATGTGATTTGAAGGATTATTTGGGCTGTCCTGAATGATTCTCTCTAGTGGAAAATTGAGAAACAATTGCTAGAAAAATTATGTGGGAAATTAATCGATTTCTTCTGGATTGTTCATGGAGAACATTGACAGTTTAACTGTATGGTTGAACCAGTAATTTTCAATCTTTAATGATTAGTATATTTAAAAAAATTTAGAATGCTTAAGTTGAAAGAAGAGGAGAGAGTAGTTAGCCACTATGGAACCACACCCTTCTCTTCAATCAGCAATTCTGTATCTCTACTGTAAACAACAATTTATAAACTTATCTTTCGAAGCAGGAAATCATCCGCTGACCTTTAACGAGTGCGCTGTTTGTTTTTCAATTGCTTAAGATGCTGGCAGAGTTTGTCAATATCCATACTTCATAATATAACAATTAAAAGAGTAAAAGACCATGCGTAGTAGGTGAGCATCTTCTGCTTTAATGTGATAATGATGGTTAAGGTCAAGCCCAATTTTTTGTTAAACCACCCTGTTTCTCAGCTTCTGAATTAGTCAAATTCATTGGTATATATTGGTGATTGCCTTAACATGGTTGGATGTCTGACCTATTGATCTTTTGTTTTTTTTTTCCAGCTTCTTGCGTTGAGGACTGCAAAGAGTAAATTAAGCTTTGTCAACTTTGTCATATGTTAAATGGATAGAAATATCTACGGAAGAGAATATTGTGTTTTAGTTGACCCGACTATCATGGAGTATAGAACATAATGCTGTTGTTATCAATTTCTAGTTGTATGTATTCTTATTTTATTCTATTTAGACTTAGCAAACATTGGCTTCATTGCTTGCTGCTGTCAATTGCTGATGCCATTGGCATTTGCGAACTGTTGCATTCCTGCTCGCTTTTAAATTAAAACTTGCAATTCACCCACAAAAATTTAGAGTAGCTCTGACTTTTCTAGCTGAATCGGCTCATAGATAATCTCCTATGCTGTCCTTCGTTTCTTTAGCCTCTGACATCACTCCGTGGGAAAGTTTCAAAGATCAAACAAAATTTATTCATGATGCTGGCCACTTATTTTGATTTCATCTCAGGAATATTGCACATTCTCCTTTCAGGTAAAATCTCATTTTGCACTGATGGTCAAGGCGGTCAGAGAAAACAATTTGCTTTAACGCGAGAGCGATAGATCTGCCAAAAAAATTCAACCATTGGGGTAAACCTGCTATGGTCTATAATTCTATTGGCTATACAGATCATCAATCATATTGATCTTTTCCTTTTTTATTTTTTTATTTTTATTTTTTCAACTTTTAGGCAAGTAAAACATTGATAAATTCTTGCTGAATTCTCATTGAAATGAAGAATTACCGAGTTAAAAGTAAATGTACAATTGTTTAACCAATCAACTAACAGGAAGAGTAAAACACATTTAACTAACTTGAATTGCTCACTCAGCAACTTACTAACTCTGCAACTAACTATTGATAAATACAAAAGACAAAGATGGTGAGCTAAGCTGCAATGATGATCTTGAGCAAGTGAAGTAGGTGAGCTAGTCTGTGGTGGTGAACTTGAACTGGGGAGCTAAGCTGTAGTGATGAACCTAAGATGTTGACAATGATAGTGAATAGAAGATGAACTTGATGAAATCTGTTAGCCCTTCTCAAGCAGGAGTGTAGATGCTCTGTATGCCAAGCTTCTATACAAAGGTATGAAGACTATTTGACGTGTGAGGCTTAGTAAATATATTTGCTAATTGAAGAGAAGATGAAACATGAAGTAGCCAAATCACTCCAGCTTGAACCTTTTGTCTGATAAGTTGACTTTATATACTTGTTTCTTTCATGAAAAACTGGATTTTTCAACTATGGCTATAGCAGACTTATTATCACAGAATAACAAAGTAGATTGTGGATGAGCAACTTGAAGATCTTGCAGTAAATACAGTAACCGTTGTAGCTTACAAGTAAGAGAAGCAATTGCCCTATACTCTGCCTCGGAGAAGACTGGGAAACAATTTGCTGTTTTTTAGATCTCCATGAACTAAGGGATTCACCAAGAAACACACAATAACCAGTATCTGATTTCCTTATATCTAGGCAAGAAGCCTAATCTGAATCACTAAATGATTTCAGCTGCAAATCAAAAAAGGTGGGAAAGAACAATCCTTGACCAGGTTTGCTTTTATATATTTGAGCACTCTATGTGCAGCAGCCATATGAAGATCAGTAGCTTTCTCTAAAAAATGGGATAATTGTTGAAATACAGAAGTTAGATTTGGTCTTGTTGTGGTCAAATAAAGCAAAGGCCCTATTAATCTTCTATATACAGTAGGATCTTCTAATGGATTACCAGCTGTTTTTTATAGTTTTAGAAGAAGCTAGTAGAGTAGACATTGGTTTACAGCCAATAAAACCAGTATCCTATGGAATTTCAAGTGCATACTTCATCTAACATAAATTGATCCCTTTTGAGGACCTTGCAACCTCAACTCCAAGGAAGTACTTAAGAACATCCAAATCCTTAATCTTGAAGGCAGAATCAAGATAATGCTTCATGTCTTCAGTGAGGTTTTCATCATTTCTAGTTAATATCACGTCATCAACATAGACTAGTAATATGATGAAAGAATCACCATAATTTTAAACAAATAAGGAATGATATAAAGAGGTTTGTTTAAAACATTTCTTAAGCAGAGCTATTGTAAGCTTTGAATACCATTGCCTATTGGCTTGCTTCAAACCATCAAGGGATTTCATCAACTTGCATTCCTATCTTGCTTTGTTATTTTTCAAACCAGGTGGAACTTGCATAAAAACTTCCTCATAAAGAAAAGCATTGTTAATGTCTAGTTGATGTAAGTGCCACTGCTTAGCTGCTGCCTCTGCTAATAATGTTCTTATTGTGCTCATCTTAGCAATAGGTGAAAATGTTTCTGTATAATCCACACCAACCTATTGAGTATACCTCTTTGCAACCAATCTAGCCTTGAACCTCTTAATTTGCCCATCAGCCTTATACTTGATCTTGTACACCCATTTAAAACCTACTGCTTGCTTGGAAGGAGGTAGATCTGTGATTTTCCAAGTATTATCTGCTTGTAAGGCTTCTAATTTAGTTGCCATGCTTTATAGCTTGGTTATAGGTATGTGGTTCAATCATAGTACTGATTTGAATAGAAAATGCTTGTGTGCAGGTGAACATTTATTGTAGTCAAGGATAGAAGCTAGAGTATAAGGAGTACCTAGAGCTATTATTGTTGTATATGAAGATTGGGGATGAGCAAGGTTAACTAAATTACAGTGATAGATTGGCTTGTTATGCAAGGTTAACAAAATTACCTAGAACTTTTGTGGTAGATTGCCTTGAAGTTTTAAAGATCTAGCCACATTTAAAATGTGTTGATGTTTGGACACAAAATGTTTGGTGGATAATCCCTTTTAGCAAATAAAAGAAATTCATATTAAACTCTAGACCATTATCAGTCTTGATCACTACAATTCTTTTGTCAAATTGTGTTTCAACAAGAGAACAAAAATTTTGCAGCGAAGATCTTGCCTTTGACTTGAGTTTCGTCAAGTACAACCAAGTAAATCTGCTATAGTCATCAACAATTGTTAAAAAATAATAATGAACACAAAAGGATGCAACATGATAGGATCCCTAAATGTCAACATGAACAAGATCAAAGCAAGCACTAGAGACAAAAATGCTAAGTGGAAAGGAAATTCTCTTCTGTTTTGCAAAATGACATATATCACAAGGCATTGCATTTTCTAAAGGAAATTGAATGATCTTCATTACTTATCAGTTTCATTCTAGTATAGGAGATGTGTCTAATCGGTAATGCCATATTTGGTTTTTTAGAAACAGATTGTAGAGAAGCAACTATTCTAGGATGAGAATTGTCAGGCTAATGAACGTCTTGAAGTTGGTAAAGACCCTAAACCTGTTTAGCTAAACCAATCAAGTGAGGATCCTGGGGTGGCAAATCCCTGGCCAACCTAGGCTCCTTAGGTTTGGTTGGCCAGGGTTTTGCCACCTCAATATCCTCACTCATTCGTACTGTCTTCTTTAGGTCAATCGACCCTCAAGGTTTTGTCGTAGAATAACACTTCAATTCGCATCCGGAGGAATTCGAAGCCTTGACATCATGCAAGTGTTGAATCCTCTTAACTGTTTTATCGTGAGGGTTGGGAGTGCCTAGGTTGGCCAAGGATTTGCCACCCCAGCACCGCTGACTCATATGTACTATCCTCTTTAGATCCACTGACCCTTGAGGTTTTGTTAAGGAATAACACCTAAATTCGTGCCCGGAGGGATTCAAACCCTTGTCATCACGCAAGAGTCGAATACCTCCTAACCAATTGTCCTAAAGAGGACAATACGGATGAGTAAGGATACTAGGGTGGCAAATATCTGATCAATCCAGGCACTCCTAGCCCTAACAAATCATCCTCCATGTTCTTATATCCTATACAATACAAAAGTTAAATTGAAATATGAGAAAACAATTAAGAGATTCAGTTAGCTTGCTACCTACAATCAAATTGAAAGAAAAACTGGATACAAATAGGGCATATTGCAAGATGAAGTGAGTAGACAACTTGACTGTGCCAATATGTGTTACAAACACGTATTGCCATTTGGTAATTTAACAAAAGAATTAGAAACAGGTTTGTAGGAATCAAAATATTTGAGATTGCAAATAATATGATCTGTAGTTCTTAAAGAGATACTTCGAAGGTAAAGATGAATGTTCAATGGTATAGGTTGCAACAGATTTAACAATAATACCTGTTTTGGAAGAAGGATAAGAAAGATTGTTTGTTTCAGTTACTGCATTAGCATAAGAAGTTGAAGCAGAAGACATGTCAGATGATTGAAGCAATTTAAGCAACTTTCTATACTGATCTTTTGTGAAGACCATTGGAAATGACTCAGATTCTCCCTTAGCCTTTTGATATTTTGGTTCATCTTTGCTGTTCTCCATATAACCACTTAGCATCAATGTGATTTGTTGAACCAGTTCTGAATTTTGGCTTGAAACCTGGTGGATAGCCGTGCTTTTATAGCATTTGTCAATAGAATGACCAGTGCAACCACAATGAGTGCACACAACTTTGTTTCCATTTGCACTAGGTCATCTTGAAAAAAAATTTCCAACTAGGTTAGTAACTATTTTGTTTGCAAAAGCATTAAACTCATTCTTTGAGAAGGAATAGAAAAACAAAATTCATTTGTCTCTCTTGTTGGATTACCAAAGCAAAGACTTGTTAATGGTTGGCAAGGGTTCCATTAACATGCTTTGTGATCTAACAGTAGAAAAACTTTCATTCAACCGCTTGGAAACCTTATCACATAGTCATTTTCTTGGAATTTTCTTGCTGTTTCCAACGCTTCACATCTGCAAGAAGGATTACAAGAACAATTTGGAATGAATATAAGATTAATGATCTCATCCCAAAATGCCTTAAGCTTTGTAAAATAATCTATCACAGTAAAGGAATTCTGTGGAAAGTGTTGATTTCTTTCTGCAACTTTAAAATTCTAAAAGATCTCATTGAGAGAATCTGTCTCTCAAATCTTTCCAAACATCAATGGCATTATCAAGCCATATCACACTCTACCCAATAGAAGGTGAAAGAGAATGTAATATCCATGAAAGAACCATGGTATTACATCTTTCTCATGCTAGAAATATAGAATCATTCTTGGAAGGAATTGCTATCGAGCCATCAACTAATTAAATCTTGTTCTTGGAGAGAAGTGCCATTCTCATGGCTCGGCTCCAAGAATGATAACTCGATCTAGCTAAGACTGAAAAAACGAGAGTCAAATCAGGATTCTCATTCGGAGGAAGAAAGGAAATGATATTTCAAATCTTGTTGGTGCAGCCATGAATTCTGAAATGAAATGAAACTACTTTCTTAAAAATGAAAAATGCAAGAACACTCGAGAATTTGAGAAGACAAGCTTAAGAAAGATTCAACAGGAAATTTTTTTTTTCAAGCTTTGATTCCATGATAAAATATTGATGAATTTTCATTGAAATGAAGAATTACATAGTTAAAGTATATATACAAAGTGTTGAACCAATCAACTAACAAAAGAGTAAAACATACTTAACTAACTTGAACTGCTGACTCAACAACTTACTAACTCACTCTGTAACTAACTATTGAAAAATACAAAAGACAAAATTGGTGAGCTAAGCTTCAGTGATGATCTTGAGCTGGTGAAGGTGAGCTAGGTTGCAGTAATGAACTTAAGCCGGTGATCTAAGCTACAGTGATCAGTGAAGAGAATATGAACCTCATGAACTCTGTTACCTCCAGTAAATTGGTGCTTTCAAGAACCATTTAGCCAAACAGAATAGAAGAAAGAATAACTACCGCCATGCTTGAAATGGAAAATGGAAACCCTCATCTCTTATAAAATATAAAAACAGAAATATTAACTGTGGTAATTTTTATTGGGCTCATTTGAGTTCAATGTTATGTTGACTACGTAAAATGCCTAGAACAGCTTATTACTCATCAAAGGAGTTACATGCATATACCCAAACGGGCTTTGCTCATTACAGAGACTGCAACTTTCTGCCCTATTCACAACATCATTTTAAGTGTCATCTAAAGCTTTGCAATGGCATACGGTGGCAGGTTGAACTTGGATCTATTGGGAAGCTTTAGATCTTCCCATTCTTCATTGTTCACCCTGCAGAAATAGCGGTCAACTGTACTATCAGAAATAAG
This sequence comes from Heritiera littoralis, assembly GCA_031772115.1. Lineage (NCBI taxonomy): Eukaryota > Viridiplantae > Streptophyta > Magnoliopsida > Malvales > Malvaceae > Heritiera > Heritiera littoralis. Next base: position 1,491,524 of record JAPDPK010000092.1, on the reverse strand, counting down.
CTCCAATTTGGATGGCTCCCACTGGCAAAACAAAAGGGAAGCGACTCAATCATTCTACTTAATAAAATTCTTAAGATGGAGACAAGTGATTGAAGATTCAGGAAAGAGAATATCAACCTTTGGGTTCTTATCCTTATCCAGTAATAAAGCCCTGCAACCCTGCATTAAGAAAGTAAGATTTTAATCAATTGAAGAAACAACGAGAACTAAAGCTAGTTTAAATACATAAATTTGAGTTAGCTTAAAGCCTAAAACCTCAAAAAAGTCTTTGCTGATTTCTCCCCGCAAGACATGACAAACCATTCTATAGTCACGAACAAGGCATGGACCCACTCCTTGGAGCCTCCCTTCTCTTATCTGATACAGTAAGAACAGAATCAACTTTAAGCTGAAACAATTCATCAAGCTTCAAAAAATCTCCTAATTAGATAATCCATGATCATTCATTCAATAATATATAAGGAAATCAATTTGTTTCCGTAAAAAATAAAAAAAATAAAAAAAGTCTTTTCTATTGTTATAATCATTATCGAGTATTTCATAATGAACTAGATTCAAAAAATATGATATAGAGTGCAAATCATATATCAGATTTGTTGGTGGGGAAATTGGCATGTCTTGATCAAGATGAAAATGTCAACTTACTGATCTAAGAAAAATTTTAAGACTTGTTGGTGAAGCATTATTCAGTGTTTGAATTGTAGCAGAGATCCAACCATCCATTTGGTCAACAAGCTCCCTCTCCTGTGCAAGCATGTTCATCAGATTGTTGTCTTAGGTGGCATATACTGATGGTATAAAAAACAGCACGAAACTTTGAAAACAATGCAAGAACATTAAAAGTAAGCACCAGTTTAATATTTCCCAGAACAAAAAAAAAAAAAGGTGATCAACTTACAAGAGAAGATAAAATTTCTTCAACTGTTTTTTTAGAAAAGCATCGATCAATGATATCTAATCTGCAGCCACATAGCCAATGATAATGAGGATTTAGGAAAGTCATGTCAGTATGACATCAGCAAGTTCGATTTCAAAGAACAAACTACAAATTAAAAATATCATGTACCAAACAGTGTTGTCAATAGCAGTCATAGCGGCCGCTATAGCGCAGTATAGCGTAGTGGGAAATTTAACTACTGCTACGACATCATATATAGCGTAGCAGTTTTGTAATAGCAGATAATAGCGGCCACAATAGCGGGTAGCGGATAGCGGCCAATAGCAGCCACAATAGTGGGTAGCGGATAGCGGCCAATAGCAGCTCTATTGAGCATATTTGGTGAAATGTCCATTTATCCATTCTTTTCTTGATTTAATTTCAGCTAATGATTTTATTGTATTTAAGGAGATTTAAGTCTTTTAAGCCTTTTTTTAAGATTGAACTTTTTTATTACAGCTCATTTTTTACCGTACATAATTTTTTTTTAAATGAACTTTTTTTATTAAATATTAAACTAAAAAGTAAAAACTTTAAATTAAATTATCTGGATGTGAGCGTAATTGGAGTGTCTTCGAACAAGTATTTTCCTTTTCCTACTATTTTCTAGTTATGAATGAACTGAATTAAAAATAGATTTTTTAGAGAAACAATTTACTATTTCTTAGAGAACAAAAGATAGTAAAACTTTTTTTAAAATTTTATTTTGCTATTTTAGATTCACTCTAAGAAGAGAAACAACTTGAGCATCAGAAATTGCATGACTTGGTTTTCTTGAAGTACAATCAAGCACTTAAAGCTCGATATGATATAAGAAATGAGATTGATCCTATCATTCTAACTGAAATTGATTCTAGTAAATAGTGGCTGCTGGGAGAGATGGGTGGAGATGATGCTGAAAATGATTTGGTTTATGAAAATGATAATTTGACATGGGAAGATGTAGAGAGGGCATCAGGAGCAAGTGAAATTAGAACTTAAACTAGGGGGCAAACAAAAAAAAATGTGAATCCAAAAACTTCTAGAACTCCAGCCTTAACCTCTAAAACTCTAGTCACAAAATCTAAAACATCAGCCACAACCTCTAGAGTCTATGGGGACTATGAAGCTACTACTAGAATTATTGAAGCAGTGGCTAAGCCTGCTTTGGATCTTGAAAGATCAGATGAGGAAGAAGAGGACTTTGACTTTGAGCTAGATATTGGTGGTAGAGCTCAAAAAGACCAAGTTGATGATGATGATGATGATTTTGGGGCTGAGCAAGAGGAAGTAGAAGCTGAAGAAGATGAGGAGGATTAGTAGATTGTGATTCTTAGGAATTGCATTTGTGTTTATGCTTGTGTTTTATTATCTTATGTGACTTTATTTAGAGTTTTATTATCTTATGTGACTTGGTAACTTGTTATTTGCAATGGTTTTATTGGCTTGAGAACATTATTTGAGTGCTTTGTGTAATTTTTATGAGCTATTATGGTCATTATTTTGTTTTCTATTAAATTAGATATATTTTTTATAAAAAAAAATTATGGCTGCTATTGTGTCAATAGCAGCTGCTACGCTATCCGCTACGCATTCGTAGCGGATTTTGGCTTCACCACTATTCACTATTGATAACACTGGTATCAAATCAGGCTTTTGGAATATATAAATGTTGGGGGATATGTGCCTTCACTTTACAGTTATAGACTAACTCATCTGCCATATACAGAACTAAAACACAAGGGCAGATATTCACAATTTTTTATATTCACTGTCAATATGAAAGATCTCTCTCTCCCCCTTGTTGGGCTGCAGATATCAAACCTTCTATGCAAGAAAATAAAATACTGATAGAAAACAAACCTATTATATACACTCTGCTCTTTCAATGAGGGTTGCTTGCAGTATTGATCAATAATTGATGAAATGACAACTGGGTCACTGGAATCTACATTGGATAATGCAGCTTCTAACATAGGTAATTTCTGTTGATTGAGCGAGAAGATATAAACAAATAAAGTAAGAAGTGAAATTAAAGAAAAAAAAACTTTCTAAGGCATAAACAAGACAGGTTCATACTTTGGACTATAAATTCAGCAAAGATTTTAGGGATTCTAATGAAAGACTAAGTAGGATCAAATGCTTTCTTAGTGCAGGAAAAACAATTCACAGATGGCAACTTGAATAGATGGAGTCATTTTTCTGGAATTAAAAGCTATTACATAATTTCAAACCTCCAAAAAGTCAATTTCAATTCCAATGCGAGAACTATGCAACTAAGCTCTTAAAAATATGCATATATAGCCTAGTGTTCTATAAACATTAACAAGTGTAATGCGCTTCCTAGATAGTTAGATAACTTCAATACCCAAGATAGAAGCACAGACCAATTTCTGGTCATTGTAATCTGAGTTATGTGCCTAAAGTAATCACAGAGCTTCTCTCAGTTCACAAAGCACAGATAAGTAGGAGAATGTATTTGCAGTTTTAGTTACTTTAATAAGTGCACACAGAAATATGGCCTTAGTTTCCCCAGCAAAACCAAAGATCTGATTTGAGTTATAAAAGTAGCTATATACAGTAAAGCAGCACATGCATAAAACCTTAAAAGATGAATCTGGTTACTGTTATAAAAGTAGCTTTATATAATATATAAGCATATGTTTATTAGCTGACACTAACTCTACACTTTAGCTTTTGAAGATTAATGTTTAAATAGAATAAGATGAAAAATGTATGTGAACTTTACTTGCCAAAGGGAACACAAAGCTGACACTTGTTATGTGTTCCCTCTATCATGTTTTCTCAACCAACAAGTATGAATCTACATTTCCTCAAATATATTTGAACTCAACCATGTATTAGGCTGGGAAGCATACTGCTGAAGGGACAAAGTGTGTTGCAAGGCCACAAGCAAGCATCTCTGCACCATCCAACCTTGAACCAGTAAGACCAATGTATTCTCCTGCCAGATGATGGTAATGATATGTGAAGATAATACAAAGCAAATTCAAGTGTACAAGTTTTTGGGCTGGCTAGAACAATCAATGCAGCATGAAACAGTTCTATGAACCAAAATAGACCTGACAAAGGCCAAATATAGCTATCATAAAGCAGAACCCAATTTATGGTGCCTTACTGCCTCTGTATTTTTCCTTATAACTGTAAAAGGCATCAGCCAAAATCCTGGATGATACTATAAAGAGGTGAGACAATGGTTCATCCTATTTTTGAAAGGATTCAGATATGAAATTTCAAAAAATAATAGTATTTAGGGCATGTATAAGATAAGCAAGAATATAAGTGGGATTACCAAAAAATCCAGGGAGCCTTGACAAGAAATACGAGGCTCCTACATCTGGGAAGAGTCCCAAAGCTGCTTCGGGCATTGCAAAAATCTACACAACATCCAATATATAAACATATAGAGAGAGAACTGAAACTGCTACATGTAGAATCTGATTGTCTCACAAGTTTATAGAAAATGTAAAAAGTAGACAAGATTTGTGGAAGACATCATTGTAATTGGAGATTTATCATTATTGATTGAACAATAGAGAAAATTTTAGCTAAGAATGATAATATAGCCATTTTTCCTTCTAATAAATGCAAGGAAATTCTAAAATATTTCAAAGAAGACGTAAAATGAGAAATACCGTGTTCTCTGTTGCAACACAGAATCTACCATGCAGTGAAGCACCAGCCCCACCTCCCATAACGATTCCATTAAGAATTGAAACCTTCAACGAGATTTGCATTCTCACAATTAGAACAAACATACATATACATACATATACAGTCTTACATGGCCTTATTTTTTTTGCAATTTTACTTAGGGTCCATTTGTTTCACTGAAAGGGACTTCTAGAAATCCATTTCTGTCTTTTTTAGTTTTTAATTGACAGAAAATAACATGGTTGAAGGAACAACCCTCTCTAGTCAATGGATAAAGACGGCAACATGGGAGAAATTTTCTTCTACTTTTGTTTTTTTTTTGTTACAGTTCTACTTTTGAAAACCAGAAGACAATTTCCTCTTTTATAACCCAAAACATCTCTTCACCCTTTATTCACATTAGAGACCCATAAACCCAGCCCCTCTACCACCAAAACCACCAAGCTGGCAACCACCCACTCCTGCATTACCACCACCTGTGACCACTGGTTGCTCCCTTCCAACCAGTGGCAACATCTTCTCTTCCTCCTCGCCTTTTTCCTCTTTCCTTGCTCAAGAAACCTTAAAAATTTGATTTTCTCTTGCTCTTCCTAATCACAACTTCCACCTTACTCCTGCTGTCTCAATCTATTTCCTCCCTCTCCACTCTCCACAGATCATCCATGACCCTTTTTCATTGAAAATCTCATATCACAACCCAAACACCCCATTCATATCAAGAGTTGCAAGTCGCAGAAGCTTCAATTTCCCCAACTGACAACCTCTCAAGGAAGCCCAGCAACTTGTCAATTGATTTCATCCTTTCACACTCCATTTTTGCTAATTTTCAGATTTTGAGTTCTTTTTATACTCAAATTCCTGATTTTTGTTGTTCTTGATTAATTTTTTTGAGGAATTATTATATGAACTTGAAGATGAATTTTATGCATTATTATGTATAGATTTCACTCGATTTAGGGTTTTGAAATAATTTGATCTTATCAATTTATTATTATCAATTTTGCTTGACTTGAAAATTTTTTATGTTTGTAGCTAATTTATCACATTATATGGTTATTTCTGACATATAAATTCAACAAATTTGTTAACATTTTCAAGAATTTATGCCAATACGTTTAGACAGTGTGAATAAGTTATTGAGGTACTGCAGTTTAAAATTATTCATGGATAAAGAGTTTTAGAAGTTATATCTGTATAATCAGAGAAACTGTTTTTCACAATGTTATCCAAACAGCAAAATATATTAGCAATTCAGAGAAATACTTTTGAGGAAAAAGTTTTGTTTCATGGAAGAACATTTTAGCAAAACAAATGGAGCCTCAAAGGAAATCGGATTACCTGCGGTTTGCTATACGTTGCTATCAAATAGTTTAAGGTGAACACCTTCGAAAAAAAGCTAGCACCTGCTCTCCAACCATCTAAAAAATATAAATGCATAACAAAAGATCATTGACTCTAAAAACACCCAACAAAAGAGAAGACAAAGAAGGCACTTTGGACTCTACACTTCAGATGTGGGTCCACCGTGCTAGGAAAAGAGCAATCATAAATGACAGCTGATGTGAGGTAGACAGAGAGGAAATGAAGGCGTTTGCAAACTAATAATGTAACTCATTAACCTTTCAAACCTAAAGGAAAAAAAAAAAAAGAATCTATACCTGCCCTAATATCACGTACCACAGTTGCAACATCTCCACCAACAGAAAATGCTCTTCCTTTTCCCTAATGACAAAATGGCCAGCAATAAGGTACATTCTCTTCAATGCTATACCAATGAAGGAAATTAATCTTATGGAAGGGATTAGTCAAATAAGATAACTTACCTAGCAAATTTCCAAAATCATACAAAAAACTTAATTCATGCAAAATAAGTAAATCTTTTGACAATTTGATTACAGTAAGGAATAACACTGGTCAAAACTCAGCAGACAATACCACTTTGCAATGTATTCTGCCAATTAAGTGGCACCAATGAGAAGTAAATTCCTATCTGGCCTTTACCTAAGAACCATATATGATTACCATGCTATTAAGTAAGAGCCCAATTATAATTCCAAAAGGAAATGTATGGAGATTCTAAATGCTAATAAGTAAGAGCCCAATTATATTTCCAAAAGGAAATGTATGGAGATTCTAAATTAAGACAAAACATAGTCATGAGTCATGACTGTTGACTATCTATGGCCATGCTGATGGGCTAAGATATGGGTCATTTGACACCGTTTTTACTTTCAATTTTCTGAAAACAGCAACAAAAAATATGTTTGGTAATTTCTTTTGTTTTCGAAAAACAAAAACAAAAGAAAATTTTCTGAAATTATTGGAAATAAAAAATTTTTTTGTTTTCATTGTTTTCAGAAACATTTTTTTTTTGTTTTTGACACTATTCCTAAGTAATAAGTGACTATGTATTAAAATAATATTATATATTTTCATAATAAAAATTATAAAAATAAAACTAATTTTTAATATAATATAATATTTAACTGAAAAATAAATAGTTTAAAACTAATATATTTATTTGAATATAGAAAATTTGAAAATGTAAGAAAATAATTTAAATATATATTACTTGAAATTATAATACTATAATAATATCTAATTTGACTATATTAGATATATTTTAAGTAATATCATTTAATATAATTCTAATATGTTAATAATTAATATTATTACTATTAAGTACTATAGTTTAATATAATATTTTTTTTCAATTAGATTTAAAATCTATCACCGGTACTATTAGATAATTTAATATATTAAATAAATGAATACTTAATCATCATCATTATCAAAGTTTTTATCTCAAGGGATTGAAGTAGGGTACATGAATACTTAATATTAAATAATATTATATTATATTAAATTTAATATATTTTAATAATTATATAATTTATTATAAATAATTAGTTGAGTATACATTATTTAATAATTTAGAATTATTAAAAGTAAATAATTATTTAATATATAAATTAGAATTTTATTAAATTCTATTATTTTCTAATAAAATTTAATATTAAATAATTTTATTTAATATTACTTTTTAATATTAATTGAATTCTGATTTTATATTATGTTTTTTAAATTCTAATATGATTATATGATGATATTCAATGCTACTATTAAATAGTATAGAATAATATTTATTTAATATTACAAAGATAATATTATTAAAATAATATAAATTTATTTAACAAAATAATTGTTATTTTTATTTAATTTTTGAAATTATATTTTTGCGAATTGAATTATTATATCTAAAACAATTTAAACTTTAAATAATTGTTTTCAATATAATTCATATAAAAATATTGGATAATTATCCCATACACCGTCAGTAGAGTTTTTTGACTCCACAAGCGAGGTTAGAATGATGACACGTCTTATTTTATTTATTTTTTATTTTCTTAATATTTTTAAGGGACATGTGTAATCATCTTAACCCTGATTGTGAAGTAAAAAAAACTCCATTGATGATGTGTAGGATATTAATCTAACAACATTAACCAAACATGTTTTATATTTTTAAAATTTTGAAAACAAAACAAAATTTAGAAAAAAAAAAAACCAAAAAAAAGAAACAAGGACGATCCCAAACAACCTATAGTTAAATATAGATAGCCTTTCTATTGGAGATTCCAAGAATAAGCAAGTAGAATGGCCAAACCCAAAATGTGCTGTCAAACAAATCTGATTGACTAACTTGAAATGATAAAAGAGTGGAGACCAGGCATGCTTGTGTGCAACCCAAAAATGTCATTAGACCCAAATTTTTACAATTTCATGTTCCTCAGTATTTTTTGGTCATATTGTTTCTTTTAATAAAGTAAAAGAGAATGGGTACTAAAGCTCTCTTCATTGGCGTTTACCTTCAGTATTACCAGCTTCACATTAGGATCCTCCTCATAGGCAAGAAAAAGTTCCAATAACCGAGAAATCTGCCATAAATAGAGAAAATATTATTGATGTTTTATGTTTCAGCAAATTCATGTTTGTTGACGGACAATGTATAACATTCTTATAGATAACACAGAAATAGAGAAGAAAATCATGATAATGAAAGTGCATTCTACAGATCCTGAATACATGAATCTATTGGAACTAGGGATGTGTACAAGAAATCAAATGAACTAGCATATAGCAGTTATAAGAACAATTATAGCAAGTTGTTTGACCCGCCTATATTTTGGGTATTGTAGATATTGTAATCTGACAAAAGGTCAATGAATTCTCAAACCATAAACAATAACAGCAGCACAAGCAAAAAAAAAAATTTGCAAACAGAATACCAGTTTAAATCAACCAAGGCCAGCCGGATAGGTTAATTGAGGTTGAAGCATATCCACATGTTAATTACAGAAAGGAAAATTACAACATAAAGCATTTCATTCTATAATTTATTATATGACACAAGGGTAATTCCCAAATACTGAAAGAGTTGAAGGACCCTACTGGGAAGAGATCATCATACCATCTGAAATGATTGGGCATTGAGCTGCTTGGGCCTGTTGAAAATTAGTATTCTGGCAGAGGAGTTTGCTTGTATTAGAATCTGCAGAGCTAATGAAGAAACATGAGTGATCCTCCCAAATATGCCCAACTTAGTTAATATGTGAAGCAAGTGACAATCTGCCAGACAGATGACATATTTGTAATTGAAATGAAAAGAAAAATGAATTTCAATTACCAAGACAATAAACGGAGTTTGAATTGCTAAAATAGTTTTAAGTTAATTTAAGCTCCGCGTAGGATCAAAGAGAGAGTTAGAGGAGAGGAATGTTTTCTGGGTTTTGTCTCCTATAAAACACGATTTGAGATGTAAAAGTCTTTTGAATGAAGGAAATCGTTAGAACACAGAATTAAAAAAAAAAAAAACCCCAGATTCCAGAAGAAAAGCGGAAAACGAGCATTATAAATGAAGAAGCACCTGGTCCTGTTTCTGTTGGGAAGAAACGGATGAAGCCATGTGTATTGATTTGTACTTGAAAGTATTAACCCCTTCTCAGAACGACGGGAAACAATTGCAAAATGAATATTTTTTAAAAAGAATACCGAGAGCCGACAAGGCACTGTTTTAAGGCTGCTGAGGCAGGAGAAAGGATTGTATGAAACAGTTACGCCACGTCAGTATTTATCCCTTCCATTCAAATCATGCCACGTAATCACTTTATTGAAAAAAGTCATTCATTTATTACATATCACATGTGATAATTATATTGTAAATATTTATTTTAAGAGACTCATTAATGATTCTGGTAATAAATGAATGACTTTTTTAATAAAGTGATTACGTGGCATGATTTGAATGGAAGGGATAAATGCTGACGTGGCGTAACTGTTTCATACAATCCTTTCTCGCTGAGGGAGTACAGAAATGATCCATATCATTAATTAGATTTGGACTTTGACTTGTGGCTCATTATAACCATCCGTTTAGGGTTCGAATCCCGAGGAGTTCGTCTTCTTGACCATAAATTCCAAACTCAGTTACAGCAGGAGGGCAGCAAGACAGCAAGTCAGCAGAAACGAAAAATAATGGTGGAGATGAAGTTGGATGAAGGAAGGGCTGGCATGCTGCGGCAGCACCCAATTCGCCAAGCAAATGCTTTGGCCTCTCCATTTCCGATCACAGTGTCTCTGCCGCCACGGAGATCTGGTTCAACAAAGTCGCTTCTCTCTCTATCCCTCTCGTTCTTTATGTCTTCAATCGATTCTTCTTATACTTCTACTAAAAAATAATAGTAAATTACTTGATTAATTTGATGGTGAAGGTTGACGTTATTGGTTGGCTGGAAGCGTTTGCAGCTCATCCTCAGATCGGAGAATCCCCTACTTCTCACACCGCCACTGCTCAGTCCGTCTCTTTTCCTTTTTCCTCATTTAATTGCTATATAACAATACCAATAATTACAGATTGCTTTTTCTTCTCTTCATCGCATCATGGTTATACTATTTGCTCTCTGTATGAATCGTCATTGGATATCAACGTAATGGGAATTAGTGGAAAGAAAATTGTTAACCAAAACAAACGAAATACAACCACTGCTAAGATTCATTTTCCTTGGCTAAACATCTCAGAGAACATTAGGACACAATGACTGTTTATTGTTCCATTTCTTTGTAATTAGATTTTTCATTTTGCTTTCTGCTTTTTCTTTCCGTACTGTTTACAATATCGGAAACATCAAACATTTGTTTGTTGGTGTGAAGTAAGGGTAAACCAAACAAGTTCCAGTTTAATTGTCAAACTCTTTGGGAGCACTTGGTTCAGAGTATGTATAACACTAGCTTTGGCAATAGGATTCTCCCCTGCAAGATTACCAAAGCCCTCTTAATTAATCTTTTTTTAAATTAATAACCTCTATAAATTAATAACAAATCATGATCTCAACTCGGGCTACTATAGAAAATTAATAAACCCTTCTTCTATGGTAATAATTAATAATTGTATTTAAAATCTAAAGTAAAATTTCAGTCCCAACTATCATCTAAATTACTAATTTGATAAAAAAATACAAAATATATTACATAATATTTAAGAATTAGAAAAACATTTAAAGATTTCTTATTTCAAGAACTAAAAAAGTGTAAATATATGGATAATTATTCTATAAACTGCCGATGAAGTTTTCTTATTTCACAAGCTGTGTTAGAATCATGACACATGTCTTATAAAAATATTTAAAAAATAATCCTAACCCTGCTTGTGGAGTAAAATAATTTCATCGTCCGTGTATGGAATAATTATCCTAAATATATTACATAAGATATAATTGCAATGAGATTTTTAAAGAATTTATCAATCAAAATGAGATTTTTAAAGAAAATGCTATAGATTTATTGGAGAATGTGAAAATTAAACAGACACGTTTTCAAAACAAAACATTATTTTACAATGTAAAACCCTTCAAATATATAACTCTTATAAATTAATACTCAATGATGGGTCCCAATAGTATTAATTTGGAGGGATTTCATGTATGTCATTCGTGCATTTGGTTCATATGGCTTTTATACAAGATTCTTATGTTTGGTTTACAAAGGAAAGATTTTTGATAAGATTCTTAATGAATTCTTTTACTAAATTTCTCTCTTAGACAAAGAATTGGATATCCATTTGATAATGATTTCATAATTTAATTAGATCACTTGTAACATATGTATTATGTTCTTATCGAAAATTATTTTATTTTTCTTCTCAAAGGTCATTTGATTCAAGAATATTCAACAGCATAAAACATATAACCACTATACACAAATTATTTAAGAGTTGTTAACGTATATCCACAGCCATTTTACCAAGTCAGAATATTCAACAACAAAAAAATCAGTATATGAACATCTTTGACAGGGTTCTATGCTATTAATACATACACTACATACAACTATAGCATCTGTTTCTCTCTGTCCAGTCTCTAGTTTACAATGGTATGATTCTATAACTCTAGTGTTTTGCCAAAACTCATGACACTCTTGAATCACCAGTAGCATCAAACTAGCCCCTAGCTCTGCATGATAAAATCAATGCAATGGCAGAGCAACAATAGTTGAATAATTGCAATTTATTCAGGTGCCTATTAGGCATCGAAAACAAGGCCCTAAAAAACAGTCACCAAGCACCTAAACGCACACTCGCACACAGTAAATAGTTAATGTTGTCGGATTGACAAATTCTTATTTAGGTTTTTTTCCCGAAAAGAGTGATCACTTTTTGGCCTTTCAGGAACTTTCTAACTAGAATGCTTGATACAGGCAAAAATTTGGACATGTATTTCTAATCTGTGCCGCTGGGAGGAGTGCTGCTGACACACTTACTGAATTGAAAGTAAAGCTTGACCTAATATTGCTTTAGAAATTGCAATAATCTAAAAGCTAAACTTTATTCAAATGATGTATTTGTGGAAGAATTTGTGAAATCAATTATTTGACTTTGATTGTTGGCTCGGAAATTGCAATACTTTATTTTAATAATTGCCTGAATATAGATCATTTACAGGCCGATAGGAATTAAACTTGAGTCAGCTGGGAGAGTAGTTATTACAAGTTTGAATTTTATGCCAATGGTGAAATTATTTATTGTCCCTCCAACCTGACTTTATGCTGATATTTTTTATGACAACAGTAAATTAGCTGAGAACATCTCTTTCTTGACAACATGTTAACCATCTCTTCATCTTTTAAAGCTATTGAAGTTGACATCTATTTAGCCTGAGCTTTAGATCATTTACCAACTTATAGAGATACTTCTCAAGTCAGTCTGATGTAACTATTACATGCAGGAGATGTACCATTAGCTGAGCAGATCACTTTGTTGAGAACATGTTCTACAATCCCTGCATCTTTTAAAGTTGTTGAATCTGATTTCTGCTGGCCACCTTATGCATATCATCATTTTGTTGAATGTGTCAACTGGCCAATGTACCATCCTGAAGTTGATATCAATTATTCTAAATTTTGCTCTTGTAGAATCGGTACTTGAATAGGCCCTTACTTGAACTTGAGATAGCAGCCCAGAGCAAATGAAAATAACAGAATCACGTCTTAAAAAAACTTCTCTACGCTAAAGCAAAATCTGATTCAACAGGCAGCCGGGATTCAATGGTGGTCATAAGCAAAGCTGAAGGTACTTTTAGTTTTTCTTTCTCCTTGCCTCCTCCTCCTCTTCTTTTTCTTCTTCTTTTTCTTTATTTTTTTGTTTCTTGGAAACAGAACATTGGTTTCCTTCATTGTGCATAGACAGACTCTCAACACTTGCATTTGCAGTCTCTAATCTACATGCTGTTTCACATTGCACTGTTTCTCATGGTAAGCGATGTTGCTAGGGTACTTTATTCTATTGGCTGATTGCCCTGCATGTATCTTAAAAAATAGCAGGAAGTGCATTTTGAAATAGATGAAATGCTATGGAAGTACTGCAAGTTCTGACTACCTAAGAATGAAGTCCTTCCTACCAATGCATGGTAACTACTTTCTTCATTGCAAAATACGCAACTGGAAGAGTTTTCTTGCTCTCATTGTAGTCCACTGTTTTCTACAAAATACTAATGGTTAACATAATCTTTTGGGGAAAATGATTCCAAAATAAAATGGGGGTTTTTTTAACTGTTTTTAATAATTTAGATACAATATTATATATAAAACTTGAACTGCTTAAAAAGTTCTCGAGCTTTATCAGTTGTCACAACATTTTGGAGATTCTAGTCTTCCTTTCAGTCCATGCATGCGTTGCAATTGTTTGGATTTAAGTCACCATTCTTCTTTTCTCTTTCCTCATTTCTTAAAATCTAGAATGTGTGGGCATAATTGGACAGCATTTAACTGCTTATTTAGAAGGTCTTCCTGGAAAAACACCTCAAGTCCAAGCTTGAAGCCGACTACCCATTACCATCCATGTCTTGGATGTTTCTAGGTGATCTCCAGCTGCTGGTATTGAAGTACGTTTGGAAATGTAGAAGGGAATGCAACCTTGTCCATTGTTTGTTGAGAACGATATGGGTAGCTGGGTACTTCAAGGATCTTCAACTACTGATAGAGATGGACGAAGAGGTCAGTTGATCAGCATGGTAGATGCTCTCAGCCCTGGAGTATACAGGATAAGTTTTAAGTCAGGTAAGTACTGCCCTGTGGGCTTTTTCCTATGTCTCAATTGTCTTTGAAATCAGAGAGACATAGATAATGGAGCATTTTCACGTTCCTCTGCTGCTTTCACCATTCTCATTCTCAACTTACCGTGGGAGCTAGAGGAATATTGTGTTTCTGATGTAATCCACTTAAAATGCTTGATTACGCATGGCTAACTGACTGATGGGGTCATCTTTTTATGTCATTACTATTTTGATGAAAATGGATACGTGCCTTTTATTTCAAGAACAAAAAAAGAAAGAACCTGATACTTTCATGTGGCGAACAAAACTGTAGCTGAAAAAAATGAAATGAAAAATTGAATGCATTCTTATCCTTTTATATTTTTTGATGATGTTTGCAATTTAGGTCTCCTTTGATTTCAAACGGGTTTCAGTGCAGCCGTGATTGGGGCAAAAATTGTTTGGGTCACCGAATTATGTAAAACTAATTATTGGCCAATTTGCAGCTTCATGAAAGAAATGGAGTCATTATGGGTTTAAGATAATCGAAATTGTGTCAACTTTGGTAAAACAATTAGCGGTTTGTATTTAAGCTTTCCTAAAACCATTCCAAAAGACCTTTAAGGACGATGACGAGGTTGAAAGTGAATGCTCCAAGGAACACCTTTGAAACTTGCGAGTTTTAGTGAAAGAAAAAGCGTCAAATCTCCATCCATGGCTCATAAGAGAAGCTTCATTGAAGCTTTTGCCATGGAAGAGCGAATGGCTATGACCTGGTTTGCTAACTTGCTAAAGCTTTTTAAAGTGTTGCTGCTACTGCACATTCTGGAATACTTTTTCAATCTAGAGATAGTAAGCTCTCATAAAAGGCCAATTTTACCTTGTTATGTTGAATGTCCAAAGCCAATCAAGTTATATTTGCTCACTCAATCATGAACCAAGAGAGAAAGAGTAGGCTTCTAAGTTTTTATTATTTTTATTTTTTTGCATACATTTGAAGAGAAAAATTGATGGGTAATAATTCAGTGATGAGTTAGAAAAGAAAACATAAATTTGAGACAATTATACATGTAGATCCATCAAAAGTTTTACACAGTCAAGGGTACTGTAAAATGGAACTGATTTGACGGGACAGTAAGAAGTTGAATGGTTCATCGTGCTTTACGGTTTATATTACTGAGTACACAATTTCCAAGCCACATAAAAATGTTGCAAAGTTTACAAAAGACACCAGCCAAAATCGACCATCAGCTTCTCTGTTGTGTTATATATATTTCTCTTCTGCTAAACCATTGTTTCAACGGCATTGTGTTCTTGTAAAGAAATAGGCCAGCTAACTATTCCTTCAGGTGAATTTTGCGCAGACGATAGAAAATGCAGGCCATAAAGGACAAGTTACACGACATGGGCGAGATGCGCAAGGCCAAGGCTGAGGCAAAGGCCGAAGAAAAGGTGCATGCAAATGCAATGCTTGCACGCATGAGTGTCTTGTTTCAGTTTCGGTTGTTTTTACTAATTTTTATAATATTCAATACAATTTGGGTTTAATAGTTAAATATACCCTCAATTTTTTTTGCACAAAATGGATATCAACTTTCAATATTTTATTGCATGAACATCAGTCCTAAACTTTTATTTTACTGTACATAAATTTTTAACCTTTCAAAATCATACAGTTAAGTCTAAATCTGTTAAACGACAATAACTTCTGTTAGTATTCCATATATGGCATGCCATGTGGTAATCAACTAAGTTATCCATATCAGCTTTCATGTAAGATATCCGAACAACTATTAATGTCATTTAACAGATCTAGACTTAATTGTATATTTTTGAAAGATTGAGAGTTTATTTATAGTAAAACAAAAGTTTATGGATTAATTTTCACGCAATAAAATGTTAAGAGTTTATATGCATTATATGTAAAAAACTAAGGGTACATTTGGCTATTAAGCCTATAATCTGTTTTAATTTATTCCCTTTCCTTTTTGTTAACTACAAATCGCAAATTAATTTCCTACAGGCAGAAAAAGAAGTAGCCAAAGCCAGGATGGACATTGCTCACGAGGTTAGAATGGCAAGAGAGGCGGAGGCACAAATGGAGATGCATGTGGCGAAAGCCGGCGAACTGGCCGAGAAGGAGCGCGAAAAGCATTTTCCTGCGAGCCAGCACCCTAACGCTAACAACTCATGATGAGTTGTGCCTCAACAAATCGCACCTGTCTTTCAATTTTTTTTTTTTAAATCAGTAATTCCTAACTATCGTGCATTTATCCCTTTGCTTGTTGCCACTTTGATGAGAATGAATTGAAAGGGGCTTTGCTACTTAGGGAAGCACACATCTGTTATTCCATGAATCTTAAAATAGTTTTACCAATGCCTTACCAAATTAGTTTTAGATATATGTATAGAGCACAAACGTTTTAAAATTTTTTAGTATATATATGAAAAATAATGGACCACCAATCAATATCATACACATTTTTTATATGTTATTCAAAGGGTATAACAAATACTATAAATTAATTCGTCATGGCAAAATTAATTAGTTTAAGTACTGCATGATATTTAAACATTAGTTGTTAACCCATGCAATTAAACACTAATAATAAACCATTTTGTATAATAACGATCAACATGTATCCATATGGTTATGATTAAGTGTATTTCTCTTGGACCAAAACCCCAAAAACAAATGCAGATTTCGTACCAAAACGAATCAAAGTTTTCGTTAACTTGAAGATTTCTCTCGTCTGTGTCATTTCCCTCAACCCCAAACCCTGAGACACCGCTCATTTTTTTAGCTTAAGCCTAATCTTTGAACAAGCGGTATCCAAGAGCCAAGCCTCTTGCTCTGTCAAATATACTGTTATATTAATAAATCAATCTGGAATCCTACGTAATACACGGATTAGTTTTATTTATTTAAATATGTATGTATATAAAAAAATTCTTATTTTTTTTTATTGATTAAAGATGAACTGTGACATATTATAAATTTTGAATTCAAATACAATCACCTCATCTCTAGTTATTTAAAAATTCTTACTATTTACACCTTTATGTATTAAAGCTTTTAAAATTTATGACATGTATAAAGAAGGAAACCAAATCCATATATATTCAACTAGCAAACAAAACAACAAAAATTGACCGTTTAAAGATTAGTAAAGTATTAGATTACCTGATATCCTGAATGTTGATTTTATGATTTTTTGAATAGATATGGCCGCTAATAAACACTGTATAGGTACAGTATTAAAAATAACATGGTTAATCCATGTAAGAAAATAAAAGTAAATATTTAAAAGATCAATATACAATGTTTTTTTACTCCACAAGTGGAGTTAATATAATTACACATATCTTTTAAAATATTAAAAAAATTAAATAAATTAGAACATGTGTAATCATCCTAACTCCATTTGTAGAGTCAAAAGACTCTACTGACAATGTATTAGATAGTTATCTATATTTAAAACTACTACAAATTTTAATAAGGAAATATTACAAAATAAAGTTTGAAATATTTCGTTACCTGGTGGGAAACTCAAGAATTTGGAATTAGAGAGAATGGAAAATGAAGAATAGGAGTGTATTATATGATATGGTTGTGAGTATTATTTTGCCTAACTTTGTTTAAATGCTAATATTAACTAAGAAAATAAAGTAAAAAGAAGAAAATTAGAAAATAGTATAATTTATTACCTAATCGGAAACTCAATAATTTGGAATTGGAGAAGTGGAGAAGAAAGAAGACGAGTATATTATGGCTATGAATATGAGTGTATTACATAGTAGAGTGATTGGTTGATAATAATAACTGAGGCAAACATGAGAGAGGAATAGAGTGAGTGTATTAAGTTAGTTTTATATTTTAGATAGTTTTTTTTATTTGAAAATATTAAAATCGGCTATTTTAAAATATTAATAGCGATTTTTTAAAAATTATAGATAATTATTTGTAAAATTGATTTCATGGATTAATTTTATATTTTGTATATGTAAGTAAACACAAAAAAATTGTATTATTCATACATTTATATATCAAAGTTTCTAATTAATATAAACAACTAATTTTGTCCAGGATATTAAGTCCATTGGCTGTATTTTTAGTCCTAATCTAAAATTAAATCGGTTTTCAGAGGAGTCGAATATTTTGATCTCAAATTTTGATTTGGTTTTGGATCTTTGGAATTGAATTCACAATTTGATTTCAAGATTGATTTTAATTGATTGAATTCTACGTTGGTCTTGGAATTAAACTTAGATAGAGCTTTAATTAGATTGGGCTTTAAGCCCATATATATATTCATTAATTTTAGTTCTCAAGTTTTGTTAGAATAGTAAAAACAAACAAAAAATCAAAATCATAATACTCCAAATCCAGCACTGTCAAAAGGAGCTAAAACATGTTAGATCGGCTTGGCCCGACCCACATTTTTGGGATTTGGACTTCACTTTTGTAGTCCATTTAAGTAAAAGGGCATTTTAGTCCAGCCTATTTAAGCTCGGACTTAAATGGATTTAGCTTGGACTTAAATGGGCCGATCAATTTTTTTTTGTAATATTTTTAATTTATAATTATATTTAAAATTTATTTATACTTTTATTTATTTACATATAATTAATCTCATTTAATTAAATAGATTTTAAACATAAAATTAAAAAAATCAAGGCATAAGCCAATTAATCAAGCCAATATCTCTATGCACTGATTGCTTGATGCACTATATCTTTAATAGAATTAAAATTAAAATGAATAGTGAAATTAAATGTTGCTACTAATAAGAGAAATGCTCTCTCAAGAAAACTCTCTCGGTCCCTCTCATGCAGGTGCACATTCAGTTACTGGCGCTACTCCCACGTCGGAGAATGAGGTTATGAAGGGAATCAAGAGAAAGGTGAAACGAGGAAGGGCTGCTATTGAGGATTTTCTGGGGGAACTCGAATGTTATGAAACTTCTCCAAAAGTAGCAGAAGACACTAGATTTGAAAGTAAGTCATTGTATAAGGATATTTTGACTTGGGTGGAATCATCACAAGATGTGGCCTGGGGAGATTGGGATAAGGGAAACCAAGATGAAGAAATGTTTTTTGACGATCAAGTGTCTGATGATGAAGACTGCTCCGAGGGTCATGAACCAAGAATTCTTTTTTGTAGAGAAGAAAAAGCCCAGATGAGGAAACCGTGGAGGAAAGCCATTATAGTTAAACTATTGGGGAAGGTTCTGGGTTTTCAAACTTTAATGGCACGTATTAAACAACTTTGGCAATTGACTGGGAGGTATAAGGTGATTGACCTTGGCAATGATTACTTTCTGTTTCAATTTGAAACTAGAGAGGATTACCAACATGTATTGGAAGGGGGACCGTGGATAATTGGGGGTCACTCACGGTTCATCAGTGGACTCCAAACTTCAATGCTGCTACAAATAAGATTTCCAAGATTATTGCTTGGATTCAGTTACCTAGACTCCCTATAGAGTATTATAATTCTCTTGCACTGTCTAGAATGGGAGCTTGTGTAGGAAGAGTTATAAAGTTAGATAAAAATATAAAGAATGTGGTGCGTGGAAAGTTTACTAGAATTTGTGTAAAATTAGATTTATCCAATCCACTGGTGTCGAAGTTCTTTGTTGGAAAATAAAGACAGTTAGTTGAGTATGAAGGCGTTCATATGATCTGTTTCCAATGTGGCAAGTTTGGTCATAGAATGATTTCATGTCCAACGATGGTCAAGGAAAACTTGGGTTTTCAGGTGGAGGCTGCCAAAGTTACAGTGGATGCAGAGCAGACCAAGAAGGATCCGGAGTTTGGACCGTGGATGTTAGTCCAACGGAAAAGTCGAAAACCGCCGTATAAGGTGGATGACTCGAAAGGAAAGGAGAAGATTCAGGAGGAATTTAGGAGTAAAAATGGTAACGGGTTTTCAATCTGCATGTTGATCCGATATTGGAGTCAGGAACACGGGTAAGTATGCCTAAAAGTACGGACATTGATAGTGGAGGGAATATTCAATCAACACTAAAGAATAAAGGAAAGTCCAAAGCTAAGGCAGGCGTATCCCCAAAACTAAGGAAAGATGGATTCCATGATCAGCGTAATTATAACAATATGGAGTTTCAATTCAAGTCAGCTTTTAAAGACTTTGCATGTACACCCAATGGAGGATTTACTTTCCAAGCTGGATATTCATTGGGCTTAAGTGTTGCTAGGCCCTCTTCAAGATTAAATTTTGTTGGACAGAAGGTGGACATATCTGTATTTGGGCTGAAAGTGAGTTTGGAACCAAATCCTAAAGTTAAGGTGGCAATAGAGGATACGGGCTTAGAGTATCAAGATCCAATAATTATAACAAATGAGGTAAATGATCCTTTACAAGATGTTTCGCGCACTGATGGCGATTTTTATCAGAGAGAGCCATGCTCTATTACTGTAGCAGAACCATGTGCTGTTGTGGATGCAATGGATTTGGGTAATGATACATCCATACCCTCCATTGTTAAGGATACTTAGCACCGTTTGTGTGTTGCTCTCTTCAAATGCAGTTTAATCCATGTCTATCGTGTTTTGGAACTATAGAGGAGCAAGTAGTGTCGAGTTTAGACGTCATGTTAAAGACTTAGTCAACATTAATAAGGTTGATATTTCAATTGTAGTGGAACCATGCATTAGCAGGCATAATGCTGATAAAGTGATCCGACGTTAAGATTTGATCATTTCACCAAAGTGGATGCAAATGGATTTTCTGGGGGAATATGGCTGCTTTGGAATAATAGTATTGGCTTTGTGGATGTGTTGGGAAGTTGTAGGCAATACATCAATGTATGTATTACGGATAAGTGAGGAGCTAAGTGGATTCTTTCAGCAGTTTACGTTAGTCCAACTCCGTCAGTGCGCAAATTGTTTTGGGACTATTTGTTACAATGTGAGGAATTTGATAATCTTCCTTAGATGTTAATGGGAGATTTTAATCAAGTTTCTTCAGTGGCTGAAAAGCAGGGAGGGACCCAGGAGAATGGTAGAAGGATAGAATTGTTTTGGGAGGTAATGTCAAGAAGGAAACTTATGGATCTTGGTGCAGCTAGCTGTAAATTTACTTGGTCTAACAAACGTTTCTTTGGAGGGCTAATTAAGAAACGTTTAGATCGGGTTTTATGCAATGCAGATTGGAGACTTAAATTTGGTGGAGCTTTTGTTAGAAACCTCCATATAACACATAGGAATCATTGTCCAGTATTGTTAAACTTGTATGGCTGCTTTAGTAGGAATCGAGAGCTTCGACCGTTCCGCTTTGAAGCAGCATGGCAATGTCATAAAGACTTTACTGGTTTTATTAAAAAATACTTGGGTTAAAGAGATGGGATTACGTAATAATCTTACAAAATTTCAATCTGCTGTTAGAGTTTGGTATAGTGAGGTGTTTGGAAATGTTTTTAAACGCAAGAGATGGATTCTTAGAAGACTTGAGGGAGTTCAGAAGGTGCTGGAACATAAACCCAACCCTTTTCTTTACAAGTTGGAGGATGAGCTGTTGGTTGAGTATAATAAGATCCTTCAACAGGAAGAACTCATTTGGTTTCAAAAATCTAGATCAAAATGGGTTTAGTTTGGTGATAGGAATGCTAAGTTTTTTCATACCACAACGATCGTTTGATGAAATAGAAATAGAATTTCAACCTTGAAAAGAGATGATGGCTCCTGGTGTTCAGATCAAGATGAATTATGTAATCTAGTTGTTTACTTTTTTCAAAAGCTTTACCAGTCAGAGTTATCAGATGTTGATTTTGACTAGTGCCCAAAGTCCAATTTCTTTTCGAAGAACAGCATCTTCTTGACTTGGCTTGTATTTCGCAGGATGGTGAAATTCATAATGTACTATGTTCCATGGTGCCTTTTAAGGCTCCAGGTCTGGATGGTTTCCATGTGGTGTTCTATCGGTCTAATTGGGAGATTGTGAAGGACAACGTGTGTCGATTTGTTGAAGAGGCTTTTTTGAATGGTCATTTTGATGAGGAATTTAGCAAGGTTCTAGTAGTCTTAATTCCTAAAGTAGATCATCCAACTCAAGTCTCTCAATTTCGACCTATTAGCTTGTGCAATGTTGCTGTCAAGCTAATTTCGAAGATCATAGTGGGATGATTAGGACCTTTCCTAAGTGACATTATCGAGCCTACCTAATGTAGCTTCATTCCAGGCATAAATAGTTCTGATAATATAGTTGTTGTGCAAGAAGCTTTTCATTCTTTACAGAGAAAGAAAGGAAGAGTTAGAGAGATGATGATGAAAATTGACTTGGAAAAGGCTTATAACCGGGTGCATTAGAGTTTCCTTAAGTGGGTGCTTCAAGACTTGGGTTTGCCATCGACACTTGTTGCTTTGATCATGTTTTGTGTTACATCCACAACAATGAATGTATTATGGAATGGAGAGTTGACATCTTATTTCAAACCAACGAGAGATCTATGACAGGGTGATCTGCTATCACCTTATTTGTTTGTGTTGTGCCTCCAAAAACTTACTGAGCTGATCAATCTAAGTCTAAGTAATGGTTCATGGAAACCGATAGTTGTATCACATGGAAGACCAAAACTGTCTCACATCTTTTTCGCAGATGACATGGTGTTATTTGGGAAGGCTACGTTAAGAATGTCCAAGTAATTATGGACTGTTTGTAGGTCTTTTGTGATATGTCTGGATAGAAGATAAATTTTGGTAAGTCTAAATTCTATACCTCTCAAAATGTTTCAGATGAGTTGATCTCTCAAATTAAAATTTGTACTGGGATGCAACATGAGGTAAAATTTAGCTCATATTTAGGGGTTCCCTGTAAAAACTACAAACTTTGTACCACATGATGTGAATAAATAAGAGACATGGAGTAAGTTGAGTATTATGATATATGTTGTAAGAAATAATCTTATGACAAGTAATGAGGATGAAACCTCAAATTAGTGGAATTAGAAAACAATTAACTTATAATTTTGTGTCATTTAGAAAATCTCATAACTAAGTTCAAGAATTTAAATATGAACTAATGAGATGCATATATTCCACCAAATACATAGGTAGGATTGTTTTAATAAAACAAGTATACAAGTATATTAAAGGAAATGTAGTATGTATGAGAAATGAATAATTAAAATAAATTGAAGAATTCATATGTATACACATATCCATACAAAAAGATATATAAATATATATAGGTATATATATATATATATATATATATAAATATATTAGACATGAATATATATAAATATACGTATACTTATATGAATATGAGTATGTGTATATATATATATGTTTTATTATAATTAAGGTTTTTAAATATAAGTACATATACACATTATATGTAAAGAGTATAATAAAATAAATAAATACATATGAATATATGATTGGTATATGTAGATAAAATTTATTATTTAAAGACAATTATAATTCATATGAATTATAAATATTTGAGATAATAATAAGAATATAAATAAAATATAATTTAGTGTGTGTTAGTGGAGTTTGATGGGACTTTCTCCCATCAAACCCCACTAACTTCACCCGGATACACCAACCCAAGCTTCTAAGAGAAGCCTTGAAAATAGAAGAAATGAGATGAGAGGAAGGGAGATGTGCGACACGAGACAGAGGGCTGGAGATTTAAACCATTCGGTGAAGAGGAAAGAAAGGAGATGAACTGAAGCCGAGAAGAAAGAAAAGTAGCCGGAAAGAAAAGGAAAAGAAGAGAAAAAGACGTGCAAAGGAAGGAGGAAGAACTACAGTGGTGCAGTAAAGAAACGGAAAAGAGGGGAAATTTCAGATGTACAGGAGAAACAAATCGAGTCTGTTAGAAAATGGGGCTCATTCGGTGATAACCATCGGAAACGTGAGCTGAAGGAGGAACAGAGTTTATGAACGATGTCTTTGGAAATTAATGGTGCAACAAGGACGCCATTCAGAGGTCTTTGGTGCGAGATTTTAGGAGGCTTGAACCGAAATTAATCAGGGAATCAAAAAGGTAATGAACTGTTGGCATATGAGTGTCATTTAATATTCTGTTTGAACCTATTGTAATGGCCAAACAATGGCTGACTGTGTAGGGCAACACGGGATCTTAATTCAACACACTTTGGAGGGAAAGAAGACTAACCTCGAGTAGACAAGAGACCAAACGTGACATTGGTAGGTGACAGAGTGAAGACCAAACCAAGGCTGCTGTCACCCTCGAAGAAACAAGGAAACGGCAGTATAATGGAGGCTGTAAGAATGTGGTGTGTCCTAGTCCTTGATGGTTGAAACGGTAAAGGAGTGATAGTCTAAGGGAGGCTCATGGTGGCTGTTCTATTACATGAGACAGAAAAAAAAAAAGGAATTAAAGTGTCTAGTTAGGCGTGTAAAACAAAGGCATTAAAGTGCTGCTCTTGAGGGTCTTTGAGGGTTGATTTCCTGGCTTAAATGATCATTGAACAGTAGCACCATTTTGGGGTGATCTTCCTGACCATGTTGGTGAGATAGAGGATGTCTATAGAGTCGGGCTCAAGGTTGTTCAGTGGTCTAGAGTAGCCAGTAAACAAGGCACATTAGAGGAGGATTGTGGCTAAAGTCGCAATATTAAGGGAAAGGGGCTGGAATTGCTGGAAGCTATTGTTGGAGTGAAGAAGTTTAGCATGAACTAGAGGCTGCCTCGGTTCAGAAATAACACAGTAGCAGACTGCTATTTCCAGTTAAAGAAAAGGTGACTGCTAGGCTGCCGTTTGAAGCCACACATAGGTCAAAGATCTATGTAGCAGAAGGCACTCTGCTGGTTGAACAAAAGGACAGTAATAGGAGTGATCCAAGAGCCTTTGAAGGAAAAGAAGACAAGCACAAGGAGCCTAAACCGAGAGGGTAAGGCTGTTGTGGATGAATTCAAATATATGAGTATTATATGCAAGTATATATATATGTGCATATATAGGAGCATTATTTGATTAATGAGAAATTATGAATAATCAGGATAATATACTTTAGATTTGTCTTGATTATTAGTTGAGATTATTTAAGGAAATGTGTATATATGCACGTGTAGAAATACAATTATATATATACCTATAGGAGCACATATGGAGATGTATAAATACATATCAAGTTGATATGAAGGGAACAATGTGAGCATAAATTCGTAAGTGCATATACAGATATACATAGATATATATATATATATATATACAACAATATATATATATATACACACATATAACCATGGGAGTCTCGATTTGAAATAATAATGAAGAATGAACTCTTGGTGTAGGGTTGGATTCGAAATCTTAAGGAAGGTTGGTAATACGAGATCCGATTGATAAGGCCCATCAAGGTGAGAGAACTATGCTTTGGTCCTTAATGTAAGATATATGCATAATTACGATTGTACTGAAAACGTGTATATATATATATACACAAGAATATAAATATATATATATATATATACATGCACACGACCAATACATGAAGATGAAGAATTTAGCGATGATACAAATGTGAACTAGTGTTAATTACGATTACTAGATAAATATTTTAAAGTGAGCGATTAAGCATGATGACGTATAATTATTCAAGTTAATTGATTTTGTGTAGTGGATCGGAGCGGTTTGAGGACCCAAACTTTCCAATCCAGAAAAACGGGGAAGATACTCACTAGGAATATAAGGTAAGTGGGTTAAATAAATCTTACTAGCATCGTCTCGTAAGAGATGAAGGAATCCTTATTAAATAATTAATTAAATTATATAGGATATTGGTTGAGCATTACGGGTAAGATAATTAGAATAATTATGTAAGAGTTTTAAACCGAACATAATGTGCCTGTGAAATGCCCTTATTTAAAAGGTGATCTTTGTCGTGTATTGTGTAATGTGTTATGTGTTATGGCACTCTCATGATCATTGAACATGTTAACATATTGTTATGCTTGGGTATGAATACGTGAGTTGAGTACCAAATACACATATCGCCTCGATGTTGAGTTCATAGACCTCAATTAGCACCTAGTTTTATGTACCAAGAGTAAAGACTCGAATTCCAAACCGTGGGAGTCACCTCTAGGATCCTTCGGGAACTACGTGCTACACGAGCTTCGATGTGCTAAAGGCATTAACGAGTAAAACCTCGAGTGGACTTTGGGCCATAGAGGACAGTACGGATGAGTGATGAAGCTAGGCAATCGTTGTCTGATGGGCCCAGAGAGGTTGCCATGGCCGATTGTGCTGGTTCGTCATAATCTCTAAAACCTCGAGTGGACTTTGGGCCATAGAGGACAGTACGGATGAGTGATGAAGCTAGGCAATCGTTGTCTGATGGGCCCAGAGAGGTTGCCATGGCCGATTGTGCTGGTTCGTCACACCCCTAAAATCCTTCGGGAACTAAGTGCTACACAAGTTTCGACGAAATATGAGAAATCGTAGGGTATTGTGATTATAAGTAAGTAAGTGATTGTGATTCATGAAGGCGATGAATGTTGAAGGATGACATAGATCTTAGGCATATGACACATGATGTATGTGATTATTGAATGATATCTATATATGCCATTTGAACATGTGCTACTTGAATGTTCGTTTCTTTCGATTATTTGAGTTATGTCTATATATGTCATTGAACATGTGCTACTTGAATATTCGTGCTTCCACACATAATTATATTTTTAATAAGAACGATGACTGGTGTAACTAAGGATGAAAAGTAAGCATGAGTAAGTTATGACGTGTGTACACTTACGAAAAGGGTAATAAACCTTAGTATAACCCATACATGCTAATTTACAATAACTCAAGCATGTATGATCGTGTTTTACGATATGAGCCTAGTATGTTTTATTTAAACTACTTACTGAGCCGTGGATTGCTCACCCCTTAATTTAACAACTGCAGATCATACGAGTTGATAGCCGGCTCAGGCTTCGCGTAGGCTCCTGGGAAATCGTACCTAGTAGTGGTACCCATTGCGTTCTCCAGAGCTAGCATTTTGTATTTTGAGGTATACTGATAGTATATCATTTTGATAATTATGTGTACGTTAACTTTCACAGTACTAAGATAATATGTGGGATGTAACTATGGATCGCATTAGATGACTATGAGAGTCTAGGTGGTTATCGAGTCCGATCCAGGTCTTAATTTATGTTTTGAATTATGTATAAATGTGGTAGATACGAACTTAGTAACGGTTAAACTCTCGAGATCTTGAAATACGTGATTGCATGAAATTGTGGAGAAACACCAGCTGTTGTATTATGTGATTTAGAAATGCGTTTTGTGCAGGGAATTATACCTGGGGAAATTGATAAAATACAAAGGGGAGGTTTTCGATCTGTTTCTTTTGGGAATAGTAAAATAAGACGAAAATCATAAGAAAAACCTCTTTGAGAAACGTGTCATAGCTCGAGAAATAATATGAGTAAGATAGGATCGGAATTTAGATACTACACTAACACCGAATACAAACCGTAAGTAGAAAAAGAAAAATTTGGTTCGAAATTTTCGTAAGCAAATCTAGTAAGTGTTAAGTGGATGTCATTGACCTTCGGGTCGTGACAGATTAAATGGTATCAGAGCATGGTTTGTCTAGTACGTGGTAGTGTAGTTAGATTGTCTGTAGCGTTACATCCCATGTACTGTGAAATTTATGTGAAAGTTTCCAAATTTGACTTATACTGAGATTGATCTGCTCTTGGTATAGGCACTTGAAATTTGAGTAGAATGAGGAGAACGAGACGTAGAGGTGGACCCGGGAGGCCATCTCGGGGGTCAGCAATACCACCCTCGACTCCTTCACCCTCTGCACCTCCATCACCTCCACATCCGACTCCTCCACATCCGACTCCTCCACCACCGGATAGCATGGAGGCGAGGATGGCTAGAATGGAGCAGAATTATGAGGTTATGACAGCCTTGCTACAACAACTTGTGGCAAACCAAACTAGTGTACCTCAGGCTCCGCCACCTCCACATGCATCTTCAGCACCTTTGGTGCCTCCATCTGCTCCCGTAGTGCCTCCACCTGCACCACCACAGGTACCGCCTCCACCGACTCCCGTAGAGCCACAGATTGCTCCTCCTCCAGTTACACCCCAAGTAGCCGTGCCGCAGCCAGCTACTATTCAGGTTGGGAGTCCAGTGGATCGGAATATGTCTCTCTTGAAGCAATTTCAAAAGATGAATCCTCCACAGTTCAAGGGGGAAAAAGATCCCACTAAGGCGGAAGAGTGGATAGAGGAGATGGAGTTCCTCTTTAAATACATGGGCTGCAATTCCACCGAGAAGGTATCCTTAGCCGTGTATATGATGAGAGGTGAGGCTCAGAAGTGGTGGAAGACTAATGAGCCCTTGGTATTGGCCAAAGATCCCATTATTACATGGGAGAAGTTTGTTGAGACCTTTATGGATTATTATGTGTCGCAGTGGCAAGACGAAAGAAGAAGACACAGTTTCTTGAACTAAACAAGGGTCTATGAAAGTAGAGGAGTATGAGACCCGATTCACTGCCTTAGTCAAATATGATGCGGATTATGCCAACAATGATGAGAAGAAGGCAGAGAAATTCACTTCGGGTTTGAGGTCCAATATTAGGGGTAGAGTTAGGCCCTTTGAGCTTACGGAGTATGCGGCTGTTGTGAGGAAGGCATTGACAGTTGAACAAGAAATTGAGGCTTCACAAGCCGAATATGATGCTAGGAGACAGCCCAAGCCGAAACAGCCCACTAATAAAAGATTTGATAGAAGGAGGCCCGAGCAAAGAAGATATCAGGGCCCTAGTAAGAGGCAGAAGTTTGTTGCGCCTCGACCACAGGCTATTAGGCCTATTACTACAGCTACACTCACTACTCGAGCCGTAACTACAACACCCATTGATACTTCTCAGCCGTGTACTGCTTGCGGCAGAATTCATAGGAATCGACCTTGTCTTAAATCTTCCGGAGCTTGTTTTAATTGTGGTGAGAGAGGCCACTTGATTAGAGATTGCCCCCATCCTAAGGCCACAGAAAAACGAGATGATAGACCATCGATAGCCCAGCAGAAGAAGGCCCAAGATAAGGGTAAGAAACCCATGGAGCATGGAAGGGTGTTTGCTCTCGACCAAGAAACAGCCGACGCTTCTGGTTCGGTCATTAAGGGTAAGCTTACTATTTGTGATTTAGAAGCATTTGTACTTATTGATCCAGGCTCAACACACTCCTTTATTTCACCTATGTTTGCTAGTAAATTGCATATAGAGTGTGAGCCCTTAGGACATCTATTACATGTGATTACTCCGCTCAAAGAATTTCAAATGACCGAACATGTGTATCGTAAGTGTAAAGTAAAGGTGGGAGATAAATACCTAGTGGTAGATTTGGTGTTATTAGACATGTATGACTTTGATGTAATACTAGGCATGGATTGGCTAACCAACCACCATGCCAGTGTGGACTGCTATAGCAAAGTTGTTACTTCTCCTTACCTGAAAAGCTTGTACTACGTCTTGGAGATAATGAATAGAATAATTATGATTTTATTGGTGTCTCACTAATATGAGATTGATTTGTTTGTGAAGGCTATCTCGCGTTTGTCGAGGATGCCGAAAAGAGCCAATCGGAACTGTCTGACATCCCAGTTGTCAAGGACTTCTCCGATGTATTTCCGGATGAGCTACCAGGGCTACCTCCGGAAAGAGAGATGGAGTTTGCTATAGAGCTACTCCCAGGCACTCAACCCATATCCAAGCCCCCGTATCGAATGGCCTTAGTTGAGTTAGAGGAGTTGAAAAAGCAATTACAAGAGTTGTTGGACAAAGGGTTCATAAGGCCGAGTGTGTCGCCATGGGGAGCTCCAGTGTTGTTTGTGAAAAAGAAGGATGGCAGTTTGAGGCTATGTATCGATTATAGGCAGTTGAATCAAGCAACGGTGAAGAATAAGTATCCCCTGCCTAGGATTGATGATCTGTTGGATCAATTGAAAGGTGCCCAAATATTTTCGAAGATTGATTTGAGGTCGGGGTACCACCAATTGAGGATTAAAGGGGAAGATGTGCCAAAGACAGCCTTCAGGACTCGATATGGCCACTACGAGTTCCTGGTCATGCCATTCGGCCTAACGAATGCCCCTGCAGCATTCATGGCATTGATGAATGAAGTATTCAAGCCTCACTTGGATAAGTTCGTCATTGTGTTCATAGATGACATACTGGTATATTCCCGATCCGGGAAGAACATGAGCACCACCTCCACATAGTACTCCAAACTCTTAGGAAGGAAGGGCTATACGCGAAGTTCAGCAAGTGAGTTTTGGTTGGAACAAATCAGTTTTCTGGGGCATGTGGTATCCAAGGATGGTGTAGCAGTTGATCCAGTTAAGATAGAGGCCGTGATGAATTGGGAGAGGCCTAAAACAGTGACCGAGATTCGCAGCTTTTTAGGGCTTGCAGGTTACTATAGGAGATTTGTAGAGGGGTTTTCCAAGCTTGCTGCTCCACTAACCCGACTTACACGCAAGGATGTCAAGTTTGAATGGAATGATGCGTGTGAGCGTAGCTTTCTAGAACTCAAGCAAAGGTTGACTACGGCTCCTGTGTTGACGGTTCCAAGTGGATCCGGAGGATTTGCAGTGTATAGTGATGCTTCTCTACAGGGTCTAGGGTGTGTGTTGATGCAGAATGGTAGAGTAGTGGCATATGGTTCGAGACAGTTGAAAGACCACGAGAGGAACTACCCTACTCATGATATGGAGTTGGCAGCGGTAGTGTTTGCGCTAAAGATATGGCGCCATTATTTGTATGGTGAGCGGTTCCAGGTTTATACAGACCACAAGAGCTTAAAGTACCTATTCTCGCAGAAAGAGTTGAATATGAGACAGAGAAGATGGATGGAGCTACTGAAGGACTATGACTGCGAGATTCTCTATCATCCGGGTAAAGCAAACCGGGTAGCGGATGCATTAAGTAGGAAGAGTGTGGGTTTTGTTAGTTACATGATGGTCCGGGAATGGGATTTGCTGGAGAAATTTTCAGAGTTGAATATCAACCTAGAGCCCGATGGTGAGTATTTGATGGCTAGCTTGAGGATAGAGCCTAACATTATGGATCAAATTAGACAAGCCCAGAAAGAGGATCCTAGACTTGTGGAGATCATTGGTGGAATACAACCGGGACAAGACTCAGAGTTTAGGGTTTCAGATGATGGGTTGTTGAGATATAGGGGTAGAATTTGTGTCCCGAATGATGAGATGTTGAAGAGGCAAATTTTAGAAGAGGCACACAGCTCCAAATACACTATGCATCCAGGGAATACGAAGATGTATCAGAATTTACGAAAGGTGTTTTGGTGGGCTGGTATGAAGAAAGATATAGCGACCTTTGTGTCGAGGTGTCTAGTGTGCCAAAAGGTTAAGATTGAACACCAGCGGCCAGCGGGCTTACTAAAGCCTTTGCCCATACCTACATGGAAGTGGGAGCATGTGACTATGGACTTCATTATGGGGCTCCCGAGGACTCGTAGGAATCATGATGCGATCTGGGTGATAGTTGACAGATTGACAAAATCCGCTCATTTCCTAGCTATGAAGGCTACTGACTCGCTTAGTGCCTTAGCAAATATGTATGTTAAGGAGATTGTGAGGTTACATGGAGTCCCAGTGAGCATAGTTTCGGACAGGGATTCTCGGTTTACTTCCCGTTTCTGGGAACACTTCCAAGATGCCTTGGGAACTAAACTAAGCTTTAGCACAGCCTTCCATCCTCAAACCGATGGGCAATCAGAGAGGACTATTCAGACACTTGAGGACATGTTGAGGGCATGTGTTATGGATTTTCGAGGCTCATGGGATGATCATCTGGCACTAGCGGAGTTTGCATATAACAACAGCTTTCACTCTAGTATTGGGATGGCACCTTACGAGGCATTGTATGGGCGTAGGTGTAGGTCTCCCATTGGCTGGGAAGAGGTAGGTGAAAGAAAGTTATTCACTCCGGAGATTGTAGAGAAAGCTTCCGAAGATGTGAGATTGATATGTGATAGACTGAGGACAGCCCAAAGTAGACAGAAAAGTTATGCCGACTGTCGAAGGAGGCCTTTAGAGTTCCAAGTGGGTGATAAAGTGTTCTTGAGAATCTCTCCGTCTAAAGGCATAATGAGATTTGGCAAGAAAGGGAAGTTGAGTCCTCGATACATTGGTCCGTTTGAGATATTGGAGAGAGTGGGTGACGTAGCATATCGACTAGCATTACCCCCGGAGCTATCGGGTGTGCATAACGTCTTTCATGTGTCGATGCTACGGAAATATCATCCGGACCCATCTCATGTGATCGAGTATGAGCCACTGGAGATTAGAGAGGACTTAAGCTATGTCGAGAGACCAATTCGGATCTTAGACAGGAAAGATAAGATATTGAGGTCTAAGACAATCCCTTTAGTCAAAGTGCTTTGGCAGCACCACTCTTCAGAGGAAGCCACATGGGAGTTAGAAAGCTTAATGAGAGAGAAATACCCTCACCTATTTCAGATAGACACAGAAAATTTGGGGGACCAAATTTCCTAAGGTGGGGAGGATGTAAAAAACTACAAACTTTGTACCACATGATGTGAATAAATAAGAGACATGGAGTAAGTTGAGTATTATGATATATGTTGTAAGAAATAATCTTATGACAAGTAATGAGGATGAAACCTCAAATTAGTGGAATTAGAAAACAATTAACTTATAATTTTGTGTCATTTAGAAAATCTCATAACTAAGTTCAAGAATTTAAATATGAACTAATGAGATGCATATATTCCACCAAATACATAGGTAGGATTGTTTTAATAAAACAAGTATACAAGTATATTAAAGGAAATGTAGTATGTATGAGAAATGAATAATTAAAATAAATTGAAGAATTCATATGTATACACATATC
Source organism: Heritiera littoralis (assembly GCA_031772115.1). Classification (NCBI taxonomy): domain Eukaryota; kingdom Viridiplantae; phylum Streptophyta; class Magnoliopsida; order Malvales; family Malvaceae; genus Heritiera; species Heritiera littoralis. The sequence goes on along the minus strand of JAPDPK010000092.1, from coordinate 1,458,446 downwards.
CATACAAAAAGATATATAAATATATATAGGTATATATATATATATATATATATATATATATATTAGACATGAATATATATAAATATACGTATACTTATATGAATATGAGTATGTGTATATATATATATATGTTTTATTATAATTAAGGTTTTTAAATATAAGTACATATACACATTATATGTAAAGAGTATAATAAAATAAATAAATACATATGAATATATGATTGGTATATGTAGATAAAATTTATTATTTAAAGACAATTATAATTCATATGAATTATAAATATTTGAGATAATAATAAGAATATAAATAAAATATAATTTAGTGTGTGTTAGTGGAGTTTGATGGGACTTTCTCCCATCAAACCCCACTAACTTCACCCGGATACACCAACCCAAGCTTCTAAGAGAAGCCTTGAAAATAGAAGAAATGAGATGAGAGGAAGGGAGATGTGCGACACGAGACAGAGGGCTGGAGATTTAAACCATTCGGTGAAGAGGAAAGAAAGGAGATGAACTGAAGCCGAGAAGAAAGAAAAGTAGCCGGAAAGAAAAGGAAAAGAAGAGAAAAAGACGTTGCAAAGGAAGGAGGAAGAACTACAGTGGTGCAGTAAAGAAACGGAAAAGAGGGGAAATTTCAGATGTACAGGAGAAACAAATCGAGTCTGTTAGAAAATGGGGCTCATTCGGTGATAACCATGGAAACGTGAGCTGAAGGAGGAACAGAGTTTATGAACGATGTCTTTGGAAATTAATGGTGCAACAAGGACGCCATTCAGAGGTCTTTGGTGCGAGATTTTGGAGGCTTGAACCGAAATTAATCAGGGAATCAAAAAGGTAATGAACTGTTGGCATATGAGTGTCATTTAATATTCTGTTTGAACCTATTGTAATGGCCAAACAATGGCTGACTGTGTAGGGCAACACGGGATCTTAATTCAACACACTTTGGAGGGAAAGAAGACTAACCTCGAGTAGACAAGAGACCAAACGTGACATTGGTAGGTGACAGAGTGAAGACCAAACCAAGGCTGCTGTCACCCTCGAAGAAACAAGGAAACGGCAGTATAATGGAGGCTGTAAGAATGTGGTGTGTCCTAGTCCTTGATGGTTGAAACGGTAAAGGAGTGATAGTCTAAGGGAGGCTCATGGTGGCTGTTCTATTACATGAGACAGAAAAAAAAAAAGGAATTAAAGTGTCTAGTTAGGCGTGTAAAACAAAGGCATTAAAGTGCTGCTCTTGAGGGTCTTTGAGGGTTGATTTCCTGGCTTAAATGATCATTGAACAGTAGCACCATTTTGGGGTGATCTTCCTGACCATGTTGGTGAGATAGAGGATGTCTATAGAGTCGGGCTCAAGGTTGTTCAGTGGTCTAGAGTAGCCAGTAAACAAGGCACATTAGAGGAGGATTGTGGCTAAAGTCGCAATATTAAGGGAAAGGGGCTGGAATTGCTGGAAGCTATTGTTGGAGTGAAGAAGTTTAGCATGAACTAGAGGCTGCCTCGGTTCAGAAATAACACAGTAGCAGACTGCTATTTCCAGTTAAAGAAAAGGTGACTGCTAGGCTGCCGTTTGAAGCCACACATAGGTCAAAGATCTATGTAGCAGAAGGCACTCTGCTGGTTGAACAAAAGGACAGTAATAGGAGTGATCCAAGAGCCTTTGAAGGAAAAGAAGACAAGCACAAGGAGCCTAAACCGAGAGGGTAAGGCTGTTGTGGATGAATTCAAATATATGAGTATTATATGCAAGTATATATATATGTGCATATATAGGAGCATTATTTGATTAATGAGAAATTATGAATAATCAGGATAATATACTTTAGATTTGTCTTGATTATTAGTTGAGATTATTTAAGGAAATGTGTATATATGCACGTGTAGAAATACAATTATATATATACCTATAGGAGCACATATGGAGATGTATAAATACATATCAAGTTGATATGAAGGGAACAATGTGAGCATAAATTCGTAAGTGCATATACAGATATACATAGATATATATATATATATATATACAACAATATATATATATATACACACATATAACCATGGGAGTCTCGATTTGAAATAATAATGAAGAATGAACTCTTGGTGTAGGGTTGGATTCGAAATCTTAAGGAAGGTTGGTAATACGAGATCCGATTGATAAGGCCCATCAAGGTGAGAGAACTATGCTTTGGTCCTTAATGTAAGATATATGCATAATTACGATTGTACTGAAAACGTGTATATATATATATACACAAGAATATAAATATATATATATATATATATACATGCACACGACCAATACATGAAGATGAAGAATTTAGCGATGATACAAATGTGAACTAGTGTTAATTACGATTACTAGATAAATATTTTAAAGTGAGCGATTAAGCATGATGACGTATAATTATTCAAGTTAATTGATTTTGTGTAGTGGATCGGAGCGGTTTGAGGACCCAAACTTTCCAATCCAGAAAAACGGGGAAGATACTCACTAGGAATATAAGGTAAGTGGGTTAAATAAATCTTACTAGCATCGTCTCGTAAGAGATGAAGGAATCCTTATTAAATAATTAATTAAATTATATAGGATATTGGTTGAGCATTACGGGTAAGATAATTAGAATAATTATGTAAGAGTTTTAAACCGAACATAATGTGCCTGTGAAATGTCCTTATTTAAAAGGTGATCTTTGTCGTGTATTGTGTAATGTGTTATGTGTTATGGCACTCTCATGATCATTGAACATGTTAACATATTGTTATGCTTGGGTATGAATACGTGAGTTGAGTACCAAATACACATATCGCCTCGATGTTGAGTTCATAGACCTCAATTAGCACCTAGTTTTATGTACCAAGAGTAAAGACTCGAATTCCAAACCGTGGGAGTCACCTCTAGGATCCTTCGGGAACTACGTGCTACACGAGCTTCGATGTGCTAAAGGCATTAACTGAGTAAAACCTCGAGTGGACTTTGGGCCATAGAGGACAGTACGGATGAGTGATGAAGCTAGGCAATCGTTGTCTGATGGGCCCAGAGAGGTTGCCATGGCCGATTGTGCTGGTTCGTCATAATCTCTAAAACCTCGAGTGGACTTTGGGCCATAGAGGACAGTACGGATGAGTGATGAAGCTAGGCAATCGTTGTCTGATGGGCCCAGAGAGGTTGCCATGGCCGATTGTGCTGGTTCGTCACACCCCTAAAATCCTTCGGGAACTAAGTGCTACACAAGTTTCGACGAAATATGAGAAATCGTAGGGTATTGTGATTATAAGTAAGTAAGTGATTGTGATTCATGAAGGCGATGAATGTTGAAGGATGACATAGATCTTAGGCATATGACACATGATGTATGTGATTATTGAATGATATCTATATATGCCATTTGAACATGTGCTACTTGAATGTTCGTTTCTTTTGATTATTTGAGTTATGTCTATATATGTCATTGAACATGTGCTACTTGAATATTCGTGCTTCCACACATAATTATATTTTTAATAAGAACGATGACTGGTGTAACTAAGGATGAAAAGTAAGCATGAGTAAGTTATGACGTGTGTACACTTACGAAAAGGGTAATAAACCTTAGTATAACCCATACATGCTAATTTACAATAACTCAAGCATGTATGATCGTGTTTTACGATATGAGCCTAGTATGTTTTATTTAAACTACTTACTGAGCCGTGGATTGCTCACCCCTTAATTTAACAACTGCAGATCATACGAGTTGATAGCCGGCTCAGGCTTCGCGTAGGCTCCTGGGAAATCGTACCTAGTAGTGGTACCCATTGCGTTCTCCAGAGCTAGCATTTTGTATTTTGAGGTATACTGATAGTATATCATTTTGATAATTATGTGTACGTTAACTTTCACAGTACTAAGATAATATGTGGGATGTAACTATGGATCGCATTAGATGACTATGAGAGTCTAGGTGGTTATCGAGTCCGATCCAGGTCTTAATTTATGTTTTGAATTATGTATAAATGTGGTAGATACGAACTTAGTAACGGTTAAACTCTCGAGATCTTGAAATACGTGATTGCATGAAATTGTGGAGAAACACCAGCTGTTGTATTATGTGATTTAGAAATGCGTTTTTGTGCAGGGAATTATACCTGGGGAAATTGATAAAATACAAAGGGGAGGTTTTCGATCTGTTTCTTTTGGGAATAGTAAAATAAGACGAAAATCATAAGAAAAACCTCTTTGAGAAACGTGTCATAGCTCGAGAAATAATATGAGTAAGATAGGATCGGAATTTAGATACTACACTAACACCGAATACAAACCGTAAGTAGAAAAAGAAAAATTTGGTTCGAAATTTTCGTAAGCAAATCTAGTAAGTGTTAAGTGGATGTCATTGACCTTCGAGACGTGACATTCCCATTCATGAAGGTAGAGTCAAGAAAGCCACCTACCAAGGATTGTTGGATAAAGTTCAAAGTAGGATTGCATCTTGGAAGGCTAGCCAATTATCTTTGGCTGGTCGAGCTGTTTTAGTTCAATCTGTATCAAGTTCGATAGCAAACTACACTATGCAAACTGTGAAGTTACCTGTAGCAGTAGCAAATGATATTGATGCTATGAACAGGAAGTTTCTTTAGGGTTCTAATGCAGGAAAAAGGAAAGTGCCACTTGTCAAATGGGATGATGTTTGTAGACTTAAAGATGATGGTGGCTTGGGTTTTAGAAAGACAATGGATATGAATTTGGCTTTGTTGAGTAAGTTAGGATAGAAGCTTGAATCGAAGGACTCAAGCCTATGGGCTAGAGTGTTAAGTTCAAAATATCTCAAAGGAAAGTCTTTTTTGCAAGCTACTGTTCAACCATCGGCTTCATATACTTGGAGAAGCATAGTGTCAAGCAAGGAATTCGTGAAGAAGGGCTGTGCTAAACTTGTATGTAATGGACAGAGGACCTCCTTTTGGCATGATAGGTGGCTACATGGCAAATCTCTGTTAGAATGTTTGGTTGAAATGCCTAGCCAATATAATAGAGAGGAAAGAGCATCGTATTATTTTACTAGTGATGGACAATGGGATTGGACTAGATTGAATTTTTTAAGCAGGGAGTTGTTGGATCAAATTGCATTACTCCCGCCAGTACTTTCTGAAGATGATAAGGTGATATGGTCGATCTCGCCAAGTGGGGAATTTTCAGTCAAAACAGCTTATCAGCTATTGGCGCAGCATTGTAATGATTCTATTCCTTGAAAGAAGGTATGGCGCCTAGATGTTCCTCCACGCATAAGGATCTTTTTGTGGCTTATGTTACTTGATAGGATCTTAACGAAATTGTTTTAAGAGGAGGATCACTTCGGCCACTAAATGTCCACGTTGTGATGCACCTATTGAGAATGTCTTACACTTACTTCGAGATTGTCCATTGTCGCAAAGAGTGTGGAGACAATGGTTATATGGCTCTTGGTTGGATCATTTTAATAGCTTAAATTGCAGAGAGTGGTTAAACTTTAATCTCAAATGGAATAATTTCATTGTGGATGATTGTGTGCAGTGGCCAAATTACTTTGCTTGTGCTTACTGGTATATTTGGTCTTGGAGGAACAAAATGATTTTTGAGGTAGGTTTCCATTGGCCGAATGAAGAAAGCCATATAATTTTAAGCTTGATCAGGGAGTTCATGAGTGTGAAGGGATCTAAGTTAATAGGGACAGCTCACCAACTTCGCTCAATTTGCTGGTCCCCTCCTGCAGATGGTTTTGTTAAACTAAATGTAGATGCAGCAACTAAGGTGGATAATGGTCAATTTTCTATATGTGGGCTATGCAGGGACGAGCAAGGGAGGTGGTTATTTGGTTTTACAAAATGGATAGGCTAGGGTACCATTCTTCAAGCAGAGATCATAGCTACACATTTAGGCTTGAAATTGGCTTAGGAAGAGGGATTCAGGCATGTTGTGATAGAGTCTAATTCTTTGTTGGCAATAGAGAAGATCTTGAGGCTTGTGAGCAAGCGCGATCCCATGTACCATGTTTTACTTGATTGTCAGCAGTGGTTAAAGAAGGACTGGAGGTGTTCCTAGCATCATGTACTTAGAGAAGCTAATGTTTGTGCAGATTTTTTGGTTCATTGGGCAAGTAGTTGCCGTGTTGATTTTTGAAGAATTATGAGTCCTCCAACTGATATAGAAAGTTTGTTACAGAGAGATGTTTATAGGATAGGGAAGCTTAGAGCTTGTTTAGTTTAAGCAGGAGACTACTCATTTGTACCAAAAAAAAGAAATTAAATGTTGAAGGACTTGTTATATTTTTTAGTCTCTAAGTTTGTTAGAACAATATATATTATGGTTGTTAGACAATTAATATGTTCAAATGATGTTGAAGACTTGAAGTTATGGATTTGATATAAATTTATTTGATGTTTGTTTAATGTTTATTTTAAAATTCTCTTTTGTTTAATTACTGAAAAAATGAGTTGTTAATATAATTTTTAATTTTTTTATTTTAAATGTGGGTCGACCTATTTAAGCTCATTAGCTCTTAGAGTCGGATTTGGATTTATGTTTTTCAGTTCCATTTTAATAAGAAGGTTTTTTGGCCCGGTTCATATTTAGCCTAGCCCGCTAGCTAGGGCCTGTCCATTTTGACAGTGCTACCCAAATCTGTCTTCGGATGGAAAGTCAATTGAAATAGTTTTCATTTACTTCCCAAATTAAAGGGATTCAATTGAAAGTAAATCAACGCTGCATTTGGAAGGTTTTATAGAGAAAAAATAAAGACGTTGAAAAAAGTTGAGACATGATTTCAAAAATTAATTAGGGATTCCTAAATTAATCCATTAGTAAACCTCTAGATTCAATGTAGAGAAGTTAATCATTAGTTGTAAGATCCGATTTTTACACTACTGTAGAGTCTAAATTCATAAAATTGATAATGGAAATTAAATAAATAATGAATGTTAATTTCCAAAAAGATGAAAGCTCCTTCGGCGGGCGCGTACCATAAAGAAACGGCTCGCCGATTGGCGAGTAAAGTATGTGTGATCATCAATGCTGATGGCGAGTTGGACGAGAGTGTGGTCGCACATGCGAGTTCGCCAACTTGTGAGATGAATCAGGGCATGGTTGGCGAGTTGATCCATGCCAGGTGATGGCCCGAAAAGGGCGAGAACTTGTGATCGCCACACAGAGGACAAGGAGTAGCCCCATGGCTGGCGAACTGATTTAGTGTGGCGAGTTGATTGTTTTCCTTATTTGTTTGGCGAGTAGTTTAGTTCGCCAACTTCGTGGATAAGTGATGGCCGCTTGTGGCGAGGACTTGGAAACGCCAATACATTTGGCGAGTAAAGTGGTCGTCCAGATAGATGGGAAAATGAAAACAGAATTCAACCTAACAGCCAAAATTGACTTGTAAGTGATACGGTTGAAGACAATTAATGGTGAAGAGGTTGAAGTCAGTAAGGAATTTACCTGATTGGTTGAGGAAGTAAACAAAGGCTGCAGTAGAAGAAAAAGCCGTGTGAAAGGGAGACTTCCACGCCACTTTGTGCTTCAGTTTTCTTCATGCATTAAAGGCATGAAGGACGTGAACAATGATGAAGGAAACAGGATAAGGGACAGGCGGTGGCTATTGATTGGCTGAGAATGTTTATATAAGCAGAGACAATTGATGAAAAACGAGTTAGCCAATTTCAGTTTCTTCACGAGAGCTATTTCCCTGTTTCTTCCATTTCTCTGCCATGTTTGATCTACTGAGTTTCACTCTTCAGTTGGCTAAACCAGTAAACATGCTTATAAAACCTTTCTTTCTTAGCCTGGTGAGCTGAAGGAATAAGCAAATAGAGGCCAACATGAGACAGAAAAACAACGTGTTTTGGAAGTGCAGTTGGTTGAGGTGAGTTTCATATTTTCTGAGGTGTTCTTGATGTTCACTGATAGATTTCTATGATTTATGCAGTAATAAACATAGATACAGTCTTGTTTTAGTTAGATCCTTGGAAAATGGAAAACAAGGAAAATTATGGAATAGGTGACGACAAGGGCGACTACAGCGATCGCCCAAGTTGAAAATAGTAATCGCCAATGATGCGAATAGATATTAAGTACTCGCCAAGGTAATTTTGTGGGCGAGAACGCCCAATTCTAGTGAAGTGAATGACGGGCGAGCTCTAATGCGAAGGCATTGGGCGAGAAGGATTGTGGGTGAACTTCCACAGTTAGCCAATGAAGGCTTCGTGAGTAATGGCGGGCGAACTAATTGGGAATCTGATTGGGCGAGTAGTTATTTGATTTATTCTCGCCAAGTGATATATAAAGAAAATATTAATGAAATTTATATATAATTTGCAGCCGATAATTGGGAATAGCTATGGGCGAACAGAGTGCCGGGCGAAGCAAGACTTCGTTGAACAAGGTAAGGGAATGTGTGTGAAGTGATGCATGTCCTGTGGAGTAAATTTTATGAAAACATTAAGTTAAATGTTTTGTTTTCTGACATGCATGATTTTAAGAAGTTAATTGATAATTGTTTGATCGCGGGCGAGCTGATAGCCGCCTTTTGCTGTTTTGTTGGGTGAAATGATACAGGGCGGGCGAGCGCTTTGTATGTTTTATGTTGGGCACGCCCTTTGTGATTTATGTTGGGTGAATTGGTATTGGCGGGCGAACCAATCCCTTTTATACGTTTTAAACTCATTTCTATTTTTAAAGGGCGGGCGAACTTTCTTAATAGAAAGCTATAAGTTAAGCCAAATGGCGAGCTCTGTTTTATGAGAACTGGGCGAGTGCCCTTGTTTTAAAGAGAAATCCGGGTAAAGCCGTAGTCGGGCGAACCCTTTTTTTTAAGATGTTGGGCGGGCGGCCCTTGTTTTAAACTGAAGGCGGGCGAACGGATATCAACGAGATTTCTGTTTTGAAAAGCTAAGTGGCGGGCGAATACTAATTCACCGTCTTATCGAGTTGATTTCTGGGCGAGCCACAGAGGGCAAGCCAGTTTTGCTTCAGATTTTAAAAGCAAAGAGTGCGGGCGAACACATGTTCTCCGCCACAGCGAGCTGCTTCCATGGGCAAGCCATGTCGGGCGAGCTGATCATGGGCGAGCAGGTTTTAAAAGTTGAGATTACGGGCTGTTTTTGGTGTTTTATTGTTTTATAAGAAATCAAATCATTTTGTGGAAATGATATATGAGATATAAAAGTTGATTTTGAGACTTTAGGCCCTGAGTTCATGCGTTGCTAGTGCGTGACCTACCTGGGGCGGTGGCTCGGTCAATGGACCAATGAGTGCACCTCAGGGCGTCACAGGGCTGATGGACCGCCAAGTCATCAGCGGTCTCGAGGTCACTTGGCAAGTGGACCCGAGGACCCCTTTAGATTATGGCCATAGATCTGAGATAGCCGTGAGGGGCGATGGCCTACGGGTGCACCCCAAAAGCGGCAGGTTTCGTTCTCCCAAGGTGGAGGAGGAACGATGATAGCATGATTTATTTGTTGCCTAGTCTCAACTTATCAGTTTCTATTTACTGTGAGGATTTGTTGAAATCCTCGATAGTGTTTACTACATTTTAAAGTAAACTGTTAGTCGGTGATTTAATGGTGTTTTAAGAGAGTTGTTTACTATATATCCACTGTCTTTTCTACTGGGTTATTGTTAAGAAAAGAACAAATGAGTTGATATATATAGTTTTGCTTTATTTAAAGCAGCATATGTTTCCTTTACTGAGCGTATGAATCGCTCACCCCTTTGTTTAACTCCACAGATAAGAAGTACACGGAGTCGAGAGAATTAGTTCTCAGATGGGTATAGCTATGCTTAAAGCACTGAGGCATGGCACGTTAAACGTGACAGGTACGGTCTTTCCTCTTTTACATTTCAGACATGTGTATACAGTACTACCTTAGTGCATAAAGGTTAATAGGGGATGTCAGATGTAAGGAATAATGAAAAGAAATTTCATATTCCATAATTAATAGATAAATGTTTATCATTTATCACTATTACTGTTGAATGTTAATGGCATCGCAGACAGCCCAACCGGTAAAGTTGTATGGAAATACGTGAAAATGTGGTAACGGGATGTTACAGATTTAATGGTATCAGAGCTTGGGTTGGTCTGATGTCTGTTGATGCCTTTAGCATGGGAAGTGTTGAGAAAGGTTAACATCCCCTGTAGTACTGTATAGTCTGAATGTATAGAGGAGTCGAATGACTGTGAAATGAATTAAGTGGTGAAATATGATGAAAGTTGACTAATTAGGGGTTACTAATAGAGATAGTAATCCGGAAATTTTGCATGAGATAGGCGATCTTATCATCATTATGTCAGGTCTATTCGATAAGGTACAGTGAGGAACTCGGTGAGGGCCCCACCAGGACTTCTCTGTCCATATCGAATTAAGATCCTGAAAATGATGATATTGAGATAAAAAGGGGTAATATTAGCATATAAGTTCTAAGATCGCGTGTTTGGAGTTATACTGATGAGAGAGAGAATTAAAGGGGAATTATGAATATACTCCTATATTGACAGGTTTTCTTTCGAAGTTATAAGGGATTGAATGGATTTAAAATACAAATTGATGGTGAAATAGTATGAGTATTTGATGGTATAAAGGATGAATTCTACTGTGGACCCCACTGATATATTGATAAGTAAGGCGACCCAGAGTATAAGTTATGAGAGGTCGCGAGATAGTCATACTTGTTGTGGATTTTGGGGTTTGAATTTAAAGTGAATTGGGTGAGAAATGATGTAAACTGGTTATATATACTCCTTATGTTTTAGGAGAATGGATATTAGTAGTGACTTGACATTTGAGGAAGTCAAGTGTTTGAGTCTGTGGATGAGAAAGAAAACCTTGAGGTAGGCGAACTCGAGCACGGTTGGAAGAACCGGGCATCGAGGTGATCGCCAAAGAGGATAGTATGGATGAGTAGCGATGTCACAGCAATCGTTGTCGATGGGCCCAAAAAGGGGGTTGCCATGGCCGGTTGGGCTGGTCCGTTACGATATCCATAGAACCGTGGTATTATGAGATTTATGAGAAATACTCGATGGGCGAGAACTACATTGGGATAGCTCGCCAATGGGCGTGCAAATGTATGATCGCCAACAGTGTGGGCGAGATGATGGCGAGAACTAACACTAGTCCGCCAATATAACATGAATTGCTAAAGTGGGTAAGGATACTGATCACCCATAATTTTAGTGATGATCGCCCAAAGAGTATGGTGAGTAAGCTGATCAACAAATGGTGTAAAAAATGATATGAAATCAAAGCAATGTGGCGAACAGAACAAAAGCTGTAATCGCCAAGAAAATGAAAGGTCTCGTAGTTGCCAAAAATTATAAAGTTGGTATCGAGATTTAGTTGACAAGCTTAGAGGTTGGTGAAGTGAAATAGAATTGTTTGTAAGTTCTTACCATGAATCAGTAGAGCTTGAGAAATTACTTTGAGAGATTGATAAGTAAAGAATTAAAACTGGTTTGTTATAACTGGTGAAAACGAAAATTTTATCGTTTTGAAAAAAAATTGAGTACTACTCTACAGTTGCTTCTAGGTTCCGGAACAAGTATGGTATTCTAAAATACCTATCATATTCTATCTGGATCCCTAGCCGACTGTAGTATCCTTCCTATTTGTGTGCCTAGAGCCAACTAGGATGATTTTAAAGAAAATAAATATGTATATTAGAGACGTGAGGTCTCAACTGATTAAGTAGACGTTAAAATTGTCTGAGTAAAAGATTTTACTACTTAAGTGAGGTTAAAGTGTGCTTATTGGGGTATAAAATTTATGAGTTTTACCCGTACAGCACAAAAATTGTTGAAGAGGTTATGGAATTTGCTACCTTATTGATCCAATACTTAATTGGGAGAAAGTAGAAGTGAATGGGTATGTGTGAATACAGTATTCGAAATGGTTATGAGATAGTGACAGTAAAGTACCATATTAAGTGGAAAAACGATAGTGGTGATGAATGTAAAAGAAGAAATTGTCTTGAGAAGACAAGTCATATAATGACTAGGGAACACAAGTTATGAGGTAGTTCCCAAGTATATGAATAAATGTGATTTCCTCATGATCATGATGTAGATATGACTGGAATTAATGACAAGCCATGAAAGTGTCATACTCAGAGGAGCAGATACAAGAAGTACTGCTAATCTCGAAAATGATCACTAGAGATAAGAGAAGTGATCGAGGGGAAAATGATTACCGAGACGTAATCGGTGACTAATATTAAGGTCTGCAAAAGAAAAGTCGTCATAGATTAATCATGAAACAATCACTGTGAGATAGTGAAGAATCCGAAAGAACCATGATGTTATAGAAGTGATTATGGTTTCGGGATATATTAAGTGCCTTAGTCGATATACATTGGTGGAAACAGAGAGGAAGTATGTGAAGTTCCAGTGAGTGGGTACTTGTGATAGGGATCCTGATTTGCCGTATGCTTTGAGAGAATAGCAAGAGGCTTTGAGATTCCAAACTTTTACTGATTTGCACCGCCTCAGATGGATATAGATATCCGAGCGCATTGTGTGGACGCTCCGGGATATATTGAGAGCGAGTGCGTGGTATTTTAGCGACTACTGGGACAATTACATACGAATGATTAAAATTTTAATCGACCAGCACTAAATGAGATGATAAGTGATAAATAGTATAGATGAGTTACTAACTCTCAAGGAGGATAAAGACTTGAGGGAGTGTAAATTGGTTTGAGAGAAGACACCCGAGGTTCTTCAGGACCTTGAGAAAATTCGGGATGGACGACCCATGAGTGAGGTGATTGCTCAACACCGTATAACATGTTGTGAGATTTGGGCGAACAAGGTGGTCGCCAACTCACTTGAGAGAATAATCCTAGAGCGGGAGAGCGCCAAAGGGATGATTATTGATAGCCTCAAGAGACGGGCAGTACTCTTAGAGACTATGAGGAATATAAAAATATTCGTGGTCTCATATTGGAGACGAGATTAAATAAGAGTTGAGAAGGTGATAAGGAAGAAAAATACCTATATTAGAGGTACTTCCTATACTCAGTGAAAAATTGAAAGAGTAAAATGCTATCTGGATAGTTGTGGATATATTAGTAAGTCTGCTCATTCCTTGATTTTGGAATTTGTTGAGCTAATTAATGCCTTGGCCGGATCATGTGTCAGGGAAATGGTGAGGTTTTATAGTATTCCAGTGAGCATTATAGTTGATAGGGAGTCCGGCTTCGTATCTCAGTGATGAGAGAGATTACAGGAATCTATGGGATCCCGATTGAGTTTCGCACCGCAGTTTATCCGCAGACTGAGAGACAGTCCGAGCGTATGAGATGGACGCTCGAGGATATGGTGTGAGCAGGTGCAGTTGATTTTACAGGCTCCTGGGATAATCCTCTACCCTGGCAGAGTTTGTTGATAATAATGGCCACAAGAGAGTATAGACATAGCACTTGAAGGAGGTTATTTAGCAGACGATATAATCCACGATAGCATACGAAATGGGAGACCGAAAACTATTTTCGACTTGATCGAACAGACTTCTTGAGATATACAAGAGGTTATGTTATGTATATTAAGGTCTCACCATTGAGATGCATAGTAAGAGGGAAATCGAGTTTCCGATGTATTGGATCGTCGGAGATCTTAGATCATATGAAAGACGTGCACTACCACTCGAGTTGCCAGGAGTGCACAATGTGTTCCATGTTTCAATAATGAGAAAGTATTATCCATATCCTTCTCACGTGATTCGAAATGAGTCCTAGAGATTAGAGAGGACATGAATGACGTTGAGAAATTGATACGGATTCTGGATAGGAAAGATAAATTGCAGTGATAAAGTGCTGTGATCTAAGATCATGTTATGGCTAAAGTGCTTTGATGGTATCATATTAAGAATAAGGCAACTTAAAAATTTAAAAGCCTTATGCATGAGAACTATCCAAGTTTCTTCACTGATGGTTGAAATTTGGAGGACCAAATTTCTTAAGGTGGGAGAAATGTAAGATCCGATTTTTACACTACTGTAGAGTCTAAATTCATAAAATTGATAATGGAAATTAAATAAATAATGAATGTTAATTTCCAAAAAGATGAAAGCTCCTTCGGCGGGCGCGTACCATAAAGAAACGGCTCGCCGATTGGCGAGTAAAGTATGTGTGATCATCAATGCTGATGGCGAGTTGGACGAGAGTGTGGTCGCACAGGCGTGTCGCCAACTTGTGAGATGAATCAGGGCATGGTTGGCGAGTTGAGCCATGCCAGGTGATGGCCCGAAAAGGGCGAGAACTTGTGATCGCCACACAGAGGACAAGGAGTAGCCCCATGGCTGGCGAACTGATTTAGTGTGGCGAGTTGATTGTTTTCCTTATTTGTTTGGCGAGTAGTTTAGTTCGCCAACTTCGTGGATAAGTGATGGCCGCTTGTGGCGAGGACTTGGAAACGCCAATGCATTTGGCGAGTAAAGTGGTCGTCCAGATAGATGGGAAAATGAAAACAGAATTCAACCTAACAGCCAAAATTGACTTGTAAGTGATACGGTTGAAGACAATTAATGGTGAAGAGGTTGAAGTCAGTAAGGAATTTACCTGATTGGTTGAGGAAGTAAACAAAGGCTGCAGTAGAAGAAAAAGCCGTGTGAAAGGGAGACTTCCACGCCACTTTGTGCTTCAGTTTTCTTCATGCATTAAAGGCATGAAGGACGTGAACAATGATGAAGGAAACAGGATAAGGGCAGGCGGTGGCTATTGATTGGCTGAGAATGTTTATATAAGCAGAGACAATTGATGAAAAACGAGTTAGCCAATTTCAGTTTCTTCACGAGAGCTATTTCCTGTTTCTTCCATTTCTCTGCCATGTTTGATCTACTGAGTTTCACTCTTCAGTTGGCTAAACCAGTAAACATGCTTATAAAACCTTTCTTTCTTAGCCTGGTGAGCTGAAGGAATAAGCAAATAGAGGCCAACATGAGACAGAAAAACAACGTGTTTTGGAAGTGCAGTTGGTTGAGGTGAGTTTCATATTTTCTGAGGTGTTCTTGATGTTCACTGATAGATTTCTATGATTTATGCAGTAATAAACATAGATACAGTCTTGTTTTAGTTAGATCCTTGGAAAATTGGAAAACAAGGAAAATTATGGAATAGGTGACGACAAGGGCGACTACAGTGATCGCCCAAGTTGAAAATAGTAATCGCCAATGATGCGAATAGATATTAAGTACTCGCCAAGGTAATTTTGTGGGCGAGAACGCCCAATTCTAGTGAAGTGAATGACGGGCGAGCTCTAATGCGAAGGCATTGGGCGAGAAGGATTGTGGGTGAACTTCCACAGTTAGCCAATGAAGGCTTCGTGAGTAATGGCGGGCGAACTAATTGGGAATCTGATTGGGCGAGTAGTTATTTGATTTATTCTCGCCAAGTGATATATAAAGAAAATATTAATGAAATTTATATATAATTTGCAGCCGATAATTGGGAATAGCTATGGGCGAACAGAGTGCCGGGCGAAGCAAGACTTCGTTGAACAAGGTAAGGGAAGTGTGTGTGAAGTGATGCATGTCCTGTGGAGTAAATTTTATGAAAACATTAAGTTAAATGTTTTGTTTTCTGACATGCATGATTTTAAGAAGTTAATTGATAATTGTTTGATCGCGGGCGAGCTGATAGCCGCCTTTTGCTGTTTTGTTGGGTGAAATGATACAGGGCGGGCGAGCGCTTTGTATGTTTTATGTTGGGCACGCCCTTTGTGATTTATGTTGGGTGAATTGGTATTGGCGGGCGAACCAATCCCTTTTATACGTTTTAAACTCATTTCTATTTTTAAAGGGCGGGCGAACTTTCTTAATAGAAAGCTATAAGTTAAGCCAAATGGCGAGCTCTGTTTTATGAGAACTGGGCGAGTGCCCTTGTTTTAAAGAGAAATCCGGGTAAAGCCGTAGTCGGGCGAACCCTTTTTTTAAGATGTTGGGCGGGCGGCCCTTGTTTTAAACTGAAGGCGGGCGAACGATATCAACGAGATTTCTGTTTTGAAAAGCTAAGTGGCGGGCGAATACTAATTCACCGTCTTATCGAGTTGATTTCTGGGCGAGCCACAGAGGGCAAGCCAGTTTTGCTTCAGATTTTAAAAGCAAAGAGTGCGGGCGAACACATGTTCTCCGCCACAGCGAGCTGCTTCCATGGGCAAGCCATGTCGGGCGAGCTGATCATGGGCGAGCAGGTTTTAAAAGTTGAGATTACGGGCTGTTTTTGGTGTTTTATTGTTTTATAAGAAATCAAATCATTTTGTGGAAATGATATATGAGATATAAAAGTTGATTTTGAGACTTTAGGCCCTGAGTTCATGCGTTGCTAGTGCGTGACCTACCTGGGGCGGTGGCTCGGTCAATGGACCAATGAGTGCACCTCAGGGCGTCACAGGGCTGATGGACCTGCCAAGTCATCAGCGGTCTCGAGGTCACTTGGCAAGTGGACCCGAGGACCCCTTTAGATTATGGCCATAGATCTGAGATAGCCGTGAGGGGCGATGGCCTACGGGTGCACCCCAAAAGCGGCAGGTTTCGTTCTCCCAAGGTGGAGGAGGAACGATGATAGCATGATTTATTTGTTGCCTAGTCTCAACTTATCAGTTTCTATTTACTGTGAGGATTTGTTGAAATCCTCGATAGTTTACTACATTTTAAAGTAAACTGTTAGTCGGTGATTTAATGGTGTTTTAAGAGAGTTGTTTACTATATATCCACTTCTTTTCTACTGGGTTATTGTTAAGAAAAGAACAAATGAGTTGATATATATAGTTTTGCTTTATTTAAAGCAGCATATGTTTCCTTTACTGAGCGTATGAATCGCTCACCCCTTTGTTTAACTCCACAGATAAGAAGTACACGGAGTCGAGAGAATTAGTTCTCAGATGGGTATAGCTATGCTTAAAGCACTGAGGCATGGCACGTTAAACGTGACAGGTACGGTCTTTCCTCTTTTACATTTCAGACATGTGTATACAGTACTACCTTAGTGATTATAGTTAATAGGGGATTTCAGATGTAAGGAATAATGAAAAAGAAATTTCATATTCCATAATTAATAGATAAATGTTTATCATTTATCACTATTACTGTTGAATGTTAATGGCATCGCAGACAGCCCAACCGGTAAAGTTGTATGGAAATACGTTGAAAATGTGGTAACGGGATGTTACATTAGTAAACCTCTAAATTGTTACTTTGAGTTTCAAAATTGTCTAATTCAAAATATCACTTTGAAAAGTCAACAAAATTTAACATCTATATTTCCTACTTTGTCCCTTATTAGTTGCAATTATGTTTGTTTAAATTCTTTCTTTTTTTAAATACAACATAATCAAGTTATGTTTTTATCTGACATGACATGGGAAAGTTTTTATTTCTTAAAACTATGTACCCAATCAACATGTAAAAAAAATAATTGGAATAGAAGGAGAACTAAATATACGTAAATCATGCATGTCTAAACGTTACATTGATCTTAAGCGAAAAAAATTTTGACCTAACCATAAAATTAACCATATATAATGGTCCCTCTCTCATTTGTTTAAGGTAAATAAATAAACCTCATAAATTAAACCCTTGAATTAATCAAGTTTTTTCCTGAGATTTTAGCACTGATTAGTTGATTTCATATAAAAATTAATCCTCAATAGTCAGTGCTTTCTTACACAGATAATAAAGTTCTTTCAGAGACGGTACGACTACTACTACAATCTATTGAAGAAAGAAAGAAGACAGAACTAAATTTGCTTATTCTTTCCCTTACTCAGCTTAAATCTATACCTGTCCCTGAAGCGCTGATCTTCTTGGTTAACAGCAATCCCAATCGAATTGGTGTCATAAGAACTTGAAGCTGATGAGTCCATGGACTGATTTACCTTTCGTTTCACAGTATTAATCTCATTTTCTTGACAATCAAAGGAATCAAAGTGCTGAAAATAATTACCGTTGCTGAAATCCTCTTTGTCTTCGCGTTTCATGTAACACTCTGCATTTTTCATGTTAAAGTACATCTGCATATTGTCCCACTTCTCTTTACACTCAACGGCTTCACGTGCATACACTAAACTCACCATTTTTGCTTCTATTTCTTCCCAATGGTTTTCCTTTGAATACCCGGTAGCTTCCTGGAATTTTGGTTCCAAGCTTGTCCTAAACTGTATCAAGCTTGAGATTTCATGGTCAGTCCATCCGTTTGTGTTAATCTCATCCAGGTTTTTGGTCACAGGCGCTTCTGCTGAGAATGAAACTTCTAGTCCTTTCCCTGTAAAGTTCTTCAAAACCTCCATTAATGCAGCATTACGAGCTTCAGCCGAAGCTCTCTCCTTGAGCCAGGATTCGTGTTCCATATCAAACCGAACAGTCTCTTGTCTTCTTCTTTCTTCCTCTTTCGACATTCTTTCTTGCTCTCTACCTTCAATGGTCTTCAACATTCTCTCCATCCATGCATCTTGCGAATCGATTAACTTCTTCATCTGTGACTCCACAAAGTCTTTCACCTTCGCTTTCCATCCCTTCTTAACCCTTGAACTGCTTCCACTCTTATGATTCTCTGTTGACTTTTTCATCATAAAAGCAATGGCTGAAAGGTCGTCATCATTGTTTTCGGCCGATGAAATCTCAAATTCAGATGCATTTGAGAAACAAAGGCTCTCACTTATTTTCTGTTCCTGCAAGGATTCTTGGTGATTTTCTTGGTTCATTGCGTTGTTTGGAGTCTGGCAAAGAAGAGTCCGTTGGGGAAGGTTGGTTTCTGAGACTGAACTTTGATTGCCTGTTTCACCGTAAAGGGCTTCGAGTTGTCGAAAGAACCTGTAATTTTTTCCATCTTGTCTTCCAGCTTTACCTTCCTTGGTTTTCTTGTAGTACTTGTACAGGTTCTCAAACTTCTCTTTACATTTCTTCCCACTTCTCTGGTAGCCATGTTCCTCCGCCATTATTCTATACATCATGTTATATAGAATATCAAGAAATTAAAAAAAAAATTTAAAACTAACCCAAATCTTTAAACAAAAACTAACCCTAGTTTCAGGAAATAGTATCCATTTAGCCTCCAAAATGAACTAAAAAACTAAAGTTGACCAAACAGTAATTAATATTAAAAGAATTAATATGTCCCCAACATTCCTCTAACAGTGGCTTATGGATGTTGCATGTTAATTCTCTTATCATTTTGTTAATACGCGTATGGTAGATGTCTATTACCCTGATTGAGCAAGACTGTTTTTTCATGTAAGAACAGAAAGAAAGACTAGTTTTGGTAAGAGTGTGCTGAAATGAAGTAATCCGGTAAACGAATACCATGGATCAATCACTTTTAAGAAAATCTAATTTAATTATGATTTTTTTAAGAAAAATTAAAAACTCCTGGATCTCTGAGTTAGTTCACAGCCCTGTTGCTTTCAATCAGAAAGAAAACCCTGCTAAAATAAAACATCATTTGATTGAAAACCTTGTGACTTTTCGTATAAATGGAAAGGCTAACTGTTTTTACTATGCAAACCCAGACAGGGTTTCTTAATTAAACATATCATGAAATTGAAGCCAGAAAAAGGTAAAAATGGAAATCCAAGTAAAAATAAATAAAAAAAGAAGAAGAGGAAGAAGAAGAACAGATAAAAACTCAAGCGGGTTTAGTGCAATATTGTTTTACATGAGAAAATACATTTGATCAAATATATTATATACCTAGACACTTCATCCCACAAAGGTCCTTTCTGCTTGGCCTCCTTGAACTTGAAATCAAGTCTAGATCTGATCTCAAGCAGAGTAAGAGTCTCTTGCCTCGGCCACCGACTGCTTCCACCATCGATAGCTCGCAGAATCCATCCATTATTCTCCATCTCAACTCCAAACAGCGGTGCGCAAGGACCAGAAGCTGAAGCAGCTATAGCACTGGTGGCAGAAGCACCTGGGAAATGATCATCGCTAAACCTAACCAAACCGCTAGGCATCGCCATCCCATTGCTTATCATGAAGGCTTCGTGGTATGGAGCTAATGGAGCCATGTTTCTATAAGCAAGGTATGGTTCGGAGGGTTCTGGCAGGGTAGCCGGAAGATGGGTTCTCCTGGCTAGAAACCGCCGGAGATCAGGCAAGCCGTACTGATCACCCATTTCCATTAGGTTTTTTTAGAGCAGTTAAAAAAAGTACTTGGAAAGAGAAAGAGTCGAAATGTTTGTCTGAGATTAGAGGACTTTGCTAGACCTTTTTCTTGGGAGACAGGATCCGAGTCTACCGCAACTTTCCTCACGCAATCTTTTTTTCTCTCTCGTGTAACAGGGACTATACGTAAATTGAGAGCCAGTCAAATATTGACAAATGTCAAAGCATGACACGAGAATGGATAGACAAAAGCCCGAAAGCAACAGATCAAATGACTGTGTACTGTTGAGTGCTTGCATTCTGTCTTTTGACCAACCATGTGGCGGGATCCTCCAGCTAGCCCTTACGCCCTTGACCCTGCAAGGCTGCACTGGCAGCACTGCCACTGGCTATAAGTACTGTTGGCTGATTGTTTCCCTTTAAATGGGTGTCGCTGCTTTCAAAATATGGTAGGATGCCTATTTGGTCTTTTCCAGGGATTTGGCCATCTAACTTCCATTATTTTTCAATTATTATCACGCTTCACGTACGTGAGTGTTCATTTATAAATCGTAGATCGTGAATCTCGTATGCCTGTGTATGTATATTCTAGTAATCACTGACAAGTGATTAAAAGAAATGTAAATAGAATTTTTTACTCAAGTATTCGAATATGGTTTGAATTCTAAAATCATCAATATTAAAAGAGTTTTATCGTTTACTATTTTCGAATTGAAAAAATTAATTTCAAATTGTAAAACGGATGAAAATACATGTGATTATACTAAAAATATATATTCTAGATATCGAAAATATATTTGCATTGAGGACCTTAATACATGAATGCAAAGTCGCATGATAATCATGTGTATGATATCGTATTTTGTTTGACTTGGGTCAATTTGATTGTTTTGAAGGGAAAAAAAGTTCAAATTATTTTATATTTGAATTATTTTAAATTTGAATAGTTTTAAATTCGAATAATTTTAATTTCAGTTTTTCTATTGGACACTCAAATGATTTTGATTTGGATAATTTCAAATTGAAAGTATTGAATTTTAAAGTTAAATCAATCGAATCTAGAATTATTTGAAATTGTTTTAGTTTAAATAATTTTAAATTCAAGTAATTTTAGGCTCCATTTAGTTTACTGAAAATGTTTCTTAGAAAATGATTTTTACATTTTATGGTGTTTGGTCAACCAAAAATAATTTGCTGATCAACAAAAAATAGGTCATTTTACTGAAAATTGTCTTACGCTTTTGAAAAGGGTAAGACATATCTAGAAAATAAATGTCTATGTGTAAAGCAATTTACCAAGCTTGTGAATATAATTTACCAAGCAATTTAAACTCTAGTTAGACCTTAGATATGATTTTTTAAACTTTGATTTAGTTTTACTACATAAAATATTATTGTATTAATAAATTTGTTTTACTTAATTATATTAAAAAAATTAATTATTAAAATATTAACATTAAAAATCTTTCAATATTTTAAGATTAAATATTTTGTTTTGTATATTATCAATCTTAAATATTTTTAATATTTCAAAAATAAATGTAATATATTATTTATATTATATATATTAAAACAGTAATATTACTTCTAATTTTTAAAATATTAATATAAGTAATAATAAATAGTTTTTTTAAATGTTTAATAATGTAATATAATATTTTGATATTAATATATTATTTTCAAAATATAATTATTTTTTATATTAATAAGCTAATTAATAATTAAGTAATAATTGTTAATATTTTATTAGTTATGTTAATATCATTGACAAAAGAAAACATATATTTTGAGAAAACAACCAAACACCAAAAAATATTTTTCATTGACTCATCCAAATAACGAAAAATCTTTAATTTACTAGAGAATGTAAATGTTTTTGAAAAATCATTTTTCAGAAGTCATTTTCAGCGAATCAAACGAAGCCTCAATTTGAAATTCAAGTTCAAAGGATTTAAATTATTGATTTTTTATCGAATTGAATTAATTTAAATTTATGTGAACAAAAATTATCCAATACAATATAAAATTTTTAGATTTCACAGACAAAGTTAATTAAGAGACACATACCCCTTAAAAATATTGAAAAATAAAAAATAATTAAAAAAGATGTATGATAGTTTTTTAATCATACTTTTGAAATTAAAAATTTTTATTGACACTCTATCGAAAACTAATTGAATTTACACAAAATTTTTTAATACAAGTTGAATTTTTGAGCTCTAATGATAATAAAAATAAATTGTAAAATAATGAAAAGAAGCGGGACCATTGCTTGGGTATAAATGTTTTCCAACAAGGTACATGATCAAGAATACTGTTGTTAAGAGGATTTCTTTTGTTTTGCAAGTGTGCATATTTTGGATTTTTATTACATTGCTTGAAATTTATTTTAGAAATGTTTGCTCTGATATGGATAAAAAAAATATTTAGTTTTAAAGTCGAATTCTTTTCCCATATCAGATTTAAAACAGTTCTTTTTCACGCTTTTATTGCAAAAGACACAAAGAGGATTTGATTTGGATTTGGTTGGATCTTGCTTTGGATTGACGTGTCACTTTCTATCTTGCGAGAAGTGTTTACTATAAATTTTTTGACCAGTCTATTTTTCAGGATAAAAATGAAAATTGTACCACGGTTATCTTCATGGGGTGGAATTTTTTTTTTTCATATATATATATAATATATATTATATATTCATTGACAAGGACTAAAACACCAAAATAAAAACTGTAAAAGATGGTCGGAAAGATTTTATTGTTTATTACTTTTAGTTCGAATATGATTAATTTTAAACTATAAAATAAATAAGAATACTCGATATTACACCCAGAGATGCACCACCAAACCAGGTTGAGGAGAGAACATCCAATCCCTAAGATAGCAAACCATGTCAGTAACTTTATGAGTCTCCTTGGCACCATACTTAAATACTACATCACCCAAACCACAAATCAAAGAGAGAATATCATCTTCAACTGCCATAGTCTTCCAACATCTTGGTGAATTGGGGTTGTTAAGTCTTTTAACAATATTAAAATTGTCAAATTCCTATAACCAAAAAAAAAATTGTCAAATTCCACAATAACTTTAGACCAACTAGTGCTTCCGATCATGCAACAGGCCATCCTAATAGCCAAAGATTCTGCCATCTCCACACAACTTACTCTCATAGCAACATTTGCGCCATCGACCAGGCTACCATACTCATCCCTACAAACAACAGCATTCCAACGCAATTGTGTTCAGCATCAAAAGAGGCGTCACAGTTAATTTTGAAGAACAAAGTAGGGGGCTTCTACAATTAAAGAGAAGGACCCTGTCTTTGAACATCATAAATAGTCTCCTTTATTCATTTCCTTATAGAATTCCTGATAAGCTTGGAAAGCTTGGAGCGATACTTGAATAGGGTCACCAGTTTTACCCTCAAACAGAAAACAGTTTCTAGCTTTCCATAAGAACCAACATATATAGCTTATACTTCATCACTGAATGTTCTCTTTTCTTGGATATGTTATACTGTTAGCTTTAAATTGCCATATATATTTTGAAATGACAAAAACTTAAGTAAGTTTTAATGTTTTAATTCATATTGTAAATTTGCCTTATCACACATGATTTTCTCAATGCATTTCAAGTGTTTATGTCAAACCTTAAGACCATGATTTAATTACATACTCTTATTGGTCTTAATACTTTGTAATGGCTTGAATATTTTAGAAAATCACTTGATGAATGTTTGGACAATATTTTCATTTGAGAAAGTCAAGAAAAACTCCCTTAAAACTTATAAATGGTTTGGGTTGAATTAGGATCAAAGGTCATATCATTTCTAACCCAAAAGTGCAGGAAAAATGCCCTCTGGAAGAAAAGGATCGATCCCCACTGTAGCAGGATCGATCCCCTTTTGGCAGAAAGTCTTCCCAAGGTCCCTGAAGCCCAGAATTAAGATTCTGGACAAAAGGGATCGATCCCCACTGTAGCAGGATCGATCCCTTTGCACCAGAAAGCCCCCAACGGCTCTTTTCTGTGAGACACAACGGCTACTTTCTGTTTTGGCTCCAACCAACGTCCACAAACCATCCAAGGGACTATAAATAGAGGCTTAGAAGCTAAAGGAAGGAAGAGGAACAACCAAGCAACATCTTTCATCATTTTATTCATCTTCCTCAAGCCTCAACATCAATTCAAGAGATAAAGAGTCTTCATCTTCTATCACTCATCTATTTCTTGTATTGCTTAGCACAAACTTTGTATAGGCTTTTCATTGTGCTTAATTTCTGTAATCATTTGCCTACCTAGAGGCTTCTCTTGATTACATTATTTGTAACCCACCATTCCTTGTAAAAGGGGAGGTTTCTCTTAAGCCTTGAAAAAGAGGGAGGTTACTCTTTAGCCTAAGAAAAAGAGAGAGGTTTCTCTTGAGCCTAGAAAAGAGGGAGGTTACTCTTGAGCCTTGAAAAGAGGGATTGTAATCACAAATTCAAGATAGTGGATTTGGAGAAAATCCTTGGGAGCGTCTCAAGGTAGAGGACGTAGGCAAGTAGCCGAACCTCTATAAATCGCTTGTGTAAATCTCTCTTTCCCTACTCTTTATTTACTTGCAATTATAGTGTGTTTATTGCATTGAACTTGGATTGCATGCTTGCCTAGCTTAGAGAAGGGATCGATCCCCTTTTGGCAAAAAGTCTTCCCAAGGTCCCTGAAGCCCAGAATTAAGATTCTGGACAAAAGGGATCGATCCCCACTGTAGCAGGATCGATCCCTTTGCACCAGAAAGCCCCCAACGGCTCTTTTCTGTGAGACACAACGGCTACTTTCTATTTTGGCTCCAACCAACGTCCACAAACCATCCAAGGGACTATAAATAGAGGCTTAGAAGCTAAAGGAAGGAAGAGGAACAACCAAGCAACATCTTTCATCATTTTATTCATCTTCCTCAAGCCTCAACATCAATTCAAGAGATAAAGAGTCTTCATCTTCTATCACTCATCTATTTCTTGTATTGCTTAGCACAAACTTTGTATAGGCTTTTCATTGTGCTTAATTTCTGTAATCATTTGCCTACCTAGAGGCTTCTCTTGATTACATTATTTGTAACCCACCATTCCTTGTAAAAGGGGAGGTTTCTCTTAAGCCTTGAAAAAGAGGGAGGTTACTCTTTAGCCTAAGAAAAAGAGAGAGGTTTCTCTTGAGCCTAGAAAAGAGGGAGGTTACTCTTGAGCCTTGAAAAGAGGGATTGTAATCACAAATTCAAGATAGTGGATTTGGAGAAAATCCTTGGGAGCGTCTCAAGGTAGAGGACGTAGGCAAGTAGCCGAACCTCTATAAATCGCTTGTGTAAATCTCTCTTTCCCTACTCTTTATTTACTTGCAATTATAGTGTGTTTATTGCATTGAACTTGGATTGCATGCTTGCCTAGCTTAGAGAACTTAGAAAATATTCAAATAGGCTAGAGAATTTAGAAAAACCGAAAAACGAGCTTAAGGGTAGTTAAAAACCGATTCACCCCCCCTCTCGGTATTGCCTATAAGAGCTAACATATACCTATGCAAAGACACTAATGGTTCTTTAAGTTGGTTTTTTTTTTGTAACCACAAGTATTTTTATCCGTTTTACGGTTTGAGATTAATCTTGATTGAGCCAGAAGTGATAAACAGTAAAGTCCTCTTAATAGTGGTGACTCCAAGATTCAAACTATGTCTAAATATCCGAGAAAAAAACCCACTTCCACTTCTTCCAATCACTTGTTGGTTTAAGTTGGTGTTTTTAATACCTTGCAGTGAATGTCTATTTTTGAATGTGTTTTACAAGGATAATGATTATTGTTTTGGATTCTGATTTATGGATAAATTGGGTTATTGTTAAACATTATTTTATCTTATTACTTAGCCTTTTCTTCTTTACTGCTAGGGGTGTAATCGAGCCGAGTTGAGACGATTTAATACTAAGTTTGAGCTCGGCTTGACTTGAAACTCAGCTCGAGCTCGACTTGACAGAATATTCGAGTCATTCGAGTTCGACTCGATAGGCTTGATCTGTCAATTTTTAACTATATATTATGAGGGTAAAATCATAAATTAATAATAAAATATTAAAAATATGTATTAAAAAGCTCGATAAGGCTCACGAGCCACTCGAGTCAAGTATTAAAAAGCTCGAATTCGGCTAGACCGTTACTTAAGTAGCTTGAGCTCAAGCTCAGCTTGAAAATAAATGAGTCAAACTTGAGTAATTATCGAGTCGAGCTCGAGTACTTCACGATTAGCTTGACTCGTTTATACCCCTATTTACTGCTATAAATTATCACTTTATTTTGGAACATTAATGATCCAATCATAATGCTACAAAGTTAATATTACGTTTATTTGAATCTATGCTTCTTTTGTTTGTAAATATGATTCTTGGTGCAAAAAAAACATCATTGTGATTTGGTAAAGTGATGTTAATCCACAGCATCGCACGGCTCTTCATTTAGAGATATATAAAAGCCAACATTTTTTTGCTAAAATGAAAGTATCCTATCCGAATAGCGAAACTTTTTGACACGTAAGGTGAAATTTAAAAGAAAAAGATTTTGACCATTTTATTCCATTTAAATAAAAAAAATTATCTCTAAATTTTGATTTCTCTTTTATCACTTATTATATAATTTTTAAATAAAAAATGTATCTACATAACTTAATCAAAATTATCTTAAACTTTTAAATCTTTTTTCAAAAAAACTGAAACTGGATATTTGAAGTTTATATATTTTAGCATTGAATTACACTTCTATGTCTTCTTTTTTCCATTTTTGTTCCATTATTTTTAGACCTGACAAATTTAGACACGACATGAACATGATACGAAAAAACTGTGTACATGTTTGAAAAATTCGTTTCTCGTTTTTATCCGTGTCGACACAATTTAAACACGACACTTTTCATGTTTAGCTGTGTCAGATGCGACTAAATACGTGTAAAACATGGAAACACGTTTAAGAAAATTGTGTTACACAAAAACACGTACACTATACAAGAAACATGTTTAAAGAAAACTGTGTTATACGGATACACAAATACACAGAGACACGTGTAAGACACAATAACTATGAGATCCCACATTTCTAATAACTGCTAATTACTATTCATGAAGTTAGGAATATTAGATATTTTATAATTATTAAAATGCTAATTATATTATAGGTATGAAGGAGAATCAGAAGGTGGGCCCCACTAGCCTTCTAATGTCCCGATGAAGGTGAAACCTAGCAAACTCAATATTTAGACCCAAATACCATGATGGTAAGAATCTGCACCTCAAACTCAATTGTTTATGCATGTTTCAAAAAACGTGCAACAATTTAGAAAATGACAATTTAAGTTCATAGCCTGTTGGAATTTTTGTAAATAACGACCAAACTAGGTTGACTTCTAACCAATTGGTAGTTATAGGTAAATCGTCATGCAATAAAGTTCTAAGTCATTTGGACTGATAAACTAAACCATGTGAAAAAGTAGAAATTTACACGATTCAATGATTAGGGGTATTTTGGTAATTTTGCCCAAAAGACCAATCAAACCTCAAAAAAAGCTCAACCAATGATTAGAGTATGTTAAATAGCGATGTTTCATGATGGAATGAAATATTTTGAAAATTAGACTAATTGTTTTCAACGAAGTCAAATCGCTAAGAGCAAAATAGTCACATTTTAATGTTTTAAGGGCAAAATGGTAATTTGCCATTTAGAATATCATATTTTAATAGAAATTTTTGGTCTTCTTCTCCTTGTTGCCATCCCTCTCTTTCTGTTCTTACTCCTCCATTTTCACACCTTAGTTAAGAGAGAGAAAACCCTTAAAATACTAACCAAAACTCACCAAAATCGAAAATCGTCTTCACCAAAGTTGTTCAGCTCTTTGAGCTCTACAATCCAATACCAAAATCCTACACAAAAGAGGCCAAAATCTTGTTGTTTGGACTCCCTTCATATTCGGCTAAGGGTATAGGGTGAAAGAAAGTTGGAATTTTCATGTTTTAATGGCTTCTTACTATGTGTATATGATATTTAGCCATGTATTTAAGCTTGAATTGAGCTCATTAGAATGCACGCCCTAGGGTTTCAGATAAGGTGAACCATGAGTGTGTGTGATTGTGTTCAATGCAAAAGTGGTGTAAAAACAATGTGGAGAATGTCTAAAACATGATTACAACATTAAATCATTGAAACGAAGGGTATAGGCATAAAAGGCCAATTCGGCCAAGACAAGAGCATGAGGAATTCATGCTCAACTTGATTTAAATGGGGTCCTAGAAAATTTTATAAATTGAAAGAAGACTATTAGCGAAGTCAGAACCGAAAACAGATGTGTTTTAGCGATAGTTGCAGTGTTAGCACCGGTATGAAATAGATCGAAATGACAGTTGCAGTAGGTAGTGTAGTAGATCTCATGGAGTTATAAATTTATTATAACTGAAGTCTGATGAATTGACTATGTTTGTTTGGTCAATTGCACTTGGAAGCCAAAAGGAGATACTAGAGCTAACGAGCGACTTAGCAGATTTTGATAGGTAAGGGATATATGTATAAGGCGTAGGGATACTATGTTGCATTGGGAATGATGGGAATGAATTTTATGAGATTTAAAATGGATGATTTGGTTGAATTGTGAAACTGGAATTGTGGATTCTAAACTATGCTTTTATGTAGGGGGTTAGGATGGTTACAACCGTTATGCTGCCGATTTTCTAGAAATAGCTTTGAACCTCTAAAATCATCCATGGTATTATTTTGGAAGTAGGAAATGAAGTGAAAAATTAAATTTGGTTCGATAGCTTCCAAAGATTTCATTTGCATACGAATTTTATATCTCAGTTTTCAATTGGATGTTTATTTATTTTTACACGTTCTTGGGTACATACATGTTTCCATGTCATTGTGATATACAAATAAAATATCTTGGACAACTGTTATTAAATTGAAAATATTTGGTGAGTTTTCATAAGTGTAATGAAATTGTGATTTTATTGCTCTATGGACTGACTGAAGATACGATTACTGAACTGATCTCCGTAAACCCTTCTGAAATGATTTATCAATTGTTTTGAGACTATTGGCCCCATAGGTGCCTACAGGCATGTGCTCCCATTACTGTTATTACTGATTACTACTGCTGATAGACCTTGGTCACTTCTTCAGTGCCACAGCTGCCATCTAACTTGTGTACATTGTGGACCCTTTTTGACTATGGCCATATGTCGTTGTTACTATTATTGCATGAGTCTATTGGGTGTTGCCTTATCTCTAGTATATGATTTTTACCGGGGTGACAAATTCTTGTTATTTTGGACACTCCCAGACTTTATTGATTTCTGTCGCAAGTTATTAATTTAATATGTTTTCTGAGTTTAATTTGAACTATTGAAATTGATCATGACACTATTTACGGAGTGTCGTAACGATTTCGTCCAGAGACTCGACCACTTGACGATTTTGAAAACAAAAAAAACAAGGGAGTCACCACCAATCTTTTTGACTAGGTGTGATTGGTCACCTAAAAATATTTATCTTTTTAACAAAATCTCAAAATCAATTAAATTTTATTAAAAGGACAATTTTGGTCCACGAAAACAAGATTTGGGTTCGAGGGTACGGTTACGTGTGAGGAAGGATTAGCACCCTCACAACGCCCCTAAGAAAATGGTACCATCCTAACCATGTGGTATCCTTTAATTTTAATAAAATAGTCTTGGCTTAAATCTAATTTGCTTATTACAAAAAAAATTGTGTGTTTGCTTAAAAATTACTATTATATATATATTTTAAAAAATTTCATTTTTTTAAAAGTGAACATGAACCCCTTTTATTGAAAAATTAAATCAAATACTCCAATACTTTTGGTAATATTTGAAATAATTCTCCTCACTTAGAGATTTCTTAAGAATCACTACTTGTAAGTTCTATAGAATCTCATCATCGGTAGGGCTCTCATTATTTGTATAATTGATTAAAAATTATTATATATTTTAGAAAATCTCATTTTTGAAAATAAGCATGAACCCGTTTTATTGAAAAATTAAATCAAATACTCCAATACTTTAGGTAATTTTTGAAATAATTTTCCTTACCTAGAGATTTCTTAAGAATCATTATTTGTGACTTTTATAGAATCTCATCCTCGGTAGGGCTCACATTATTTGTATAATTGATTAAAAATTATTATATATTTTAGAAAATCTCATTTTTGAAAACAAGCTTGAACCCCTTTTATTGAAAAATTAAATCAACTACTCCAATACTTTTGGTAATATTTGAAATAATTCTCCTCACCTAGAGATTTCTTAAGAATCACTACTTGTGACTTCTATAGAATCTCATCCTCGGTAGGGCTCATAGTATTTTTATAATTTGATTTTGGATGCATATGATATTAATGAAAGATATATGATGCACATGGATTTATAAAAAGAAATTCATACACTTTGATTTTCTTAATGAAACTCTCAATATTGAAGAGTTTAGCTAAACATCCCAAGACTCTGGTAACGTTTAGTTAATTCTTCTCACCTAGAGATATTCGAAGAATCACTACTTGTGACTTCTACGATATCTCATCATTGGAAGAATTTCATTTATTTTGAAATTAACATTTATGCACATGATGCAAGCATATAGTATATGATGCACATGACTTTCTGTTTTCTATTTAACATGCTTATTGTTTTTTTTATTATTATTTTTATTATTTGTTTTTATTTTAAAGATAAAACTCATGTATTGAAAAATCGCACTAAATATTCCAATACTTTTGGTAACATTTAGCGGACTCTTCTTACCTAAGGATTAGTTAGGAATCACTACTTGTGACTTCCATAACATCCTATTATCAGAGATTAGCTTTTACCTTTTGTGAATAACTTGATTATTTCATCTTCATTTGTTTTCATTTTATTTCGCGTTATTAACTTAATTCCTTTGACTATTCCTTTTTATTAAAATCTCATTATCATCTATTTAATTAATTTAATCACTATTCTCTACCTTTTGAAACTTTATTATTATCAATTTTTATTGGTTTAATTATTTTGTATTTAAATATCTCTAAAATCTTTTTTTATTAATTTCTCCCAACTATTTCCATTATCTATTTTGTTTTTATTAATTTTCATTTAATTAGTATTTTTCTAAATATTCTTTATTTGTCATTACAAAATATATCATTATATATTTTTTTAAAATAAACATGAATTTAAATATTGAGGAATTATATCAAATATCCCAATATTCTGGTGACATTTGATAAATTCCCCTCATCTAAAGTGTTTCGAAGAATCACTACTTGCGACTTCTACGAACACTTATCATCAAGACTTCATGCTTATTTTTATTAATGCTTCCTAAGATATTTTTTTTAATAAATTGTCTAACGAGAGTTTTATTTTATTTTAAAATTATATATGTATTTTATATTTATTTATATATCTTTTATATATATAATATATTTATTTATATACTTTAAAACTACATTTTATATATTTATTTATATATTTTATATATTTATATATCTTTTAAAACTATATGTTTATTTTAAAACTAATTCCATGCAATTAAATTGATCAATCTAAAAATTATTATAGAGAATTTTATATATAAAAAAATGCTTTTACCATGAAAATATGTTAGAAACACAACAAACAAACAAATAAATAAATAAATAAATAAATAAATAAATAAATAAATAAATAAATAAATAACAAGATAGGAAATATACCCAAATCAATTTGGATTTAAAACCCAAGAAAAGCTTTTTAAAGAGTCCAAAATCAGGCCCAAACAGTGGAGGCCCAAATCCGCTGGTTGAGAGATAGGTCGAGGGGCAGAATCGTGCGGATCTCAGAGCCTGGTTGGGAGTGGCACGAGGGTCGCGAGCGGATGGTGGAGCCGGGTCGCGTGGATCTCGGTTCGGGTTGAGGCAGCACGCGGATCCAAAGGCCTCGAAAATGTTGCGTTTCAACCTTCTTTAAAAAGCCCCCTTTTTTTAAGTTCTTCATTTCAACCGATTCTCACAAAAAAAAAACTCCAAAAAATCCAAAAAAAGGCTCTCAACTTCTTCAGCCACCGAAGGCTGCCGGCTACCGTGCACCACTGTGCGCCATCATACTTCGGTCGTCGGTGGTCTTCCCAAAACCTCCAAAATGCTCCTCTCTTCTTCCTCTACCCAGATCTGACCTCCGTTTCACCCAAATCCTACTTTAGCTACCTAGATCTAGCCTAGCTGAAACCCCTTTTCTTTTTTTATTTTTTTTATATATTATCAGATCTGGTATTTGGGGTATTCGGCTTCATGTTTTTGTCGTTGTTACTGGTTTCTTTTTCGTTTTTTT
Source organism: Heritiera littoralis (assembly GCA_031772115.1). NCBI lineage: Eukaryota > Viridiplantae > Streptophyta > Magnoliopsida > Malvales > Malvaceae > Heritiera > Heritiera littoralis. The sequence goes on along the minus strand of JAPDPK010000092.1, from coordinate 1,425,986 downwards.
GACAAGTTTAAAAATGTTGGTCTCGGGGTTTGGGTTTCCAGATCTGGTTTAGTTTTTTTTTTTTTATGATTTGGGTGTGTTTCAGTTGCTGTTGGGTTGGTAATGGTGGTTGTTTGATGGACTTTGATGTTTTGGGTATCCGATTTAGGGTATGGGTAGTGGGTATATGGTGGTTTCGATGATGGTGTTGTGGTTGTTTTTGGTGGTGGTGGCAAATGATGGTTGTTTCGGTGGTAATGGTGAATGGTGGCTTACGATGGGTATTGCTTGGGTTGGGTTAGTTATAGAGGTGCCGGTGGTGGCTTGGTGTTTCGGTGGTGTTGTGTGGTGTCTCGATGGTGGTGATTGGTATAGTTTCTGCCAACTTTTCAATGTCTGAGGATCTCCGAAAAATCCACCTAAAAATGCTTCTGGCTGGGTCCTTTTAAACAGATTTAGGAACACGCTTTTGTCTAGCATTTCAGAATCAACCTTAGGTTTTTGCTATTGTCTCTGGTTATCAAAGGCACTAGTCAGGGATGGGATTGACAGCATGGGGAAGGTGAATTTTTGGTGGAACTCAAGACTTTGGGGCTTGAACGGCACCGATGGCTGGGACAAGAGTTTGGCCGGTAATGGGAATGTCATTTCCCATTAAATGTGATTGATAACAAATAATAATAATAATAAAATAAAAAAAAATAATAATAATAACAATAATAATAATAATAATAACAGATAATATAAAAGTAATAGAAATAATAATAATAAAACAGATAATAATAATAATAATAATAATAATAATAATAATAATAATAATAATAATAATAATAATAATAATAATAATAATAATAATAGTAGTAGGAACAAAAAATAAGAATAAATAATACAAATAATAATAACAATAAAAAATAATAATAATAAAAAATAAAAAAATCAATATTTAGCCCATTTTAATGGGCCTTGAAGCTCAATACTTTGATTTGGACTTTGAAAGCCCAATTAAGTTTATTATAATGCTTGTGGCCCAGCATATTGGGTTTGGACCATATCCATTTCTAATAAAAATAATCTTATCTAAATATAATATTATCGATTTGGACATAATTGGGTGTCTATAGCTGCCCCTTTTTGCTCATTGCTGAGAATCAGGAATAGAGCAAAGACAATAGACAACAATTTTGTCCGACTCAAGATCTAATCCTTTTTTTTAGTTCCCCTCCTACAATAGAGACATTGGAACTTTTAAAAAAAAATTCTTCCTTAAAGGTGCTCCTCTTACAATAGAGGCAGTGACACTTTAAATTCCTTCATGAAATGTGCTTCTCTTGCAACAGAGGCAATGAAACTTTAAAAATTCTTCTTGGAATGTGCTCCTCTTGCAACAGAGACAATGAAACTTTAAATTTCTTCCTGAAATGTGCTCTCCTTACAGCAGAGGCAATAAAACTTTAAATTTTTTCCAGAAATGTGCTCCTCTTGTAGTAGGGGCAATGAAACTTTAAATTTTTTCCTGAAATGTGCTCCTCTTGCAGCAGGGGCAATGAAACTTTAAATTTTTTCCTGAAATGTGCTCTTCTTGTAGCAGGGGCAATGAAACTTTAAATTTTTTTTTTGAAATGTGCTCCTCTTGCAATAGAGGCAATGAAACTTTAAATTTTTTCTTGAAATGTGCTCCTCTTGCAACAGAGGCAATGAAACTTTAAATTTTTTCTTGAAAATTTGAAGAAACATTCTTTTCTCCTAAAAGTTTCTGAACCTTGTGCTTGGATTCTCATATAATGAATGAAATGCAAATGCATGTTATTGACAAAATCATGCAATTCCTATTGTGGTAATCAAATTCTCAGAGCTGTCCTTTTTGTGTCTTTCGATCCTTTCACTCGTGTTTCACAAAATGGTTGTCACCAATTTTGAATCAGTGATTGTTTACAACATGTACTTGTCATAATTTTCAATTTCTTTTGTTTTATTCCCTTCTTTCTCTCTCTTTCCCCCTTTTTTTTCTTCTCCTTTTCTTTTTTTTTTAGTAATGCTAGTAGGTAGATTATCATTTAATCATCACCTTCATTTCAATCTTGTTAACAAACGCAATACATTCTTGCACTTTATCGGTTAGTTATGGAATGATCAAAAGAATAACAAAATTGGAAAGAAAAGTATCAATTATTAGGCAAATAAGAGACAGTGGAAACAAAAGTGTTATCCAAATACAGTTGGGTAGCAGATACTACTAGGGTCAAGTGGTGAATTTTAAGAAATGGTGACCATAACAAAATAATGAATGTTTAGATAACCCTTCACAAACCAAACCAGTGCTTTCTTTGGAAAAACTGATCCGTTGATGCCCCCTGTCACACTGAGTTCATCCGACTAATGCTATGCTCCACATGATTTTGATTTTCAAGTGTTGATCTTTTTTGTATCTAAGCCGCCTTTTCAGGTTTTCAACTTAGATATCCCCATTTAATCTAACTGCCCTTTTTGGGTTTTCAGTTTGAGTTCCTCTTTCATTTTTCTTTTTCTCTTTTTTTTTGCTTTTCTTTTTCTTTTTTTTTCTTTCCTTATTTTTTTATTCTTTTTTTAAGCATAGTATTTCTTCACGGCATCAGAATTTATCGAATTAGGCAGATCATTTCCATCCATCTCTATTAAGATCAGCCCTCCACCTGAGAACGTTCTTTTTACCACATATGGTCCTTCCCAATTTGGTGTCCATTTGCCCCGATTATCATGGTGGTTAGGGAGAATTCTTTTCAACACCAATTCCCCTTCACGAAAATGTCTGGGTTGAACCTTTTTATCATAGGCTCGCATCATTCTTTTCTGGTACATCTGACCATTACATAGTGCTATGAGCCTTTTCTCTTTTATAAGATTCAATTGTTCAAAATGACCTCAAACCCATTCAGCCTCATCAAAATCTAGTTCCATTAAGACTTTTAGGAAGGGGATTTCAACCTCAATAGGCAGCACCGCTTCCATGCAGTAAACCAAAGAAAAAGGAGTTGCCCCAGTAGAAGTACACACTGATGTTCTATAAGCATGCAAAGCAAATGGTAGCTTCTTGTGCCAGTATTTGTATGTATTAGTCATCTTTCCCACAATCCTTTTGATATTTTTGTTAGCAGCCTCAACCGCTCCATTCATATTTGGGTGATGCGGGGTAGATTTGTGGTGCTTGATCTTGAACTGCGCACATACTTCCTTCATCATGTCAGTGTTCAAATTAAGGGCGTTGTCTGATATGATCCTTTATGGGAGCTCGTACCGACATATTATCTTCTTCTTTATGAACTTACAAACAGTAGATTTAGTTACATTGGCATAAGAAGCTCCTTCAACCCATTTTGTAAAGTAATCTATCATCACAAAAATGAATCTATGCCTATTTGATGCCTTGGGAGAGATGGGTCCAATCACATCCATTCCACACATGGAGAAAGGCCATGGTTGTGCCATGACATTCTGTGATGTTGGGGGAACTTGAATCTTGTCGGCATAGATTTAACACTTGTGGCATTTTCTAGCATAATCTATGCAATCTTTTTCTAGTGTAGTCCAATAATAGCCTGCCCTCATAATTTGTCTAGCCATAAAATGACCATTTGCATGTGCCCCGCAAATTCCATCATGTACCTTTTCAAGAATCCTTTTGGCTTCAGACGCATTTACACATCTTAACAGCATTTGATCTCGACCTCTTTTATACAAAACATCTCCATCAACGAGGAATCCCATTGCCAGTCTTTTGGGGATCTTTTTGTCATTCTCTCTAGGCTTCAGACGCTCTAGGTATTGCTGATTCTTAAGGTACTGCATGATGTCATAATACCAAGGTTATCCATCAACTTCCTCTTCAATACTAGAACAGTGTACTAGAGAATCTCTCATGCACAGTTTGATAGGTGAGACCTCTTCTTCTACTTCCATTTTAAACATTGCAGTTAATGTTGCTTGGGCATCATCGACCTGATTCTCTTCTCGAGATAAATGCTGGAGGACAATGTCATCAAATTGTTGTATAAGGTCAACTATGTATTTCTGGTACTGAACTAACTTCTGATCCCTTGTTTCCTATTCACCTCGTAACTGATAAATGACTAGTACTGAATCCCCATATACTTCCAAGTTTCTGATTCCCCTCTCAATTGTAGCTTCTAAGCCCATTACACAAGCTTCATATTCAGCCATGTTATTGGTGCAGTTAAAATTTAACCTAGCTGTGCATGGGTAATAGTTTCCATTTGGAGATATTAAAATTGCTCCTATCCCATGTCCTAAAGCATTGGATGCGCCATCGAAGAACATTCTCTATGTTTTCTTGTCAAGTACTTCTTTCTCAATTTGAACTACAGACATTATATCTTCATCTGGAAAATCTAGCTTGATAGGCTCATACTCATCAGTAGCACGGTCTGCAAGGAAATCTACTATTGCCCCGCCTTTGATTGCTTTTTAGGATACGTACACAATGTCATATTCAGAAAGCATTACTTGCCATCTAGCTAATCTTCCTGATAATGACAATTTCTCAAAGATGTATTTAAGGGAATCCAATCTAGCTATCAACCAAGTCGAATGATACAACATGTATTGCCTCCATCTATGAGCGACCCAAGCCAATGCGCAACACATCTTTTCTATCGTAGTGTACATGGCCTCGTAATTAGTGAACTTCCTGCTCAAGTAATAGATAGCCCGTTCTTTCTTGCCTGTATCATCATGTTGCCCCAGTACGTATCTCATAGAGTGTTCATTAACAGTCATATACAAAAACAAGGGCTTTCCTGCAACTGGTGGTACTAGAACAGGTGGATTTGACAAGTATCTTTTTATCTTTTCAAAAGCCTCTTGGCATGCCTCATTCCATTCACCTGGATCTTGTTTCCGAAGCAATTTAAAAATGGGATCACATTCAACTGTGAGTTGCAAGATGAAACGAGAAATATAGTTTAATCTTCCTAGAAAGCCTCTTACTTCCTTCTTTGTGCTTAGGGGCGACAAATTTTGTATCGCACTTATTTTATCTGGGTCTACTTCAATTCCTTTTTCATTGACTACAAACCCTAATATTTTCATGATTTAACACCAAAAGTGCATTTGGTAGGGTTTAACTTGAGCTGGAACTTTCGTAACCTTTAAAACAGCTTTCGAAGATTTGTTACGTGATCCTCTTCTCCTCGAGATTTAGCAATCATGTCATCTACATACACCTCTATTTCTTTACGCATCATGTCGTGAAAGAAAGTTACCATTGCCCTTTGGTAGGTGGCTCCGGCATTCTTTAAACCAAAAGGCACAACTTTATAGCAAAATGTGCCCAAACTGTCACAAACGTGGTTTTCTCCATGTCCTCCTCAACCATTTTGATCTGATTGTAGCCTGAGAAACCATCCATAAATGAGAACATGTAGTGTTGAGCTGTATTATCTACCAGTGTATCAATATGGGGTAATGGGAAATTATCCTTAAGACTAGCTCTGTTTAGATCCCGATAATCTACACACATCCTTACTTTCACATCTTTTTTAGGTACTGAGACTATGTTAGCCACCCATTCAGGATACTTGGCCACTTTTAAGAACCCCGTATCAAACTGGTTTTTTACTTCCTCTTTCACTTTCAACAACATTTCAGGCTTCATGCGTCTAAGCTTCTGTTGTACTGGCTTACATTCCGTTTTCAAAAGTAAACGGTGCTCTCCAACATCAATGTTTAACCCTGGCATGTCTTGATAAGACCATGCAAAAACATCCACATACTTACGAAGTAATTCCTCTAATATTTGCCTCTCAACTAATGGAAGTGCTGTGCCCGCTTTGACTTCTTTGATGTTTTCAACATCCCCTAGGTTGACCATTTCAATAACTTCTTTATGAGGTTCAGTTGGTTTTTTCTCTTGCTTAATCATTTTCAATTGATCTAGAAACAAACCATCATCATCTGAATCTACATTGCTATCAAGTTCATCAACATAGATAAAGTTTTCAAAATCAAACCCTGAGTAGCTGTTAAGGTTATCTTCACATTCATTATTCATATTCCTAAAGAGGTAAAAAATTTGACAGATGTGGTTGGTTGTTCATACTAATGGTAGTGAATGAAAAGAACGAACATTTATGGAAATGATAAAGAATGAAAAAAAAGTACTCAAAATGCATTAAACTTGTTAATTTATTGAAATGATGATGAAGATTAAGTTTGTACAAAAGAATCTTCTAGAGCTCTTTAAGCTGAGATACTGATAATCTAGTTTACTACATTACAAAAAAAAAACAAAAAGATAGAAGGTATCCCTTCAACAATTCAATCTTTCAGCTCCGCGCCCAACGACACAATCATTTCTACAACAAAAAGTTGCCTTTTCTTCATGCACCACTTAGACTAGGAACTTGCGAGAGGATCCTTTCATCAACAACATAGGTCCCCCTTTCACGGTTTCTAGTGAATCAGGGTGATAACATCCACCGGAGCAAAATGTATCATAGAGGTAGGTGTCGTAACGGCTTCGCGCTCGACGATTTTGAAAAACATTAAGAAAAACAAAGGGAGTCGCCACCAATCTTTTTTGACTAGGTATGATTGGTCACCTAAAAATATTTATCTTTTTAACAAAATCTCAAAATTAATTAAGTTTTATTAAAAAGACAATTTGGGGTCTGCGAAAACAAAATTTTGGGTTCGGGGGTACGGTTACGCGTGAGGAAGGATTAGCACCCCCACGACGCCCGTTAAAAAACGGTACCATCCTAACTACATGGTATCTTTTGATTTTAATAAGATAGTCTTGGCTTTTGATTATATAAAAATTAGCATATTTGCATGAAAAATTACTATTATAAAGAGATTTATTATGAAAACCAATATGAACACTATTTATTGAAAAATTAAATCAAATATCCCAATACTCTGGTAACATTTGAAATAATTTCTCTCACCTAGAAATTTCTTAAGAATCACTACTTGTGAGTTCTATAGAATCTCATCTTCGGTGGGGCTCATGCTAATTTATAATTGATCGTATGATGCATATGAAATTATGAAAAGAACTTTATATTTTGATATTTATTTATGAAACTCTCATTATTGAAAAATTTAACTAAATATCCCAATACTCTGGTAACATTTAGTTAATTCCTCTCACCTAGGGATCAGTCAAGAAATCACTACTTGTGAGTTTCATGACATCCCATCATCGGAAGAATTTCTTTTATTTTAAAATTAATATTTATGCACATGATGCAAGCAATATGGTATAGGATGCATATGGAATTATAAAAAGCACTTTATATTTTAATTCTTATTAATGAAACTCTCATTATTGAAAAATTTAACTAAATATCCCAATACTCTGGTAACATTTAGCTAATTCCTCGCACATAGGGATCAGTCAAGAAATCACTACTTGTGAGTTTCATGACATCCCATCATCGGAAGAATTTCATTTATTTTATTTTATTTTTATTTATTTGTTATTTTTATATATTTTATTATTATAGATATTTTTTTAAAAAAAAAAATAGCATGAAATTGAATATTGAGATATAATATCGAATATCCCAATACTCTGGTAACATTCGATATAATTCCTCTCACCTAAAGTTTTTCGAAGAATCGCTACTTGCGAGTTCTACGAAGACTTATCATTGGGATTTCATACTTATTTTATTTTAATTTTATTGATTTATTATTTTTATGTATTTTTTTATTATTATATATATTTTTAAAAAATAAGCATGAAATCGAATATTGAGAAATAATATCGAATATCCCAATACTCTGGTAACATTCGATATAATTCCTCTCACCTAAAGTTTTTCGAAGAATCGCTACTTGCGAGTTCAACGAAGACTTATCATCGAGAGTTCATGCTTACTTTATTTTATTTTTATTTTATTTTTTTATTTATTTATTTTTTAGTTTCTTAAAATATTTTTTTATAGTAAATTATTCAATAAGGAAAAATTTATTATATAAAAAACTATATGGTTATATATATTTTATATGTTTGTTTTATGTATTTATGTACATTTATTTATATAAATTTTAAAACTATATATTTACATTTTTTTTTATTTTTATTAATATATGTATTTTATGTACATAAAATTTATATACTTTAAAACTATGTATTTTACATATTTTATATTTATTTATTTTTTCTTTTTAAAACTATATGTTCATTTTATTTTATTCTACTTTTATATATATTGTATTATCCTATTTATTTATTTATTTATTTATTTATATTTTAGTTGATTATACTTTTTATTTTATTATTGTTTTTTTATAATTAACAAATAAATGAATAAATAAAATAAGAAAAGGAAATATACCCAAAAACAGCCCAAATGAGGGCCCAAAAGTCAGGCCCAAACGACAGAGGAGCGAGCGGAAGCTGCTGGGCCGGGGTAGGCACGGATCGGTCAGATCGCGAAGCGGGTCGGCACGCGGACTTCAAGTCGGGTCAGTGGCGATGCGCGGATCTTGGCCTCCAAAACTCACCGTTTCACTCCTTTATAAAAAGCCCCATTTTTTTCTTCGTTCATTTCACCCGGCTTCTTCCAAAAAAAAATCCTAAAAACCTCCAAAATCCTCTCGCCTCTCTCCCTCTCCGGACGATTGTCGGCTGCCGTGCACCGCCGTACGCCGGTCACCGGTGATCCTTCTGACAGCCCTAAAACACTCCACTCCTCCCCCTCTCTTCAAATCCGACCTTCGTTTAACCCGTAAACACTCCCAACCTCACAGATTTGATTATCTCCGAAAGCCTTTTTTTTTCTTTTTTTTTGTTCGTGTTTGATTTTTCTGGTTGATGGTTCGGTTGGGGTTGTTTTGTTTTTTTTGTTTTTTCTTGCAGGTTTAAGATCTAGATTTTAGATCTAGGGTTCCCAGATCTGAGATCTTAAGGGTCTCAGGTCCCTTTTTTTTTCGATTTTTGTGATGGTGTCTGGTTTCAGTGACGATGGTGGTGATGTTTAGGGGGTTTGGTAAAGGTATCTGGTTTCAGTAGTGGTGGTGGTAACAATGGTGGTGTTTGATTGTTGGCGGGGTATACAGTGATGAATGGTGTTTGGGGTTGATGGTTGGTAATGAGTGATTTCGTTGGTGATTGTTCGGTGAGGGTGATGGTGAGTGGTCGGTTTTGGTGGTGGTGGTGGTGGCGGCTTAGGGTTTTTGGTATTTTTGAGTCCGTCCTCTCTAAAAAAGAAAGGAGGGAACCTGACGAAAATCTAGTCCTCTTAAACAGATTCGGGATCAATCTTTGATTCGGAGGGTTAGAACCAAGCTAGGTTCTTTCCATTGTTTCGCAGTCCTCAAGGCAGTGTCAGGATGGGATGGTTTGCTTGGGAAGATGAATTTGGGTGGTAGCCGAGACCTAGGGGGAAGGAGTGGAGAACCGACGGTTGTGGCAGAGGACCTGGATGATGGATGGGTGATAGGAACGGTATCGGCAGCTAGGGCAAAAAACAAAAAATATAATAATAATAATAATAATAATAATAATAATAATAATAATAATAATAATAATAATAATAATAATAATAATATCAAAAAAATAAATAAATAAAAATAAAACACATGTAATAATAATAATAATAATAATAATAATAATAATAATAATAATAATAATAATAATAATAAAAACAATAACAATAATATACATAATAACAAAACAAATAATAAAAATAAAGATAAAAATAAAAATAAAAACAAATATATATAAATATGAAAGTAATAAAAATGAAAACAAAAAACTAATAATAACAATAAAAAAATAATTACAAAAATAAAAACAAATAGATAAAAATAAAATAAAAATAAAAGAAAAATTTTACTCATTTTAATGGGATTTGAAGCCCAATGTTTTAATTTGGATTTTGAGAGTCCAATTGAGTTTAAAACTATCAATTTGGACAAAATTTGATGTCTACAGCTGCCCCTCTTTGCTCATTGCTGAGTATCAGAATAGAGCAAAGACAATAGACAACAATTTTGTCCAACTTAAGACCTAATCCTTCTTCTTCTTTTTTTTTCTTTCTTTTTTTTTTCTTTTTCTTTCTTTTTTGGGTGTTCCTTTCACAACAGAGGTAGTGAAATTTTAAAATTCTTCTTGAAAAGCTTCTCTTGCAACAGAGGCAATCAGACTTCAAAATTCTTTTTTGAGAAAGCTCCTCTTGCAGCAGAGGCGATGAAACTTTAATTTTTTTTTGAAAAAGCTCCTCTTGCAGCAGAGGCGATGAGACTTAAAATTTTTTTTTTCTGAAAAAGCTCCTCTTGCAGAGAGGCAGAGGCAATGAGACTTTAAATTTTTTTCTGAAAAAGCTCCTCTTGCAGCAGAGACAATGAGACTTTAAAATTCTTTTTTTGAAAAAGCTCCTCTTGCAGCCGAGGCAATGAGACTTCAAAATTCTTTTTTGAGAAAGCTCCTCTTGCAGCAGAGGAGATGAAACTTTAAATTTTTCTAAGAATGTGCTCCTCTTGCAGTAGGGGCTATGAAACTTTAAATCTTTTTTTTGAGAAAGCTCCTCTTGCAGCAAAGGCAATGAGACTTTAAAATTCTTTTTCTGAAAAAGCTCCTCTTGCAGCAGAGGCTATGAAACTTTAAGTTTTTTTCTGGAATGTTCTCCTCTTGCAGTAGAGGCGATGAAACTTTAAATCTTTTTTTGAGAAAGCTCCTCTTGCAGCAAAGGCAATGAGACTTTAAAATTCTTTTTCTGAAAAAGCTCCTCTTGCAGCAGAGGCTATGAAACTTTAAATTTTTTTCTGGAATGTGCTCCTCTTGCAGCAAAGGCGATGAAACTTTAAATCTTTTTTTTTTTAGAAAGCTCCTCTTGCAGCAGAGGCAATGAGACTTTAAAATTCTTTTTCTGAAAAAGCTCCTCTACAGTAGAGGCTATGAAACTTTAAATTCTTTCTTCTGAGGTATGCTAAAACATTTTTTCTTCTTCTACTTCTTGTCTTTTTTCGCTCTTTTTTTTGTTTGTCCTTTTGTCTATTTGTTTGTTTTTTTTTTTGTGCCTTTTGTTTTTTTGTTTTTGTTTTGTTTTTGTTTTGTACTTGAATTCTCATAATGTGAATGAAATGCAAATGCATGTATTGACGAAGTCATGCAATTCCTATTGTGGTAATCAAATTCTCAGAACTGTCTCCTCTGTGTCTTTTGATCTTTTCACCTGTGTTTCACAAAATAGTTGTCACCAATTTCGAATCGGAGCTAGTTCAAAACATGTACTTGTCACAATCTTCAATTTCCTTTGTTTCATTCCCTTATTTCTCTCTTCCTCTTCTTCCTCTTCTTTTTTTTTGTCTTCCTCTCTTTTTTTTTGTTTTCTTTTAATAATGTTAGCAAGTAGATTATCATTTTAACCATCATCTTCCTTTCAATTTTGTTAACAAACGTAATGCATTCTTGTACTTTATGGGTTAGTTATGGAGTGACCAAAAGGACAACAAAATTTAGAAGAAAAGCATTTGTTATTGGGCTGACAAGAGACAATGACAACAAAAGTACAATTAGGTAGCGAATGCCACAAGGGTCAAGTGGTGAATATCAAGGAATGGTGACCAAAACAAATAATGAATGTCTAGATAACCCTTCACAAACCAAACCAATGCTTTCTTTGGAAAAAACTAATCCGTTAATGCCCCCTGTCACACTGAGTTCATCCGACTGATGCCATGCTCCGTATGATTTCGATCCCCAGGTGTTGATGTTTTCCGCATCTAAGCCGCATTTTTAGGTTTTCAACTTAGATATCCCCCTTTAATCCAACTGCCCTTTTTGGGTTTTCAGTTTGAATTCTCCTTTCATTTTCTTTTCTTTTTTCTTTCTTTTTTCTTTCTTTTCTTCTTTTTTTGTTTTGTTGTTTTTTTTTTCTCTTTTTTTTTCTTTTTTCTCTTTTTCCTTCTTTCTTTTTTTAAGCATAGTATTTCTTCACAGCATCGGAATTTATCGGATTAGGCAGATCATTCCCATCCATCTCTGTCAAGATCAACGCTCCACCCGAGAACGCTCTTTTTACCACATATGGTCCTTCTTAATTTGGTGTCCATTTGCCCCGATTATCGTGGTGATTTGGGAGGATCTTTTTCAACACCAATTCCCCTTCACGGAAATGCCTGGGTCGAACCTTTTTATCATGGGCTCGCATCATTCTCTTCTGGTACATCTGACCATGACATAGTGCTGTAAGCCTTTTCTCTTCTATAAGATTCAATTGTTCAAAGCGACTTCGAACCCACTCAGCCTCATCCAAGTCTAGTTCCATTAAGACTCTTAGGGAGGTGATTTCAACCTCAATAGGCAGCACCGCTTCCATGCCGTAAACTAGAGAAAAAGGAGTTGTCCCAGTAGAAGTACGCACTGATGTTCTATAAGCATGCAGAGCAAATGGTAGCTTATCGTGCCAATCTTTGTACGTGCTTGTCATTTTTCCCACAATCCTTTTGATATTCTTGTTAGCAGTCTCAACGGCTCCATTCATCTTCGTGCGATATAGGGCCGAGTTGTGGTGTTTGATCTTGAACTGTGCACATACTTCCTTCTTCATGTCATTGTTCAAGTTGAAGGCATTGTCTGACATGATCCTTTCTTGGAGCCCGTACCGACATATTATCTCCTTCTTTAGAAACTTACAAACAGTAGACTTAGTCACATTCGCATAAAAGGCAGCTTTAACCTATTTTGTAAAGTAATCTATCATCACAAAAATGAATCTGTGCCCATTTGATACTTTGGGAGAGATAGGTCCAATCACGTCCATTCCCCATATAGAAAAAGGCCACGGTGGTGCCATAACATTCAGTGATGTTGGGGGAACTTGAATCTTGTCAGCATAGATTTGACATTTGTGGCATTTTCTAGCATAATCTATGCAATCTCTTTCTAGTGTAGTCCAATAATAGCCTGCTCTCATAATTTGTCTAGCCATGAAATGACCATTTTCATGTGCCCCACAAGTTCCATCGTGTACTTCTTCCAAAATCCTTTTGGCTTTAGACGCTTTTACACATCTCAACAACATCTGATCTCAACCTCTTTTATACAAAACGTCCCCATCAACGAGGAATCCCATTGCCAATCTTCTAAGGATCTTTTTGTCATTCTCTGATGCATGCTCTGGGTATTGTTGACTCTTAAGGTATTGCATGATGTCATAATACCAAGGTTGTCTGTCTGCTTCCTCTTCAATGCTAGAACAGTGGACCGGAGAGTCTCTTATCCGCAATTTGATAGGTAAGACCTCTGCTTCTACCTCCATTTTAAACATTGCAGCTAGTGTTGCCAAGGCATCAGCGACCTGGTTTTCTTCTCGAGATAAATGTTGGAAGACAATGTCATCGAATCGTTGTACAAGGTTAGTTATGTACTTCTGATACAGAACTAACTTCTGATCTCTCGTTTCCTATTCACCTCGTAATTGATAAATGACTAGTGCTGAATCTCTATAAACTTCTAAGTTTCTGATTCCCCTCTCAATTGCAGCTTCTAAGCCCATTGCACAAGCTTCATATTCAGCCATGTTATTAGTGCAGTTGAAATTTAACCTGGCTGTGGACGGGTAATATTTTCCATTTGGAGATATTAAAACTGCTCCTATCCCATGTCCTAAAGCGTTGGACGCGCCATCGAAGAACATTTTCCATGGTTTGCTGTCGAGCTCTTCTTTCTCCGCTTGGAAGACTGACATTATGTCTTCATCTGAAAAATCTAGCTTGATAGGCTCATTCTCATCGGTAGCACGATCTGCTAAGAAATCGGCTATTGCCCTACCTTTGACTGCTTTTTGAGATACATACACGATGTCATACTCAGACAGCATAAATTACCACCTAGCTAATCTTCCTGACAATGACGGCTTCTCAAAGATGTACTTAAGGGGGTCTAATCTGGCTATCAACCAAGTCGAATGGTACAACATATACTGCCTCAATCTACGAGTAACCCATGCCAATGCTCAACACATTTTTTCTATTGTAGTGTACCTGGCCTCGTAATCAGTGAATTTCTTGCTTAAGTAGTAGATGGCCTGTTCTTTCTTGCCCGTATCATCATGCTGGCCCAGCACGCATCCCATAGAATGGTCATTGACAGTCATGTACAACAACAGAGGCCTTCCTGCAACCGGCAATACTAGAACAGGTGGATTTGACAAATACCTTTTCACCTTTTCAAAAGCCTCTTAGCATGCCTCGTTCCATTCACCCGGATTTTGTTTCCGAAGCAACTTAAAAATGGGATCACATTTAAGCGTAAGTTGCGAGATGAAACGGGAAATATAGTTCAATCTTCCCAAAAAGCTTCTTACTTCCTTCTGTGTGCGTGGAGGTGACAAATTTTGTACCGCGCTGATTTTTTTCGAGTCCACTTCGATTCCCTTTTACAAATCCCAACAACTTTCTCGATTTAACACCAAAAGTGCAATTGGCAGGGTTTAGCTTGAGCTGGAACTTCTGTAGCCTTTCGAACAGCTTTCTAAGATTGGCTACATGATCCTCTTCTCCTCGCGACTTAGCAATCATGTTATCTACAAACACCTCTATCTCTTTATGCATCATGTCATAAAAGAGGGTTACCATTGCCCTTTGGTAGGTGGCCCCGGCATTCTTTAAACCGAAAGGCATAACTATATAGCAAAATGTCCCCCAAACTGTCACAAAGGTGGTTTTCTCCATGTCATCCTCAACCATTTTAATCTGATTGTAGCCTGAAAAACCATCCATGAATGAAAACATGTAGTGTTGGGCTGTGTTATCCACCAGGGTATCAATATGAGACAATGGAAAATTATCCTTAGGGCTAGCTCTGTTTAGGTCTCGATAATCCACACACATCCTTACTTTCCCATCTTTTTTCGGCACCGGAACTATGTTAGCCACCCATTCCGGATACTTGGCTACCTTAAGAACCCTACATCGAATTGCTTTTTTACTTCTTCCTTCACCTTCAACAACATCTCCAGCTTCATGCGCCTAAGCTTCTGTTGTACTGGCTTACATTCTGTTTTCAAAGGTAGACGGTGCTCCACGATGTCGGTGTTTAACCCGGGCATGTCTTGATAAGACCAAGCAAAAACATCCACATATTCACGAAGCAATCCCTCTAGCCTTTGCCTCTCAACCAAAGGAAGTGCTGTGCCCACTTTGACTTCTTTGACGTTCTCATCATCCCCTAGGTTGACCATATCAATTACCTCTTCGTGGGGTTCAATTGGTTTTTTCTCTTGCTCGATCATTTTCAATAGAACTGGGGACAAAGCATCATCGTTTGAATCTAAATTGTTATCGAGTTCACCAACATGCATAGAATTTTCAAAATCAAACCCCGGATAGCTGTTAAGGTTATCTTCACATTCATTATTGATTTTCCTGAAAAAGTAAAAATTTGATAGATATGGTTGGTTGTTCATACCAATGGTAGTGAATGAAAAGAAAGAAGAGTCATAGAAATGATGATGGATGAAAAGAAAGTACTCGAAATGCATTGAACTTGTTAATTTATTGAAATGATGATGAAGATCAAGTTTACAAAAAATCTTCTAGAGCTCTCTAGACCGAGATGTTGATAATCTACCTCACTACATTACAAAAGAAAAAAACAAAAAGATAAAAGGTATCCTTTCAACAATTCAGTCTTTCAGCTCTGTGCCCAACAACATAACCATTTCTATAACAAAAGTGGCGATTTCTCCATGTACCATTTAAACTGGGAACCTGCGAGAGGATCCTTTTATCAATAACATAGGCCCTCCCTTCTCAATTTCTAATGAATCAGGGTGATAGCATCCACCAAAGTGAAAAGTATCATAGAGGTACGGGATCACCCTCTTCTCCGATTCTTCTTCGTATCCTTGAAGTCGGGCTATTCTTTTCTTCCTTCTCTCTTCCAGAATCTTCTTTCTCTCTGAACCAGTGGCCTTGTATCCGAGGCCAAATCTGTCTTTGTTCTCCACAATCTTCACAGGTTTCCTAGGTCCTTGGAGATTTTTCCCTAAACCTCTTCCGACACTGCAGCCCTTTTGCAGTGTCTGTTTAACAATCATCTTAGTAGTGGTTGACAACCGAGGGGTGGGTATTCTTGATCCTTCTCCCACATATGTTGCATTTACAATTTCAAAGGCCCGAAAAGAACATTCCAACGCTTCTTCGGCTACCTCGATGTAGGGTACGGACAAGGGTTTGGTGATCAAGAGGTCTTCTTCTCTGGAGACAGAAATTTGTTTATCACCGACAACAAACTTCACTTTCTGGTGCAGTGACAAGGGAACAGCTCCCGCCGTATGGATCCATGGTCTCCCCAGTAGGAAACTGTACGATGGGGAAATATCCATCACTTGAAACTGGATATTGAAAGTAACCGGCCCAATTTCAATTGAAATTTCGATATCACCTACTACATCCCTTCTAGAACCATCAAAGGCCCTCACAACCATGTTACTCGGTTGTATGTAAGATAGGTCAATAGGCATCTTTTTTAGCGTGGCCATAGGCATGACGTTGATAGATGAGCCATTGTCAGTCAAAACCTTGGCAATTGTGTGACCCTTGCAGCTTGTAGTGATGTTCAAGGCCTTAATACTCCCTCGTCTTTTCAGCAAAATTTCATCATCAGTGAAAGATATAAAGTTTGCCGCTGTGATGTTTCCTGCCAACTGGTCCATACAGTCAACCGGAATACCATGAGGCATAAAGGCTTGATTTAATACCTTCATTAAGGCGTTCTGATGCGATTCTGAGTTCAACAGCAAAGATAAAAGTGAAATTCGAGCAGGCATCTTGTTCAATTGCTCGACCACACTATATTCACCGTGCTTGATCAACTTTAAAAACTCCTTTGCATCGTCCTCCGATATTGGCTTTTGCAAGTTTCCTCCTTGGTCCTTGGAAAACGAAGCCTGTTCCTCTTCTTTCTCTGCCTGATTGTCTTCCTCTTTCTCCTTTCCTTTCCCTTTTTGGGCCCTATCTAACATCTCCGGAGTATAGCACCTCCCACTCTGCGTAATTCCCCCTATTCCACTTATGTTGGCATTATCTGGCATGTCCGAGTCCATGTTGCTTGATCCTTCAACCACCGCTTTGAATTCATACTTCCAAGGGACGACTTTATTGCTTTTGTACTGGAAAGAGCTCGGAATTTTGATTGTCATGGTTAGAGGGGCGACATGGCTAGATTCCTCCTTTTGGGACTGGGCTTCTCCTTGTAAAACACCGTCAGTGGTTTTCCCCATGGGTAATCACATCCCGAAGGCTCATTTGAGACGGTGCTCACTACATCTCCCTCTTCCTCCGTATAAAACTCTATTAAAAATGAATCCATCATTGATTGGACCACTTGTCGAAAATGAGGACAATTTTGAACAGAGTGACCCACGTGTCCCATGTGATATTTGCAAGTCTGTTCTAACCTAAATTCATCTTGACAAATTGTCAAGTCCAATGGTATAGGCTGAATCATCTCAGCTTTGACTAAAGTATCGAATACTAAACTCATGGGAGTCTTAATCTCATCCACATGTCTCTTCATGCAACACTTCCTCCCAACTTCAGCTGCACTAACTGATCCTCCACTATGACTAGGTAGTGGGTTAGCATTGATACTTGGCTCCACTTCTTTCGAAAAGGTCAATTTCCCTGACTTAACTAGATCTTGCACCTTATACTTTAGAGCTGTGCAATTCTCCATTGAATGACCCGGGTTTCCACCATGATAGTCACATTGAGCAATGGGGTCATACCATCTTGGAAAAGGTGGTTTCATTGGCTCCATGTAAAGAGGTGCTATCATGTGACCTTTCACCAGTTGTGGGAATAAGTCTGTGTATGACATGGGGATAGGATCAATCGGAGGCCTTTCAATATTTCTTCGGGGAGGCCCTTGGTTAGCAGTTGGGTTACTGTTTGGTTGGTAAGGCTGGGCCGTAGGTGTTGGTGTATAGTACGGCGCTGGAGGACGAAAATTTGGCCGAAAAGTTGGTGGTTGTAATGGGTTTTGGTAGGGAGCGGGAGAGACATTATTTGAGGTCGGGAAATACGGTTGGTAATATGGGTAAGGTTGAGGCTGTGGTCGAAATCGAGGTGGGTAAGGTGCATATCCCCCATACCGAGGTGTCGTATGGGTGACTGCTTGGGTTTCAGCCTCTTTCTTCTTGGATAACCCACCTTTCTTTGAATCACTGCCTTCCAATTTCCCGCTCTTGATTGCGCTTTCTATTATTTCTCCCGTGATAACCATGTCAGCAAAATTCTTTGTTGCATTCCCTATCATGCTCTCATAATATGGTGCTTTCAGTGTATTGACAAATAGCACTGTAATTTCCTTCTCAGTCAAAGGTGGCTGGACTTGTGCTGCTGAGTCTCTCCAACGCTGAGCATACTCCTTGAAGCTTTCATTAGCCTTCTTCTCAATGTTTTGCAGAGATAACCTGTCTGGGGCTATATCCGTGACATGCTTGTACTGAGCAATAAATGCTCTAGCTAGGTCACTCCAATTGTGGATGCGTGTACGATCTAACTGCACATACCACCTAGCAGCGGACCGCGTGAGGCTGTCTTGGAACACATGTATCGACAGCTTGTCATCGTGATTATAAGCAGCCATTTTGCGATAGTACATTGTTACATGAGTAATGGGGCACTTGGTCCCATCGTACTTCTCGAACTCAGGAGTCTTAAACTTAGGAGGGATTACCACATCCGGAACTAAGCACAATCCCATTGCATCCACTGACCCGTAGAAATCACTGCCTTCGATGGCCCATAATCTTTCCTCTATAATGTTCCACTTTTTAGAGTCCGAATCGCCTTTTACCTCCGACACGCTACCTCTCAATTTGTCTTGCTCTCTTGGATCGTCTAAATTAGGGACTTGAATTAGATCCGCGGGTCTTGCCCCTTGGGTTGGAGGTATTGGTATTGTAATCTGGGGTTGTCTGAGGCGCTTGGTGCACCCGGATACATGTATGCATAACCGCCCATAGGTTGTGGAGGAGGTGGAGGTGGAGGTGGAGGTATGCCTTGTGAGGATTGGGCATAAAGTGGGGTAAATCCTGGAGGGTATTGAGGATTGTCATCTTCCCGGGGCTGATCAGTCCCTGAATTAGGTGTTTCTCTAGCCACTTCTTTCTCTCGGTTCATTCTTGTCATCATTTCCATTAAAGCGGCCAACTGCCCTCGTATTTCTTCTTGTGCTTTCTCCATTCTATCGATCCTATTACCATGTTCTTCCTTAATTGCTCTTGAACATAGCCGAGTATTATATGAGTGTTTGCGAATTTGGGCTGAAATCTTGAATGTTGGAGCAATCCTTGAATCTTGATTACCACAATAAAAGCTAATTACTACATGATGCAACTTTGAAACATTACGTTTTATTTAAACCATATGAATAAATGAACGAATGTGACGAATGAATGTGATGCAAAATGAATGATACTTTAAGGGATATTTAAGCCATAACAATTACAACAAAAGGGAACTTTCATTCATTTAACAAGTCATTTGTTACATTCCAATCATATTCTGATTATATCCATAAAAACGACTACCTTGCTGATATTGATCCTTGGCTTCGTCTAAAAAGTTCAGTAGCCTTTGCCCGTATTTTTCTGTTGGGAGGATTTCTTGTCTCAAAGCTTCGGCTTTATCAACCATTTCCCTCGCCTTTGTCACAACTTTGCAAACTTGAGTGGCCATATTCTCTATATATTGCTGTCTCCCGAGGCTTCCCACTCTCCATGTCATGCTTGCATCCTGTGCCATGTAATATCCATAACTCCAGTTGTTTTCACTTCGTTCCTAGTCTTCTATTATCATTTTAATGTGGTTCTTGTGTTCCTGTAGCTGTTCCTTTAACACTTGAACCTTTTGTTGCAATGTAGCTTTTTCACTATCTATCTCCACTTGCTTTCCTTTTTTCAACTTCTCCTTTAGTTCCTCATTCTCTTTCTGACATTGGGCTAACTTCTTTGCACTTACTGAGTACATGCCTTCCCAATTTTGTCATTCTTGGGACAAATAGACAACTTCTTCTTCGCTTTTCTTCACTTTGTGTGCCCAGTGTTCTGCCCTTTTGTGCAAGTCTTCTAATTTCCTTTTCCTTTCACTTGAAGTTTGCATAATTCCTCCAACCCTCATTTCAGATCTCAACTTCTTGTTCTCTAGGTGCAGACTTCTGAGATCCTTGCTGGTGACGTTGTGTTCTTGTTGGACCTTCTTGAGCTTGGCTTCTCGCATTTCTGCCTTATACCTGAGCTGTTCCATCTCTTTCCGAAGCCTCAAATTCTCTTGTTTCCACCTTTCCTCTTCTATCTTGAATTGCTGCCTAGCAATCTCGGCCTCGGATACTTCTACTTCTGGTTCTAAAGGCATGCTTCATTCTCTTGGGAGAAAAGCTACCTCCCTTACTTGCTTTGTCCTCCACACCAAGTATTCCGGGGTAGCTTTATCAGAGAGGGGTCCAAGGTTGATTCTTCATGCTTGTTTCCATGATCGAACCACTTGCTCTCCCTTTTTCATTGCCTTTGGCTCACCGTAAGAAAACTCCAAATCACTAAGCCCATGTGTTAGTGGAATAAACTGTTTAGCTCCAAACTGTCTTAGCACCATAAATGATGCGTAACTCACCACTCCCCATAGTCCTAGAAGTTGCACCCATGATTCTTCTCCGCATCGATATAAGACCGGTACATGAGGCATCCAAGGCGTCATCCACGCAATCTGTTTTTCCCCAAGTCTTTGCAAAAAATCCACCCATTCTTCCTTACTCTTCGATTTTGGCCACATACTGTTGCAGAACTCTTTAACTGGAGCACGATGATGTAGGAAAGTTCTCTTGAAAGCCTTTTCCTCACATTTGAAATGACTTTTGGCCCAAACATGCAGTAACTGTGCACATCCCACAAATCGCCCTTCTCCATTCCTTCTACAGTAATTCAATGACCTGAAGGTTTCGGCTAGTATGGCAGGTGATGGATTCCCATTATTCTCAATTTGCTCAAAAAAGTCTATCACTGCTACTTCAATGTGCCCTAACACTTTTGGGAAGATAACCAAACCATAGATCGCTAAAGCAAAACCCGCCAGCCCTTGCTGGTCACTAAGATGTCCCTTGATGAATTCACGAAGAAAATCCCACGGCATACAAACATTAGATCTCTTCTCCTTTTTATGGGAGTCTATGTCTTCCGGTCTGACTCCCATAAGTTTGGCTAGCTTTTTGCGGTATCCGGACTTTGGCTTTTATACATATATTTTATCCAAACTTTTCAAGTCAATACCTAACAGGACGGAGTACTCTTCTACTGTGGGTGTCAAGTCCATCCCATTGAAGGAGAAGCACCTATGGGAGGAGTCCCAAAACTGAATAGCAGCTTTGATCAATGGTTCTTCAACTTTTACAACAATCAAAGACTCTATTTGGCCATACTTTTCATGGAAAACCTTCTTCCCTTCTTCACTGATTTGATCCCATAAGTCGACTAAATCTATAAGGTTATTTTGCTGGAGGTTCAATTCGCTTCTTGTGGGAGCGAGGATATGAAATTCCTAGTCAAGCAATCCCCTTTTACTCGTTGAACCTTTTCAGACCAAATTTGCACCTCCCGATATGAATCACATGGAACGTTCACAGATGACGAACAGGCTAGCCTTTCTATGGATTCGATGAAAAATTCCTTGTTGAAGAGAGCCATGGTTAAAACACCCCATTATGTGACTATGCGATGCAAGAAGATTTATGCAAAAAGAACAAAAACAAACAAATACAAGTCAGTATGTGTATGAGATATAAACACTGAAATAAAAGCCAGATAAAGGATGGAGTGCTTATTTATGCCCTATTAAAGGTCACTCTCATAAAAGGGAAGGAATGGCTCTAACCTAGGTTGGTCTCCTCACAACATACTATATGCTGGTTTAAGGTTTCATATATCTACAAGGTTCCCAAATCATTCCATACTGTCGTCCACACTGGACTAGTAAGGAACAGATCTGAGTGGGAGTATTTCACTTGCCATTGCGGAGGTGATTACCTCACAAGAGCATAGCTACTTTACCCCCTCCTAAAGAGGACAGAACCCGGGTGTAGGGCTCATGCATGTGAATGTATTGATGTATGCAACAGTAAATGAGTATATGTTCTACTTTATTTATTCAACAACAATCTCATACATAAAGAATATAATGAATCAAATGATCAAAATGGATGAAATGAAGTTTTTATTTATTTATTTATTTATTTCTATGTAAAATTTATTTCTATTTCACTCTTTTTTTCTTTTTTGTTTTTTTTAAAAAGGATTAAATGTAAATGCCAACCAAGACTATCAAATTAAAATTTAAGATACCATATGGTTGTTTAATGGTTTGACCCTCTTAGCGTCCCCAGCGGAGTCGCTAAGCTGTCGTAACGGATTCGCGCTCGACGATTTTGAAAAACATTAAAAAAACAAAGGGAGTCGCCACCAATCTTTTTTAACTAGGTGTGATTGGTCACCTAAAAATATTTATCTTTTTAACAAAATCTCAAAATTAATTAAGTTTTATTAAAAAGACAATTTGGGGTCTGCGAAAACAAAATTTTAGGTTCGGGGGTACGGTTACGCATGAGGAAGGATTAGCACTCCCACGACGCCCGTTAAAAAACGGTACCATCCTAACTGCATGGTATCTTTTGATTTTAATAAGATAGTCTTGGCTTTTGATTATATAAAAATTAGCATATTTGCATGAAAAATTACTGTTATAAAGAGATTTATTATTAAAATCAACATGAACACCATTTATTGAAAAATTAAATCAAATATCCCAATACTCTGGTAACATTTGAAATAATTCCTCTCACCTAGAAATTTCTTAAGAATCACTACTTGTGAGTTCTATAGAATCTCATCTTCGGTGGGGCTCAAGCTAATTTATAATTGATCGTATGATGCATATGAAATTATGAAAAGAACTTTATATTTTGATATTTATTAATGAAACTCTCATTATTGAAAAATATAACTAAATATCCCAATACTCTGATAACATTTAGTTAATTCCTCTCACTTAGGGATCAGTCAAGAAATCACTACTTGTGAGTTTCATGACATCCCATCATCGGAAGAATTTCATTTATTTTAAAATTAATATTTATGCACATGATGCAAGCAATATGGTATAGGATGCATATGGAATTATAAAAAGCACTTTATATTTTAATTCTTATTAATGAAACTCTCATTATTGAAAAATTTAACTAAATATCCCAATACTCTGATAACATTTAGCTAATTCCTCGCACCTAGGGATCAGTCAAGAAATCACTACTTGTGAGTTTCATGACATCCCATCATCGGAAGAATTTCATTTATTTTATTTTATTTTTATTGATTTGTTATTTTTATATATTTTATTATTATAGATATTTTTTTAAAAAAAATAAGCATGAAATTGAATATTGAGATATAATATCGAATATCCCAATACTCTGGTAACATTCGATATAATTCCTCTCACCTAAAGTTTTTCGAAGAATCGCTACTTGCTAGTTCTACGAAGACTTATCATTGGGATTTCATACTTATTTTATTTTAATTTTATTGATTTATTATTTTTATGTATTTTTTTATTATATATATTTTAAAAATAAGCATGAAATCGAATATTGAGAAATAATATCGAATATCCCAATACTCTGGTAACATTCGATATAATTCCTCTCACCTAAAGTTTTTCGAAGAATCGCTACTTGCGAGTTCAATGAAGACTTATCATCGAGAGTTCATGCTTACTTTATTTTATTTTCATTTTTTTTATTTTTTTGTTTTTATTTATTTATTTTTTAGTTTCTTAAAATATTTTTTTATAGTAAATTATTCAATAAAGAAAAATTTATTATATAAAAAAACTATATGGTTATATATATTTTATATGTTTGTTTTATGTATTTATGTACATTTATTTATATAAATTTTAAAACTATATATTTACATTTTTTTATATTTATTAATATATTTATTTTATGTACATAAAATTTATATAATTTAAAACTATGTATTTTACATATTTTATATTTATTTATTTTTTCTTTTTAAAACTATATGTTCATTTTATTTTATTCTACTTTTATATATATTGTATTATACTATTTATATATTTATATTTTAGTTTATTATACTTTTTATTTTATTATTGTTTTTTTATAATTAACAAATAAATGAATAAATAAAATAAGAAAAGAAAATATACCCAAAAACAGCCCAAATGAGGGCCCAAAAGTCAGGCCCAAACGGCAGAGGAGAGAGCGGAAGCTGCTGGGCCGGGGTAGGCACGGATTGGTCGGATCGCGAAGCGGGTCAGGTCGGCGCGCGAGTTGCTAGAGCGGGTCGGCACGTGGACTTCGGGTCGGTCAGTGGCGATGCGCGGATCTTGGCCTCCAAAACTCATCGTTTCACTGCTTTATAAAAAGCCCCATTTTTTTTCTTCGTTCATTTCACCTGGCTTCTTCCAAAAAAAAAATCCTAAAAACCTCCAAAATCCTCTCGCCTCTCTCCCTCTTCGGACGATTGCCGATTGCCGTGCACTGCCATACGTCAGTCACTGGTGATCCTTCTGACAGCCCTAAAACACTCCACTCCTCCCCTTCTCTTCAAATCCGACCTTCGTTTAACCTGTAAACAGTCCCAACCTCACAGATTTGATTATCTCCGAAAGCCCTTTTTTTCTCTTTTTTTTTTGTTCGTGTTTGATTTTTCTGGTTGATGGTTCGGTTGGGGTTGTTTGTTTTTTTTTGTTTTTTCTTGTAGGTTTAAGATCTAGATTTTAGATTTAGGGTTCCTAGATCTGAGATCTTAAGGGTCTCGGGTCCCTTTTTTTTTTGGGTTTCTATAATGGTGTCTGGTTTCGGTGACGATGGTGGTGATGTTTAGGGGGTTTGGTGAAGGTATCTGGTTTCAGTAGTGGTGGTGGTAACAATGGTGGTGTTTGATTGCTGGCGGGGGTATACAGTGATGAATGGTGTTTGGGGTTGATGGTTCCTAATGAGTGATTTCGTTGGTGATGGTTCAGTGAGGGTGATGGTGAGTGGTCGGTTTTGGTGGTGGTGGTGGCTTAGGGTTTCTGGTATTTTTGAGTCCGTCCTCTCTAAAAAAGAAAAAAGAAAGAAGGAACCTGATGAAAATCTAGTCCTCTTAAACAGATTCGAGATCAATCTTTGATTCGGAGGGTTAGAACCAAGCTAGGTTCTTTCCATTGTTTCGCAGTCCTCAAGGCAGTGTCAGGATGGGATGGTTTGCTTGGGAAGATGAATTTGGGTGGCAGCCAAGACCTAGGGGGAAGGAGTGGAGAACCGACGGTTGTGGCAGAGGACCTAGATGATGGATGGGTGATAGGAACAGTACCGGCGGCTAGGGCAAAAAACAAAAAATATAATAATAATAATAATAATAATAATAATAATAATAATAATAATAATAATAGCAACAACAACAACAACAAAACAACAACAAACAGTAACAATAACAATAACAACAACAACAACAACAACAACAACAACAATAACAACAACAACAACAACAACAACAATAACAACAACAACAACAACAACAACAACAACAACAACAATAATAATAATAATAATAATAATAATAATCAAAAAAAAAATAATAAATAAAAATAAAACACATGTAATAATAATAATAATAATAATAATAATAACAACAACAACAGCAACAACAACAACAACAACAACAACAACAACAACAACAATAATATACATAATAACAAAACAAATAATAAAAATAAAGATAAAAATAAAAAAAAATATATATGAAAGTAATAAAAATGAAAACAAAAAATAATAATAACAATAAAAAATAATTATAAAAATAAAAACAAATAGATAAAAATAAAATAAAAATAAAAATAAAAAATTTTACTCATTTTAATCGGCTTTAAAGCCCAATGTTTTAATTTGGACTTTGAGAGTCCAATTGAGTTTAAAACTATCAATTTGGACAAAATTTGGTGTCTACAGTAGGGAATCACCATCTTCTCCGATTCTTCTTTGTATCCTCGAAGGTGGGCTATTCTTCTCTTCCGTTTCTCATCTAGGATCTTCTTCCTCTCCGAACCAGTGGCTTTGTATCCGAGACCAACCTGTCTTTGTTCTCCATGATCTTCACAGGTTTCCTAGTTCCTTAGAGATTTCTTCCTAGACCTCTTCCGACATGCTAGCCCTTTTCAAGTGTTTGTTTAACGACCATTTTGGTAGTGATCGACAACCTCGGGGTGGGTATTCTTGATCCTTCTCCCACATATGTTGCATTCACTATCTCAAACGACCTTAAAGAACACTCTAACGCTTCTTCGGCTGCCTTAATGTAAGGCACAGATAAGGGTTTGGTGATCAAGAGGTCTTGTTCTCCAGAAACAAATATTTGTTTATCATTAACAACAAACTTCACTTTCTGGTGCAGCGACGAAGGAACAGCGCCTGCTGTATGGATCCATGGTTTCCCGAGTAGGAAACTGTATGACGATGAAATATCCATTACTTGAAACTGGCTGTTGAAAGTGACTGGCCCAATGTCAATTTGGATTTCAGTGTCGCCTATCACGTCCCTTTTGGAACCATCAAATGCCCTTACAACCATGTTGCTTGGTTGTATGAAAAACATGTCAACGGGCATTTTTCCTAGCGTGGCCATAGGCAGGACATTGATCTACGATCCATTCTCGATCAAAACCTTGGCAATTGTGTGCCCTTGCAACTAGTAGTGATGTTTAGAGCCTTGATACTCCCTCGCCCCTCTGGCAGAATTTCATCATCAGTGAAGGATATAAAGTTTGTCGCTGTGATATTCCTTGCCAATCGGTCCATGTTGTCAACCGAAATGTTATGAGGCACATAAGCCTGATTCAATACCTTCATTAAGGCATTCCAATGCGATTCTAAGTTTAACAGCAGAGATAATAGTGAAATTCGAGCGGGCATTTTATTCAATTGCTCGAGTACACTATATTCGCTGTGCTTGATCAACTTTAAGAATTCTTTTGCATCCTCTTCTGATCCTCTTCTGATACTGGCTCTTATAGTTTCCCACTTGATCTTTAGAAGATAGAGTTTGTTCCCCTCCCTTTTCCATTTGACAGTCTTCTTCTCCTTCTTTTGCTTTTCCTTTTCGGGACTTTTCTAACGTCTCGGGTGTATAGCATCTCCCACTTCGTGTAATTCCTCCGACTCCACTTATGTTTGCATTATTCGATGTTGTTGGCTTGTCCAAATCTATGTTGCCTGATCCTTTAATCATTGCTTTAAACTCATACTTCCAAGGGATAGCCTTATTACTCTTATAAGGAAAAGAGCTCAGAATTTTGATTGACATGGTTGGAGGAGTAACAAAGCTAGATTCTTCCTTCTTGGGACTTGATTTCTCCTTGTAAAAGATTGTCATTGGCTTTCCCCAAAGGTAGTCACATCCCAAAGATTCATTTGTAATAGTATTTACCACATCCTCATCTTCCTCTGTATAGAACTCGATCAAGAACGAATCCATCATTGATTGGATCAAATGTCGAAATTGGGGACAATTTTGGACAGAGTGACCCACAGATCCCATATGATATTCGTAAGTCTGATCTGGGCTGAATTCATCTTGAAGTATCTTCGAGTCTAACGGTATTGGCTGAATCATCTTAGCCTTGACTAAAACGTTAAATACTAGACTCACTGGAGTTTTGATTTCCTCTACATTCCTTTTTATGCGATTTTTTTCCAACTTCAGCTGCACTGATGGATCCTCCACTGTGACTGGGTAATGGGTTAGCACTGATACTTGGCTCCACTTCTTTTGAAAAGGTCAGTCTCCCCGACTTGATTAGATCTTACACCTTATACTTCAAAGTCGTGCAGTTTTCGATTGAATGACCCGAGTTTCCACCATGATAATCGCACTGAGCGTTGGGGTCATACCATATTGGAAAAGGTGGTTTCATTGGCTCCATGTAGAGAGGGGCAATCATGTGACCCTTCACAAGCTGTGGGAACAAGTCGGTATATGACATGGGAATAGGATCAATAGGAACCTTTTCAGTGTTTCTTCGAGGTGGTCTTTGGTTAGTTATTGGGTTATTGTTTGGTTGATAAGGCTGGACTGTAGGTGTTGGTGTATAGTAATGTGCTGGGGGACGAAAATTTGGTTGAAACATTGGTGGTTGGAATGGACTTTGGTAAGGATCATGTGAGACATTGTTTGTGGCTAGGAAATAAGGTTGGTAGTTTGGGTAAGGTTGAGGTTGTGGTTGAAATCGAGGCGAATAAGATGCATATCCCCTATATCGAGGTGTTGCGTGGGTTACCGCCTGGGTTTCGACCTCGTTCTTTTTGGATAACCCGCCCTTCTTTGGATCACTGCCTTCCAACTTCCCGCATTTAATTTCACATTCTATTATTTCTCCGGTGACAACCATATCTGCAAAATTCTTCGTTGTATTCCCTATCATACGTTCATAATAGGGTGCCTTCAGTGTATTGACAAACAAAATTGTGATTTCCTTCTCAGTTAGAGGTGGCTGGACTTGGGCTGCAATGTCCCTCCAACGCTGGGCGTATTCTTTGAAGCTTTCATTAGCCTTCTTTTCTATGTTTTGCAAAGATAATTTTGTTTGGGGTCATATCCATGACATGCTTGTATTGAGCTATAAACGCTCTAGCTAAGTCATTCCAACTACGGATGCATGTACAATCTAGCTGCACATACCACCTAGCAGCTGACCCAATGAGGCTGTCTTGAAACACGTGTATCAACAACTTATCATCATGATTATAAGCAGCCATCTTGTGATAGTACATTGTCACATGGGTAATGGGGCACTTGATGCCATCGTACTTTTCAAACTCAGGAGTTTTAAACTTGGGAGAAATGACCACATCCGGTACTAGACATAGTCCCATTGCATTTATAGACCCGTAAAAATCACTTCCTTCGATAGCTCGTAATCTTTCCTTATGACGTTCAACTTTTTAGAATATGAATCACCTTTTACCTCCGACACACTACCTCTTAGTTTTCCTTTTTCCCTTGGATCATCTAAGTCAGGGACTTGGATTGGATTTGCGGGTCTTGTCCCTTGGGCTGGAGGTATTGGCATTGTAATCCGAGGTTATCCTGAGGCGCTTGGCGCACCTGGATACATGTATGCATAACCACCTATAGGTTGTGAGGGAGGTGGAGGTATGCCTTGCGAAGATTGGGAGTAAGGTGGGGTAAACCCTGGAGGGTATTGGGGATTGTCATACTCCCGGGGCTGATCACTCCCTTAATTAGGTGTTTCTCTAGCCACTTCTTTCTCTCGGCTCATTCTTGTCATCATTTCCATTAACGTAGCTAATTGTCCCCGAATTTCATCCTGCGCCTTTTCAGTTTTATCCATCCTGCTACTTTGTTCTTCTTCCATTGCCCTTGAATGTAATCGGGTATTGTATGAGTGTTTGGGAATTTGGGTTGAAATCTTGAATGTTAGAGCTATCCTTGAATCTTGATTACCACAATAAGAAACTAATCACTATATGATGCAACTTTGAAATATTGTCCCATTATTTGGGAGCATGTTTTATTTAAACCATATGAATGAATGAATGAATGAATGAATGTGATGTTAAATAAATGATACTTTGAGAGGTATTTGTGCCATAACAATTTCAACAAAAAGGGAAATTTCATTCATCCAAAGAGTCACTTGTTACATACCAATCATATTTCGATTACATCCATAAAAACGACTAACTTGCTAATATTGATCCTTAGCTTCATCTAGAAAATTCAGCAGCCTTTGCCCGTATTCTCCTGTTGGGCAAATTTCTTGTCTTAGAGCTTCAGCTTTATCAACCATCTCCCTCGTCTTTGTCACGACTTTACAAACTTGAGTGGCCAAATGTTCTATGTATTGCTGTCTTCCCAAACTTCCCACTCTCCACTTCATGCTTGCATCCTGTGCCAAGTCATATCCATAACTCTAGTTATTTTCACTTTGTTCCCAATCTTCTATAACTACTTTAATGTGGTTCTTATACTCTCGTAGCTGATCCTCTAACATTTGGACTTTTTGTTGCAATGTAACATTTTCATTTTCTAGCTCAACCTGCTTTCCTTTTTTCAACCTTACCTTCAATTTCTCATTCTCTTTATGATACTGGGCTAACTTCGTTGCACTTGCTGAGTACATACTTTCCCATTTTTGTTGTTCTTGAGACAAATAGGCAACTTTTGCTTCACTTTTCTTTGCTTTGTATGCCTAATGCTCCACCCTTTTATGCAAGTCTTTCGATTCTCTTTTCCTTTCACTTGAATTTTGAATAATCCCACCAACTCTCATATCGGATCTGAACTTCTTATTCTCTTGGTGCAGATTTCTAAGATCTTTGCTGGTGGTGTTATGTTCCTATTGGACTTTCTTAAGCTTGGCTTCTCGTATTTCTGCGTCATACCTGAGTTGTTCCATTTCTCTCTGAACTTTCAGATTCTCTTGTCTCCACTTTTCCTCCTCCATCTTGCATTGCTGCCTGACAATCTCGGCCTCGGACATTTCTACTTCAGGTTGTGAAGGCATGCTATATTCTCTTGGAAAAATACTACTTCCCTCACTTGCTTTGTTCTCCATACTGAGTATTCCGAGGTAGCCTTATCAGAGAGAGGTCCAAGGTTGAGTCTTTGTGCTTGTTTCCATGATTGAACTGCTTGCTCAGCCTTTTTCATTGCCTTTGACTCACTATAAGAAAATTCCATGTCATTGAGCCCGTGTGTTGGAGGAATGGATTGTTTTGCTCCAAATTGCCTTAGTACCATAAGCAACGCATAGCTCACCGGTCCCCACGGTCCCAAAAGTTGCACCCACGGCTCTTCTCCATATCGATATAAGATTGGTACATGAGGCATCCATGGTGCCATCCATACTACTTGTTTTTCTTCAAGTCTTTGCAAAAAATCCACCCATTCCTCATTGTTCTTCAGTTTCAGGCACTTACTGTTGCAGAATTCTCTAACTGGAGCACGGTGATGGAGGAACGTTCTTTTGAATGCTTTTTCCTCTCATTTAAAATGGCTTTTAACCCAAACATGAAGTAACTGTATACATCCCACAAATCGGCCTTCTTCATTTCGCCTACAATGATTCAACAACTTGAAAGTTTTAGCTAGAATGGCAAGTGATGGATTCCCATTGTTCTCGATTTGCTTAAAAAGATCCATTACAGCTATTTCAATGTGTCCTAACACTTTTGGGAAGATAACCAAGCCATAGATTGCTAAAGCAAAAACCGCCAACGCTTGCTTATCATTAAGGTGCCCCTTAATGAATTCATGAAGAAAATCCCATGGCATACAAACATTGGACTCTTTTTGCTTCATATAGGGATCTATGTCCTCCGGTCTAACTCCCAAAAGCTTAGCTAACTTCTTGCGAAATCCAGACTTTGGCTTCTGAACATATATTTTATCTAGACTTTTCAAGTCTATTCCCAACAAAACGGAGTATTCCTCTACCGTGGGTGTTAAGCCCAACCCGTTGAAAGAAAAACACCTATGAGAAGGATCCTAAAACTGAATAGCTGCTCTAATCAAAGGTTCTTCAACTTTCACAGTAATCAAAAATTCTATTTGTCCATACTTCTCATGGAAATCCTTCTTCCCCTCCTCACTAATTTGATTCCATAAGTTGGCCAAATCGATTAGGTTACTTTGCTTCAGACTCACATTCACTTCTTTTGGTAGCGAGGACACAAAATCTCCAGTCAAACAATGCCCTTTTACTTGCTGAACCTTTTCTGACCAAATTTGTACCTCTTTGTAGGAATCGCATTGAACATTCACGAATGATGAGCAAGCCAATCTTTCTATGA
This sequence comes from Heritiera littoralis, assembly GCA_031772115.1. Lineage (NCBI taxonomy): Eukaryota > Viridiplantae > Streptophyta > Magnoliopsida > Malvales > Malvaceae > Heritiera > Heritiera littoralis. The sequence goes on along the minus strand of JAPDPK010000092.1, from coordinate 1,394,125 downwards.
ATTCTGTGAAAAATTCCTCGTTGAAGAGAGCCATGGCTAAAACACCCCTTATGTGATTATGTGATGCAAGACGATTTATGCAAAAGAACAAAAAAACAAATACAAATCAGTATGTATATAAAAGATATAGATAATGAAATAAAAAAGCAAATAAAGGATGAAATGCTTATTTATGCCCTATTAAAGGTCACTATCATAAAAAGGTGGGAATAACTCTATCTTAGGTTGGCTTCCTCAAAACACATTATATGCTTGTTTAAGGTTTCACACATCTAACAGGTTCCCAAATTATTCCCTACTGTCGTCCACACTGGACTAGTAAGGAACAAATTTGAGTGGGAGTATTTCGCTCGCCATTGCGGAAGTGATTACCTCACGAGAGCATAGGTACTTTACTCCCACCTAAGAAGGACAGAACCCAGGTATATGGCTCATGTATGCAAATGCATTGATGTATATAGAATGAATGAGCATATATGCCACCTTATTTACACTACAATATTTTCATACATAAAGAATGTAATGAATCAAATGATCAAAATGGATGAAAGGATTATTATTTTTTTTAGTTTTATAAAAAATTTTGTTTTAAAAGAAAAACTAAACTTAAATGCCAATCAAGACTATCAAATTAAAATTTAAGATACCATGTGGTTAATTAATGATTTGACCCTCTTAACGTCCCTAGCGGAGTTGCCAGGCTATCGTAACGATTTCGTCCGGGGACTCGACCGCTCGACGATTTTGAAAACAATAAAAACAAGGGAGTTGCCACCAATCTTTTTGACTAGGTGTGATTGGTCACCTAAAAATATTTATCTTTTTAACAAAATTTCAAAATTAATTAAGTTTTATTAAAAGGACAATTTTGGTCCACGAAAACAAGATTTGGGTTCGGGGTACGGTTACGTGTGAGGAAAGATTAGCACCCTCACAATGCTCTTTTGAAAACGGTACCATCCTAACCATGTGGTATCCTTTAATTTTAATAAAATAGTCTTGGCTTAAATCTAATTTGCTTATTACAAAAAGATTTATGTGTTTGCTTAAAAATTACTATTATATATATATATTTTAAAAATTTCATTTTTTGAAAGTAAACATGAACCCCTTTTATTGAAAAATTAAATCAAATACTCCAATACTTATGGTAATATTTGAAATAATTCTCCTCACGTAGAGATTTCTTAAGAATCACTACTTGTGACTTCTATAGAATCTCATCCTCCGTAGGGCTCACATTATTTGAATAATTGATTAAAAATTATTATATATTTTAGAAAATCTCATTTTTGAAAACAAGCATGAACCCCTTTTATTGAAAAATTAAATCAAATACTCCAATACTTTTGGTAATGTTTGAAATAATTTTCCTCACCTAGAAATTCCTCACCTAGTTGGGCAGCACTCGGAACCAGGGGCCTCCAAAACGCTGCGTTTCAACCTTCTTTAAAAAGCCCTTTTTTTAGTTCTTCATTTCAACCGATTCTCACAAAAAAAACTACAAAAAATCCAAAAAAAGGCTCTCAACTTCTTCAGCCATCGAAGGCTGTCGGCCACCGTGCACCACCATGCGCCACCGTACTTCAATCGCTGGTGGACTTCCCAAAACCTCTGAAATGCTCCTCTCTTCTTCCTCTACCCAGATCTGGCCTTCGTTTCACCCAAATCCTACTTTAGCTACCTAGATCTAGGCTAGCCAAAACCCCTTTTCTTTTTTTGTTTTTTTATATTCTTAGATCTGGTATTCGGGGTCTTCAAGCTTCATGTTTTGTTGTTGTTGCTGGTTTCTTTTTTGTTTTTTTGACAGGTTTAAAAATGTTGGTCTCGGGTTTGGGTTTCCAGATCTGGTTTAGTTTTCTTTTTTTTTTGTGTTTTTGGGTGTGTTTCAGTTGTTGTTGGGCTGGTAATGGTGGCTGTTTGATGGTCTTTGATGTTTTAGGTATCCGGTTTAGGGTATGGGCAATGGGTATGTGGTGGTTTCGGTGATGGTGTTGTGGTTGTTTTTGGTGGTGGTGGCAAATGATGTCTGTGTCGGTGGTGATGGTGAATGGTGGCTTACGATAGGTATTGCTTAGGGTTGGGTTAGTTACAGAGGAGCCGGTGGTGGCTTGGTGTTTTGGTGGTGTTGTGTGGTGTCTCAGTGGTGGTGATCGGTATAGTTTCTGCCGACTTTTCAATGTCTGAGGATCTCTAAAAAATCCATCCAAAAATCCTTCTGCCTGGGTCCTTTTAAACAGATTTAGGAGCACCCTTTTGTCTAGCATTTCATAATCAACCTCATGTTTTTGCTATTGTCTCCCGGTTATCAAACGCACTGGTCAAGGATGGGATTGACAGCATGGGGAAGGTGAATTTTTGGTGGAACTCGAGACCTAGGGGCTTGAATGGCACCGGCGGTTGGGGCAAGAGTTTGGCCGGCAATAGGAATGTCATTTCCCATTAAATGTGATTGAAAACAAATAATAATAAAATAAAAAAAATAATAATACAATAATAAAAAAGATAATAATAATAATAATAATAATAATAATAATAAAAATAAAAAAACAAATAATATAAAAGTAATAATAATAATAATAATAATAAAACAAATAATAATAATAATAAAACAAATAATAATAATAATAATAATAATAATAATAATAATAATAATAATAATAATAATAGGAACAAATAATAAGAATAAATAATACAAATAATAATAACAATAAATAATAATAATAAAATAAAAAATAAAAATAAAATCAATATTCAGCCCATTTTCATGGGCCTTGAAGCTCAATACTTTGATTTGGACTTTAAAAGCCCAATTAAGTTTATTATAATGCTTGTGGCCCAACATATTGGGTTTGGACCATATCCATTTCTAACAAAAATAATCTTATGTAAATATAATATTATTGATTTGGACAAAATTGGGTGTCTACATGGAGAGTTTTGGAACTAATGATTTAAACAATTTTATGAAATGCTTAATGGAAGTTATTTCAGAATACCTACTGAACTCTGTGACTAAATAAGCATTAAAGAATTCCCTATTGTTAGAATTGGATGCCAGGATAAGTAAGGTGCTGTAAAGCATCCTTCTGTACTCAGCCTGGTTATCTAACCACTATAGTATCTTTTTGGAAATCGTGCCTAATTTGTGATCAATGTTTTCTGCGAAAGATCATGTTTTGAGATTCTTGCATATGGTTATGCATAGTATCAGCTCTTGTATATATATCTCGTACTGGGCGTTAGCTCACCCCTTATTTTTCTTCCAAATTATCTGCAGTAGTTCCTACTTTGCTCGAGAGGACTTCCTATTTTTGGGTATCCTTCAGGCGGTTTCGTTGTCCATTAAGATATATGGTTTTCTTTTATGTATTCAGACTTTATATGTATAGTACTATGTTATGTGAAATGATATTTGGGATGTAAACTAAATTTAGAATACTAAATGTAAATTTGTAGTTGATGTATATTCATAAGTATTTATTTTGGATTATTATGGAAAGAAATTGGATTACTTTAAGAATAATGAGGACAATACAGACAATCCAACAAAAAATATCTGTACATGATAGTAAAGTTAGTATCGGAGTGAGGTTGACTTGATGTCTGCTAGTGTCTTAAGACTAGTAATGGCCTACATCCCAAATAGTACTCTATTTTTCTGAATGTATAAATGATTCATATGACTGAAAATGATTTTTGTGTCTTCTATTTTAACAAAATGAGGGATAGGCAAAGGGGTATCGGACGGAGTAAAGGACACCCCATACGTATTCAACGCTCCCTAGAGCTATCTCTAAAGCCAATGCCAGAGCCAGGTCTTCGTCCATAGCCTGAAAGCCCCAATACTTGTATCTCCAAGTTAGAGTGGGTAGTTGCAGATTTCATTGTTAGTTTTAATGCTAGAGCATTAGTACCTGAAGCAGCACAACCTTCTCTGTCTCTTGTAAATGTTCCACCAGCACTTCAGCCACAGCCAGTACAACCCCACTATAGCCTTAGCCACAAGTTCCAGTGCAGCCGAGGCCAATTCCAGAGAGAGGTTGTGACGTGACACTTCTCCGGCAGTTTAAGAAACTGGTTCTATCGAAGTTTAGGGGTGAAAAGGATCTGATGGCTGCAGAGAATTGGGTAAATGAGGTGGAGAAATTATTTGCTTATATGACCTGTACCGAGACTAAGAAAGTAGGGTAGCTACTTTTCTTTTGATAGGTGATGCAAAACATTGGTAGAAGTCTACCAAGACAATTTTGACGACTAGACATCCAGCAGTGACATAAGGCATATTTTTGGAGGCCTTTAATAAGCAATATATTTCCTGTACCGCTCAAAGAAAGTTAAAGTCAGAGTTTCTGAATTTATATCAGGGGAGTATGACAGTGGATCAGTATGATTTTAAATTCACTGCATTAGCTGCTTTAATCCAGAGACACTTAGAAGTGAAGAGCATTAAATCGAGTGATTTGTAGTCGATTTGAAACCCTCTATGAAGAATAGTTTGGCCTCGTTTGATATATTCACATATGATGAGTCTATCCATCGAGCTCAGCTATGTGAGTAGAATAATGAAGCTCAATAGGCAGAGTTTGATTTTCAGGTTAAAAGCAAGGGCAAGGAGAAAATGAGACGAGGTTTTGAGGATCGACCAGACAAGGGCCCAACTAAGAAGGCTAAGGGCATTGTTATTAGGGGAAATCCACTGAAGCTAAGTCCACAGGGACTGATAGCCCTATTGCCACTCAGAAGGGTACTACGATCAGGTGCATTCAGTGTGGGAGGTCGCACGGTGATAAACCCTACCCCGGGTTATCGAAGCTTGTTTTAGATGTGGGTAAAAAAGGTACTTGATTAAAGACTACTTTTATGAGAAACCGAGAGTGCCACCAGCAGTGCCGGCAACAGCACCACCAGCAATGCCAACAGTGAGGGAACCAGAAAAGGCTACACCATCCGCACCCAAAAGACCACAGCTGCAAGGAAAGGGAAGAAGGCTATGACTCAGGGCAGAGTGTACGCCTTGGATAAGGAGTCTGTTGATGTTTCTTTCGATATTATTAAGGGTAAGATTTCTATTTTTGGTATAAATGCATTTGCATTAATTGATCCAGGTTCTACGTATTCATTTGTATTCTCGTTGTTGGCTATTAAAATACCAGTAGAGCTTGAACCTTTAGGATATTCACTACAGATAAATATGCCCTTTAGGGAACTACAAATGACTGATGTAGTATATCGTAACTGTAAGTTAAAGATGGGAGAAAAGGAGACAGTAGCTGACCTGATCATTTTGAATATGTATGATTTTGATATTATCTTAGGAGTGGATTGGTTAGCTATAATCATGTTAGTTTAGACTGTTATACTAAATATATAACCTTTTCTTCTCTTGGAAAATATACTGTAAAGCTTTTGTTTAGTAATAAATATGAAACTTGTTGAAAATTGTGTTCAGATTAAACTTTTGAATGTTGTGATTGAAGGGTTTATCGCTTATGTGGAGGACGTAGAAAAGAGATGTCCAGAGTTACACGAGATTCTTTTGGTCAAGGATTTTCTAGACGTGTTTCTGGATGAATTACCGGGTCTTCCTCCAAATCGTGAAATCGAAATTACTATCGATTTGATACCTGGTACTGAACCCATCTCCAAGCCTCCTTATCTAATGGCACTGGTGGAGCTTGATGAGCTTAAGAAGCAGCTCTAAGAGTTGATAGATAAAGGATTCATCCGTCCCAGTGTTTCTCTTAGGGTGCACCAATCCTATTGTCCGGAAGAAAGATGGTAGTCTACGATTTTGTATTGATTACCGATTGCTTAAAAAGGCTACTATCAAGAATAAATATCCTCTACCTGGGATTGATAACCTGTTTGATCAGCTCAAGGGTGCTAATGTGTTCTCTAAGATTGATCTGCAGTCAGATATCATCAGTTGAAATTTTAGGAGACAGATGTTCCTAAGACTGCATTCAGGACTCGATATGGTCACTATGAATTTCTGATCATGCCATTTGGGCTCACTAATGCCCTTACATCTTTCATGAATTGATGAATGAAATATTCAAGCCTTTTCCGGACAAGTTTGTTATTGTATTCATTAATGACATCTTGGTATACTCTAAATCCCAAAAAGAGCATGAGTAGTATTTCTATCTTATGTTATAGACCCTCAGAGACAAGAAGCTCTACGCCAAGTTGAGTAAATGTGAGTTCTGGCTAGATCAAATCACTTTTCTGGGACATGTGGTATCTAAGCACGAGATGTCTATTGATCCGTCCAAGATAGAAGCTATCGTACAGTGGTAGAGACCAAAGTTGGTAACGGAGATTTGGAGTTTTCTGGGTCTAGCCGAGTATTATCGTTGGTTTGTTAAGTGTTTCTCTCAATTGGTTGCTCCTTTGATTACCTCACATGCAAGGATGTGAAGTTCGAATGGACTAATGCCTGTGAGCCTAGTTTTCAAGAATTGAAGCACAGATTGACTACAACACCAATCATTACTATTTCGAGTGGTTCAAGAGGTTTTTTAGTGTACAATGAAGCCTCCTCACTAGGTTTGGGTTGTGTGCTAATGCAAAATGAGAAAGTGGTCACTTATGGTTCTTGTCAATTGAAAGACCATAAGAAGAACTATCCTACACATGATCCGAAATTAGCTGCCGTGGTGTTTGCTTTGACGATATGGAGGTATTATCTGTATGGTGAGAAGTTCCAGGTTTATGCCAACCACAAAAGTCTTAAGTATCTATTTTCGCAATGTGAATTGAATATGAGGTAGTGTAGATGGATGGAGCTGCTAAAAGATTATGACTGTGAGATATTGTACCACATAGGGGAAAGCTAATGTGGTAGCAGATGCTTTGAGTAGAAAGCACTTCGTATGGTCTCTTATATGATGGTTCAGGAGTATGATCTGTTAGAATAGTTTGCGAGCCTCAATCTAAATGTCACTCCTTCTGAGAGGTATGGTTTAACTCTGCAAATTGAACTCGATTTAATGGATTGGATCAGAAATGCTTAGAAGGAAGATGCTAATTGTATTGAAATTGCCAGTCAGATATAGTTGGAGATTCAGTCAGAGTATTTGATTGGTATAGATGGTATTATGAGGTTTAAAGATTGGATTTGTATTTCCAAAGACAGACAATTGAGAGAATTGATATTGACAAAGGCTTATATCTCAAGGTACGCTTTACATCCCGACAGTAATAAGATGTATCATAATCTACGTAAAGTGTATTGGTGGCTCAATATGAAGTGAGACATCGCCGAGTATGTTGCAAAGTGTCTTACTTGTCAACAAGTAAAGGTAAAGCATCATCAATCAATAAGATTGTTTCAGCCTCTGCAAATATCGATGTGGAAATGAGACCACATCACCATGGATTTCATCATAGGTTTACCAAGGACCAAAAGAAAACATGACGCAATCTAGGTGATTGTTGATAGATTGAAAAATTAGCTCACTTCATTGCTATTAAGTCTACAGATTCCTTGAGTACCTTAGCCGATCTATACGTTAGAGAGATTGTTAGATTGCATGCCGTTCCTCGATTAGTTGGGAAGAAGTGGGCAACAGAAAGATTTTAGCTCCCAATTTGGTTGAGCAGGCTTCTAAAGATGTTCAGATTATTTGTGATAGGTTGAAGACTGCTCAGAGTCGACAGAAGAGTTATACAGATGTTAGACGCTGACCTTTGGAATTCTCTTTAGGGGATTTTGTTTTTCTGAAAGTTTCACCGTCTAAGGGTATCATGAGGTTTGGGAAGAAAGGGAAGTTATACATCGGACCTTTTGAGATCTTAGATCGAGAGGAAGATGTAGCATATCGGTTAGCCTTACCACCAGAGTTATTCGGTGTATATAATGTCTTCCATGTATCGATGCTATAAAAGTACCATCCAAATCCATCTCATGTTATTCAATATGAACTATTGGAGATCATGGAAGATATAAGTTATGTGGAGAAACCAGTGCGGATCTTGGATCGAAAGGAAAAAGTACTAAGGTCTAAGACGATTCCTTTGGTAAAGGTTCTTTGGCAATATCACACAGCAAAAGAAGCCACCAGAGAATTAGAGAGCCTGATGAAAGAAAAGTATCTAGAGCTTTTCGTTGGACAAGTCTAATTAAAATTTAGAGTACCAAATTTCCTAAGGTGAGGAGGATGTGAGATTCCACATTTCTAATTACTGTTAATTACTATTCATGAAGTTAGAAATATTAGATATTTTATAATTATTAAAATGTTAATTATATTGAAGGTACAAAGAGGAATCAGAAAGTGGGCCTCACTAGCCTTCTAATGTTCCGATGGAGGTAAAACTTGGCAGACTCGATATTTAGAGCCAAATACCATGATAGTAAGAATTTGCACCTTAAACTCAATTGTTTATGCATATTTCAAAAATGTGCAACAATTAAAAAATGACAATTAAATCCATAGGCCGTTGAAATTTTCGCAAATAATGATCAAATTAAGTTGACTTTTGACCAACTGACAATCATAAGTAAATCTTCATGTAATAAAGTTCTAGGCCATGTGGACTAATAAACTAAACCATGTGAAAAAAGTAGAAATTTATGTGATTCAATGATTAGGGTATTTTGGTAATTTTACCCAAAAGATCAATCAAACCTCAACAAAAGCTCAATCAATGATTAGAGCGTGTTAAATAGTGATGTTTCATGATGGAATAAAATATTTTGAGGATTAGACTAATTGTTTTCAATGAAATCAAATCATTAAGGGCAAAATTGTCACATTTTAATTTTTTAGGGCAAAATGGTAATTTGCCATTTAAAATATAATATTTGAATAGAAATTTCTGGTCTTCTCCTTGTTGCCATCCCTCTCTTGCTCTTCTTACTCCTCCTTTTTCACACCTTAGTTAAGAGAGAGAAAACCCTTAAAACACTAACCAAAATTCACCGAAATAAAAAATCGTCTTCACCAAAACTGTTTAGCTCTTTGAGCTCCACAACCTAATACCAAAATCCAATATAAAAAGGCCAAAATCTTGGTGTTTGGACTCCCTTCATATTTGGCTAAGGGTATAGGGTGAGAGAAAGTAAGAATTTTCATGTTTTAATGGCTTCTTCCTATGTGTTTATGATATTTAGCAATATATTTAAGCTTGAATTGGACTCAAACCATTAGAATGCACTCCTTAGGGTTTCGACCAAGGTGAATCGAGTGTTTATGATTGTGTTCAATGCAAAAGTGGTGTAAAAACAGTGTAGAGAATGTCTAGAATGTGATTACGACCTTAAATCATTGAAACGGAGGGCGTAGGCATAAAAGGCCAATTTGACTAAAACAAGAGCATGAGGAATTCATGCTCAACTTGATGTAAATGGCCTAGAAAATTTTATAAATTAATAGAACACTACTGCCGAAGTTAGAACCGAAAACGGAGGTGTTTTAATGATAGTTGCAACGATAGCACTCGTATGAAATAGACTGAAATGGCAGCTGCAGTAAGCAATGTAGTAGATCTCATGGAGTTATAAATTTATTATAGCTGAAGTGTGAGGAATTAACTATTTTTGTTTGGTCAGTTGTAGCTTGAAAACCAGAATGAGATACTGGTGCTAATGTGAAACTTAGCGAGATTTTGACAAGTAAGGGATATATGTATAAGGCATAGGGATACTATGTTGTATTGGGAATGATGGGAATGAATTTTATGAGATTTAAATTGAATGATTTGGTTGAATTGTGAAATTGGACTTGTGCATTCTAAATTGCGCTTTTATGTAGGGGGTTAGTATAATTACAACTGTTACGCTGCTCAAATTTTCTAGAAATAGCTTTAAACCTCTAAAATCATCCATGGTATTATTTTGGAAGTAGAAAATAAAGTAAAAAAAAATGAAATTTGGTTCGATAACTTCCAAAGATTTCATTTACATATGAAATTTGTATCTCAGTTTTCAATGGGATACTTATTTATTTTTATACGTTTTTGGGTACATACATGTTTCCATGTCACTGTAATATGCAAATAAAATATTTTGGATAATTGTCATTGAACTAAGAATATTTGGTGAATATTTATACTTCAAATGTAATGAAATTGTGATTTTATTATTTTATGGACTGACTGAAGATACAATTATTGAATTGATCTCCATAAACCCTTTTGAAAATGATTTATGAACTATTTGAGACTATTGGCCCCATAGCTGCCTAAGGGCATATGCTCCCATTACTATTGTTACTGATTACTGCTGCTGATAGACCTTGTGATTTTACTGCTTTATGGACTGAGTGAAGATACAATTATTGAATTGATCTCTGTAAACCCTTTTGAAAATGATTTATGAACTGTTTTGAGACTGTTAGTCCCATAGCTGCCTACAGGCACATGCTCCCATTACTGTTATTACTGATTACTGCTGCTGATAGATCTTAGTCACATCTTCAGCTCCACAGCTGTCACCTAACCCGTGTACACTGTGAACCCTTTCTAATTATGGCCATATGTCGTTATTACTGTTATTGCATGAGTCTATTGGGTGTTGTCTTGTCTCCATTATATGATTTTTACTGGGGTGGCAAATTCCTGGTATTTTAGGCACACCCAGACTTATTGATTTCTATTACAGGTGGTTGATTTAATATGTTTTCTGATCTTAATATGAACTATTGAAATTGATTATAACATTGTTTACGGAGAGTTTTGGAACTAATGATTTGAACGATTTTATGAAATACTTAATGGAAGTTATTTATGAATACCTATTGAACTCTATGACTGAATAAGCATTAAAGAATTCCCTATAGTTGTAATTGGATGCCAGGACAAGTGAAGTGCTCTAAAGCATCCTTTTGTACTCAACCTGGTTATCTAATACACCATAGTATCTTTTCAGAAATCGTGCCTAATTTGTGATCAATGTTTTCTGCTAAAGATCATGTTTTGAAATACTTTCATATAGTTATGCGTAGTATCAACTCTTGTATATATATTTCTTACTCGGTGCGAGCTCACCCCCTTGTTTTCCTTTCAGATTATCTGCAATAGTGCTTGCTTTGCTCGAAAGAACTTCTTGTTTTTAGGTATCCCTCAAGTTGTTTTCTATTATCTGTTAAGATATATGATTTTCTTTTATGTATTCAAACTTAATATGTACAGTATTATGTTATGTAAAACGATATTTGGGATGCAAACTGATTTAGAATATTGAATGTAAATTTGTAGTTGATGTATATTTTATAAGTATTTATTTTGGATTTTGTGGAAAGAAATTGAATTACTTTAAGTATAATCAGGACACTACAGATAGCTCAACCGAAAATATGTGAAATAGAAAGAATAAGTACTGTTTTCAGGCATAATTCGACACATGACAGTAACCATGTATGCTTTTAGTGGGAATTGAATCTAGGCTAAAGGCAAAACTACTTAGTGTTTTACCAAATGAACAATTGTAGTGTTTTGATATAATATGTTATGCAAATTAATTTATTAAAACAAACCAATACTTTGATAAAATATTGCAATAAAATAAATTAATAAATTTAATTATGAGATTAAATTAGTTAATTATGTTTAAGATAATAAAGTTTTAAAATTTTGAAAATAAAGTATTGAGAACTTAAATTAAGAACTTAAGATACAATTGTCAATTCTTTACATATACGATACTATAATGTATAAATATATGATATTTTTTATTATAATGTATAAAATATAAATATTGTATTATACTAATAAGAGATTATATAATTAATTAGTTATTTTATATCACAAACACTGTAACACATGATATTGATAAAAGATTAAGAGTTTTTTTTTTTGGTACATAAGAGATTAAGAGTTTACACTTTATAGAATTACATTATTCAGTATACTAAGAAATTTTATAGTTTATTGCTTTATTTTATATCACTGATGACATTATAGGATATTAAAATAACATAATACTAATATATAAATTATTATAATAAGAATAAGATATTAATATACTTATTAATGATTTATTGATTTATGTTATATACTTAATCTTAAATCATAGTCATATGTTGACAATAAATTGATGATATTATATATAATAAGAATAGTAGAATTGATGATATTATTCTATATCAATTATCAAATTATAGGAAATTAAAATAATATAATACTAACATACAAATTATTAAGAAGGATTAGTCTAGTGGTTGTTACCCCTCTTTAAGAGGGATTAGGTCCAAAGTTTGATTTCCTCCCATCCCCCCTTGTACCTCCTATGAATAAAAAAAACATACAAATTATTATAATAAGAATAAGATATTAATGTACTTATTAATGATTTATTGATTTGTTTTATATATTTGATCTTAAATCATATTCATGATAATGAAAAATTGATGATATTACATTTAATAAGATTCGGAGACTTGGACTTAGATTCAAGAATTTAAGATCATAGTTTTGATAGTTACAATAAAACATTTATTCTAAATGACTTATATAATAACAATAAGAATTTATAACAATGTGATGGTTTTTTTATCATTTTTTATTATGTTTTATTTTTAATCATGTCATCTGTGTCGTGTCTATTCGTGTCGTGTTAATTTCGTATTAACTGTATCATGTAACACAGATAATTAAAACATGTCAGTCATGTTATGTAATGTGTTATATGTAAAAAAATATGTATCATGTTCGTGTTTACGATTTAAACACATTTTATAATTTATGTCGTGTTCATATTTGTCGTTTCATGTCATGATACGAAGACATGAATTGCCAGGTCTAATTATTTTTTTTATTTTTGTTCTATTTAACAATTTCAGTTTTTTTTATTGACTCCAAGTTGTTTATTTGTTCAAACAACTCACATGAAAAAATAGTTTATTTGTTCAATCATTTTGGTTATTTATTTGTTCAATCATTTTTTTTGTAAAAAAAAAAATCCATATGGATTATCTATTCTTTTAAAATTTGCATTATCCTAAATATTGTATTTAATTATTTTGAATTGATTTAAATTTTAAAAAATTCAAATAATAATTTATTTTCTTTTTTATTTACATTTTTACTTACCTTTTATGTTTGAGCTATTATAAATAAAGCCTTTTTTTCAAAACCCTAAAAAATTTTTAAGTTTTTAACTCTAATTAGTTTTATAAGATTAATTTAAAGTCATTTAAGTTCGAATTTTAAAAATAAATCAGGTTCAAAAGTGAAACAATAACCAATAATCTATTAATAATTAGTAAGAATAGCTTTCATTAAGATTGTAGCTAATTAATTAATTAATTAATTTAAGTTTTAAGATTTATTATATTTAAGTTTTCTATAATTTTTCTAATTAGTATTTGGTTTCAATATTTTTAAATTTTGTATTCTATATATGCCTCAACAATTTTAATAAATTATTCAACATGTATTCCAAAATAATTTTTTTTTTATAATTTTAACCTATTTTTAAAAAATTATTATAAATTAAATTTATCACCATGCATCGCTTGAGTTTAAGTCTTGTTTTATATATTTTGATATGATGCTCGTGAATATATATATATTATATATTGTATACAAGTATATTAGTTAATAATTATTATGAAACACCAACAAGTGATTAGAAGAAGTGAAAATGGATTTCTTCCCGAAATATTTGGACATAGTTTGAATTTTGAAGTTACCACTGTTGGAAGAGCTTTACCGTTCATCACTCCCGACCTTAGTAGGATTAATTTTAGACTATAAAACAAATAATTATCATGAAACATAAGCGATAAATATACTAATTATAAATTAAAAGGCCTAATTTGTCTAATAAAAGAAAGGAAAATTTTTTATTTTATTTATTTTTATTTTCTTAATATTTTTAAAGAATATGTGTCATCATCTTAACCTTATAATGTTAAAAATTTTTACTAAGGCTTTGCTTAGTAGGATGGAAAGAAAGGGGTGAGGAAGGAAAATTAGTTAATCAAATAATTATATTTCACAACAACTTTCCTACTTTGTAGCTTGACTATTTGATTAACTAATTTTCTTTCCTTACCTCTTTCTTTCCAGCATACCAAGCAAAGCCTAAGGTATGTGGGATGTTAATAATTTTTTTATTATTTATATTTTATTTTAGAAGCCATATGGGCAGGCTTGGACTTACTACTTTGAGAAAGGGTCATACTTGGGTTGAATCTAAGGTCCAAATTATCAAAGCTACGCCCAGCCCATGGAATGCTCAACCCTGATTGATTTTTTCTTTCAGATACTATGCCGTTCAGGGTTTTATAGACATTTAAGCAAGTGTTTGGCTTTTCCTTCCAAAGTTTACTCTTGTTCTCTCTCAGATACAGCCGCCCTATAAACAGAGCGCTCCTTGGGCTGAAATCTGAAGGGTTTTGATTAGATTAAAAGAGATTGGATAGTCGATGGGGGCGAAGGCGAGGAAAGCGTCGAAGAAAACAATAAAGAAGGCGTCTTCTAACTTTTCACACTGCGATTCTAAAACAGCGTCTGCTGATTTCCTGGTATTTTTCTTTATCAGTATTAACTAGTTGTCTTTGATTTTCTTCTTCCTTGTTTTGTAATCCCAATCTGGTTTTGAATGCCGCGTATACCTATGAATGAAGCCATTGGAAGGCGGTCCGTCGCGTGAGCTTCCAGAAACGAAACCCCAACAAAACAATGCTACTGTCTTATATATTGGTCGAATTCCACATGGCTTTTACGAGAAAGAAATGGAAGGTAAAAGGATTTTGATTAAAGGACGGAATATGTTTTAAGGATTTTGAGTTTTTTTTTTTTGAGATCTTGCTAACTGGCTATTTCCTTGCAGCTTATTTTCAGCAGTTTGGTGCCATTAAGAGATTACGGATTGCCCGAAATAAAAAGGTTTTAAGCAATTGCGTCAAATTCACTATTAAGCTTTTTCGTATATATTTCTGTGTTTGCTAGCATATTTGTATTTATGGATGTTAGGGGTGTGCTCTATTGTTAACTTTATTTGAATTTTAAAAAGTTACTCATTGTGGGGTTTTTTGTTTTTGTTTTTTTAAGTTCTCTGTGATAATAACATTCTAGTTTTAATTGAAAAAAATGCTTTAAATGAGAGTATTAGAAGTTGTTGGGAGTTATATGCCTATCTATGTGTGTTTTGATGCAGTTTAGCATATTAGAGTTATTGCTTCACAGATTGTGAAATTCCTCAAGTGAAAATTGAAATTTCTTTGCAATTTGGTTGAGTGTGATAGGGCTTAATGATGGACATAATGCTGCCATTTCATGATTTATTTTATTGTTCACTTACATTTCACCACAATAATTGCTGAAGTATTAACTTTCTTTTGCAATCTTATTGCATTGGTTAACAGACAGGAAAATCAAAGCACTTTGGTTTCATTGAATTCGAGAATCCTCAGGTTGGAGACAGTTTTTTCTATTTGATGTCTAATGAAATTATGCCTAATGTGATTCTGGGTTATTTTAACCATATTTCCTGTTGGCTGCAGGTGGCTGAAGTCGTAGCTGACTGTATGCATAATTATCTTTTGTTTGAGCATCTTTTGCAAGTCCATCTTATTCCTCCTGAGCACGTTCATCCAAAATTGTAAGCAATGAGTTATTTTTTAATAACTTGGGTTGTTTCTTATTCATACATTTTTGTCAGGAAGTTTCTAGTGCTTTTGTTTTTTACCCTTTTTTTGTGGGTGCCATGCTTTATTTACTTCATATTATCACCAAATTTATAACACAAGAAGACAAGACCTTGTGTGCGATAGTACCAGCAAGATTTTGGGTCTAGGAAATGATGACCTTTAATCCGTGGTTGTCATTGCTTGAGATTGGAGTAAGAGGAAAGATATTTTACGAAAAGAGAGGATAGGGAGTCCAAGATCTGCATAATTATCTAATATTTATGCGAAAAATGTAAGAGAAAATTTTTTTTCAAAGGAAAGAAGTATAGATTACTTTTACCATGGTTAAAGTATGTCTGTAGCTTGTCTTGGATAAATTCCCTTGCAAATTAAGAGCAATCTGAAGGGATGATTAGGTGGATTCTCAATGTTGTTATGCAAATATTAGCTGGGTGAAGAGTTTATGTTTGTAAGTATTTTATTCCTACAAACAAATCAGTGAATTGGAAGAATTTTGCGAAATATTACTGCAGCCCTTGCTTGCCAAGCACAGGATTTTTAGTAGTTTGTGAAAATATTAAATCAAAGATGCAGGCTTTTTCTGTTCATTTCTCTGATAGATTGGTGATTGTGGATCTGTGTTCCTTGATATGTAGATGGAGAGGTTTTAATTATAAATACAAGCCAGTGGACTATGTGCAAATTGAACGAAAGCATCAGAATAAGGTATTCAGCAAAGATACGAGTACTTCTCTGGCATGTCTAGGTGTAAATGTCTAGTTGGTTCAGTGATTTTTTCTTTTTATCTTAAATTCCTTTCTTTTGTTTTTGGCTATTCAGGTGAGAACATTGGAAGAGCATAAAAAGCTGGTGGAGAAGATCATAAAACGAGATGAAAAGCGTCGAAAGAGGATAGAGGCTGCTGGCCTTGATTATGAATGCCCAGAAATTGTAAGAATCTGCTTCTTCAGTCTTTTACTTGCTTTATTCTGTCCGGATGAAAACGGACAGTCTTTGGGGATGCTTAGTTTGAAGGTGAATGAATATTTAGTATTATGATGCCTGTGTTCGATAGTTTGGCATGAAGCATTGAGGCATAGTTTTAGTTACACGAGGAGTGGTTCTTGACTAGTAGAACCTGCTTAGGGCTGTGCATAAAAGATCCATGCTGTTGGTTAATATTTTAATATGTTGCACTGCTTGCATCTACTTGAAGCATCTGGACTGTTGATCCTTCATGTATTTGACATGAAGGATGAAATTGGACAAGGTACTAAACGGACCTGTCTTAGGCTTGTATGCTCTGTTTGTTCCCTTCTTTCTTTTTGCTTTAAAATTCACGTCTCATTGTTTTGGATGACTGATCTTGCAAGGAGGATTTACTTAATATGAGCAGAGAGAAGTTCAATATTTAATGCAAATATTTTTTTCATTAGTGTGAAGGTGTAGTTTTTTGGTTTTACTTGAAGGGCCATATCTAATTTGGTCCTTCCTCTTTTGGAGTTGTGAAGGGCTACCATTGTTATGGCCTATGGGTGTATCTTAACGACAAATCTTGATATAGTTTCAGTATTTGCTAGCTTGACTTGAGACTGCTTTGGATCAAACACAAGTAACATGAATTATAAATTATTATTAGTTGTTAACCTTGTATGTATATATTCTATTAACTTATTGCAGCTGTGACTTTCTAATTTTTTTTTCTCTGATCACAAGGTTTTCTGTATTGGGTGACATGCTAATTGATATTTTTGCAGGTGGGTAGCATTCAGCCCGCTCCAAAGAAGATAAAGTTTGATGAAGATTAGGCACTGCTGAGATAGTTATGCTCTATCCTGCTGTATGTATGGTATTTTATTCTAGTCATTTGTTAACATTTGGAATTTGATCTAGAAGTTTCTGATTCTTAAATTTCATGCAGACAGCTTTCACACCAATGCTGTCCAACCATGTTCTTAAAAACTTGGATCTTGTTCGTTTTTGAGCTAGCTACAGATCCTAATTTTATTTTATGAAAGATGCAACAATTTTAATATGTTATTCAAAATTAGATCAAGGCGAGTTGTTTTTTTTTTTTTTTCTCAAATAATATTGCGTTTGGATTATTTTAAATTCAAACTTTTTGAATTGAGTTTTAAATTTTTTTTCAAGTTGGATTCGCATAGATTTAATTCAAGCCTTTTAAGGTGAATTTTCACGTTCATATTAATTTAGCCACATCTATTGATAGGTTATAATATTCAACTGCTTTCATCAAACGAAATGATATCACATAATTGCACTGCTTCACTTCTGCGATCGCTATTCACTGAGTGGACTGTTCTAATGATAAAGAATTTTGGATTAAGGAAACGGGAAACATTCCTTCAACCTTTATTACTAGCTCCACTCCCAAAAATGAATTTTCAGTTTATCAGGATACGCTGCTTCCTTCAGACTCGTCTGAAATCCAACTTGATCTTATTTGCCGTGATTATAGAAGGACAACTTCGAATAAAACTCCAGTTAATCAAAACACGATAGTAAAATATAGCTTTTATTCTTTTTTTTTTATTTGAACTTCAATTTGATTAAAAATAATAAACATTGCACAAATTATTAATACGACGAAAACATTTTGACTTAATTTGAATAAATTTTACAACGTCAACAACATGAGTTACTTGGATAATTTCAAACTCGAAATTAACTTAATCTAAATTACTTTATTTTTCCTTCATTCCTTGGAGATTATAGCGCAGAGACGAATATGCCCTACCATTTAACTTTTGTTTCTTATTTTTTTTTAATAACATGTTTCCAATAACTTTATTAATTTAATATAATAAATAAACGTATATAATAATCTAATAAATAAATAATAAAAAAATGAATAAACACAAATAAATAATAAATTCTATAATCAAATAAATATTAATAAACGACGTAAATACCTTAATATTAATAAGAGTTAACTAAAATAAATTACTACATAATAATAAAGTAAAAAAACATCGATTATTTCTTAAGAAAAATTATTATTTTGAAATAAAAATTATCATATAGATAAATAAATAAAAATTCAATATATAATTGAATAAATGATTATGAAATTTTAATCAATTTATTATAATAAAAGACTTACATAAATAAAGATACATAAATAGTTAATTATATAAGAAAATAAATCCTAAATAATTAATTGAAAATATAACTTCGTTAAGTTTCAATGTGTAATGTAAATATATTATTATTAATTTTTAGCAACAGTATTATTTAATATATTTTTATCATTTTTAATAATTTTGTATTATCAAAAATATTATATAACATAAAAATAATTTTAATAATTGTTTCTTATTTATTAATGTTGTTAATTTCAAATAAATTATAAATTTTATTATATACAAACATGTGTGTATGTAAATTTACATCCCCCTACAAAATTTTTTTTTTCTTTTAAGAATAAAGCATCCAGTATCTTATTATTGGTAATCATCAATGTGTGGATTGTTGAAAGGATAAGGAGGAACACCGGTACATTCCTTCAGCTCTCCTAAACACTCCAGCTTGGCTACATTATGAGCAAAATTATGTAACAATCTACAAAACATATGTAATTTCTATAGAGTTGAAAGACTTCATAAGGTCTTTGATCTCGGCAATCAATCCTCCCCCTTGCTAGTAAGACATGCTCTGCTGGTTGATCTCCCGTACAGCTATAAAACAGTTTGATTCCAGCACTATGGTGTGCATCCCCTTACATTTGGCCTGTTGTAAACCAAACCAAATAGCATACATATCTGCATGTAACGAATTTGGAACAAATGGATGCCTTGACACAGCAGTGTATAGAACATCACCATCTGAGTACCTGACAACCATCCTCATCATCGCTTGGTTTTCACTATAAGCTGCATCTACATTGATTTTGGTAATTCCTTCTGCCGGAGGACTCCACCTGTGATTTGGAGAAGTTGCACATGGTACAGTAGAGACTTGTGATGGTACCAAAATTCGAAAGTCATCAAGCATTGCTGTTACCTTCCGTAATACAGCAAAAACAGTTAAGCAGCAACTAGCATGGATTCATCTATTCCTGTTTAACCAGAGCACCCAATACACCACTGAGAAAAATTCCAAATCCCCTTTTTGTGGTTGCAACAAAGTTTCCCAAAACCTGCCTTCATATGACACAGTAGTGATGTAGAGCAATACCCAATATTTTGAAGCCAGCAAAACTGCCTTACTTAATAGACATGTGAACAAGCAATGTAGCCACGACTCTCCTTCCTCTCCACATACAGAGCATATATCATCCAGATGGATGCCATGGCTGAGAAGTTGGGTTTGTGTTGGAAGAATATTATGCACCATGTGCCATGTGAAGAATTTCACCTTAGGAGTAACATTCATGTTCCAGAGGCTTGACCAGATTTATTGCCTCAAAACCATATTTCCCACAGTTTTATTTAGCACTGACCTCGCAAAATAGGAGGCTGATTTGACCAAGAACACCCCCAATGGAGACTCATGCCACACTAACAGCCTACTCCACTGTACATACACACTTCTGAATCAACAAGACTCACATCGTTGGAAAACCAATAATTCTCATTATTTTCTCCAAAAAAACCAATAATTCTCATCATTTTCTCCAAAAATTCTCACTCAACACGATCATATGCCTTGCTCTTGTTGAGTTTCATTGCCACCTCTCCCATACTGCCTATGTATTTCAATTTCATGTAATGGAAAGTCTCGAAGACAACCATTGCTTGATCAAAGATCTGTCGTCCAAGCACGAAAGCAATCTATTCCTCCCCAATAATCTTAGGCGGAACCATCTTCAGTCTATGCACAAGAACTTTGGATAATAACTTGTACACTACATTGCTCAAGCTAATTGGTCTAAAGACCTTTAGACACTACGGTGATCTACCTTCGGTATTAACAAAATTGTGGCGTCATTCACGTGCTCCACATTCAAGTCTCCGTGAAGAAAATGCAGTACTGAATTTGTGACCTCGTCACCAACAATATGCCAATACGATTGATAAAAACATGCCGTCATACCATTCGGCCTAGGTGATTTACCTGGTTCCATTTGCTTCATCGCCCAGAAGACTTCCTCCTGAGTAAATGTAGCACACAACATTTCCTGGTCCTCTGCTGTTAATCTTTGTACCACCCCTAACCAGCTATGCTCTTCACACGATGGTTTTAGTGAAGCCACTACAATAAATAATCTTTCTACTGTACTAACTAATTTCATCACTGTCAACTTAATCTCAGATCGTCAATTCAAAAAATCCTAAAGGTCACCTTTACATTCCTGGAATCCCAAAATAAGCAAACTTTTTTAATTGACTAATCTCACTTCCAATTCAACTTTTTTTTTCCTTCGAATTGACAAATCCAAGTAACAATTTCCAATAAAGACAAATAAAAGAGAAAAAAAAACTAAATTGGAGAAAACTGAGAATTAATATGCAACACAAAAACAAAATTGGTCAAAGAAGGGTTATGAGAATGAAAATGAGAAGAGCAGCAATGAAGGAATACTTAAGAGCAGCTAAAAGAATAGCCCCCGATATCAAAAACAACTGCCAAAGAACCTGAATACTGGCCCACGTTAGCAGACCTGTCAATCCAACAGCTACAATGTTATCAGGATCTGGGTCTAGCAAATCACCCAATCTGAAGTTAAATATGGACCGTCGATCATTCCTCAAATCCCCACCATCATTTCCATTAACGGACCCATTTGGCCGGCCCTTTGGCTTTTCTTCTTCTGTTACTTTCTCGTTGGGTTCTTTAGTTAGGTCATCGTTCTTTCCATTTTGAGCAAATAGAATGAATCGTGAAGGGTATTTGGAGATCGGAATTTGGGGTTTGGCAAATAAAGAAGAATATTTGCAAGTGAAAAATAGATTTGGAGAAGTTGATGGGATTTGAGGGTGCAAAGAAGAGACGAGCCCTAACATTTCTTTCCTTTTTCTTTCTATTTGGCCTTCGCCTGGTTGTGGTCGCTCGGAGAACTAGAAACAAAGCTGGGAAAAAGAACAAACTCCGATATGTAAAAGAAGGTTCTATTCACACTTTCTTAAATGTGAGATACATTTTAAATTAATAAATTTTTTATTACAAAAATATCATTATACGAAATGACTATTTTAGTCTCATCTTTAATACCATAAACCTCCACTCCTGTAATGAATTGCCGGGAGTGGATTGTAACTCTTGACAATACACTACTGAAGCAACATGTTCTGGTGAGACCCTTTAAGAGGTCCTGACAATCAACTGTCAATACTACTTAAAAGTTTCCAACAATTTACTGTCGGAAGCCTTTAGAACTGTAAGTAGAGGTGGCAAATGGGCGGGTCAGATCGTGTTTGCGTTGGATAATTTTGGATCGGATCATTTTGGGTTAAGGAAAAATCGGATCATTTCGGATTCGGATAAGATCGGATTTGGGTCAAGGAAAAATCGGTCTATTTCGGGTTTGGATCATTTCGGGTTCGGATAAGGTCGGGTTTGAGTCAAGAAAAAATCGGTCTATTTCGGGTTTGAATCATTTCGGGTTCGGATAAGGTCGGGTTTGGGTCGTTGACTTTTTTAGTCAATTCGGGTTTGTCGGATTTGGATTCGGGTTGGTCGGATTTGAATTCGAGTTTCTCGGATTTGGAATCGGGTCGATTGGACAGATTTATTGGATTAAACTTTGGTCATCTGATGTGATTTATCTGGTATGAAAATCAATGAAACCATATTTCTAAGAATTACAAAACTCATGTAAATAAAATTTTCTTCTTATATGACCTAGAGTACAATTGTGATTGAAATAATCAAAATATTTAATAATCTGTATGATAGTTTTTTTTATAATATATTTAACAATAGTCATAAATTAATTACATTTTTTTCATTTTATTTTTATTATCTACAATAATTAATAACTTTTGAATCAAAGTGATTTAATAATCCCTACTAAATATCATAAAAGAGAACTATATATCTCTTTAATTTATTTTGATTTTTTATAGAATAATTGGAGACATTAGTGTAAATAATATAGCTTCTGTACTCTATTATAGATTAACCATTAAGTAATTATACATTAGGTTTAAATGAATGCAATATAAAAGTGAATATTTAAATTTAACTAGATTAAAAAAATATATAACACTCATATTATTGAAAAAAATTATATTTTTACTATATTAAAATACTTTGATATTTAATTTTAACATTTAAATATTTATTGATAATATTAAATTTAAGTTTGAATTTTTTTAGGTTTGGGTAAATTTGGATTCGGGTAAATTTGGATTCGGATCAATTTGGATTCGGATCAATTCAGGTTCGGGTTAATCTAAATTCGGATGAATTTGGATTCGGATCAATTCGGGTTCGGATTCGGTCGGGTTTGGATCAATGTAAATTCGGATAAATTTGGTTTCGGATCAATTCGGATTCGGATCGGGTTGGATTTGGGTTGTTGACTTTTTTAGTCAAATCGGATCGGTCGGGTTTGGATTCGGGTTAATTGGGCGAGTTTTTCGGGTCGGGTCAACTTTTGCCACCTCTAACTGTAACCCTTTAGATATAAATATATTTTTATTTTTTATTTAGTTATTAAAACAAAAATAAAAAAAAATAAAAAACCTTTTTTTGTGGCTCATGGCACTTGGGTGCCACGAGCCATTATGGCCTCACAATTGCATCCTGTCCTGTCGCGAGGCTTTGAAAGCTCGTGGCATAATGCCGATGCAAGCGTCAACAATATCCACGAAAGCCCTATTCAAAATTGCAAATGAAATTCATTAAAAAATAATTTAAATCTTTACAATTCAATGAGAAATGAGAAAATGAAGAATAAACAAATTTCACTGAATATTAATGCTAGATTTATCATTTATTTTTGTAAAATTTGAAGATTTGAAAGTTTTGTAGAAATTTGACAGAATGAAGATAGGTTTGGGTGTGTTGGGTGGTTTAAAGAGGATTGAGGGTATTTTGGAAATAAATTTAAGTTAGGGTATGGATAGTAAAAATAAGGAAACATCTTTTAATAATAGGGCTTTTAACCTATTAAAAGTTTAGATGTGAATAGATTTTCTCTCATAAATGAGTCATCATCATCATCATCATCATCATTATCAGAGCCTTTATCCCAAGAGATTGGGATAGGCTATATGAACCAATATTTGAATTCACGTTAGATCGTCCATATGTTTTCTTATCCTCTATAGATTCCTATCTAAGGTCATTTGCTCATCCAACTCAAAAACCTTCGTATCTTTCCAAACTACTTCTTTCCAAGTCTTTTTCGGTCTTCCTTTAGTCTTAACCCTTCTGTCAACATCCATAGCCTCTATTCTCCTAACTGGAGCATCTACAAGTCTACATTTTATGTGTCCAAACCAGCGTAAACGATTTTCACACAACTTGTCTTCGATAGGTACTACTCCAACCATCTTACGAATATCTTCATTTCTCATTCTATCCTTTCTTGTATATCCACATATCCACCGCAACATTCGCATTTGTGTTACATTCATCTTTTGTGTATGTAGCCTCTTAATCGCCCAACATTTACTACCATATAACAATGTTGGTCTAACAACTATCCTATAAAACTTACATTTCAACCATATAGGAATTCCTTTATCGCACAACACACCTGTAGCACTTCTCCACTTACTCCATCCAACCTGGATCCTATAGGTCACATCACCATCAATCTCTCCATCCATCTGTACTATCGATCCCAGATATCGAAAATAGTCCCGCTTAGGTATCGCCACCCCATCTAACGTCACTACACTATGCTCTTCCACTCGGTTAGAATTGAATTTACACTCCATGTATTCAATCTTCACTCTGTTTAGTTTAAATCCTTTTGATTCCAATGTTTATCTCTATAACTCCAACTTTGCATTGATCTCTACTCTAGTTTCCGCACATAAGACAATATCATTTGCAAACATCATACATCAAGACACCTTATCCTGGATGAATTTTGTCAGTTCGTCCATAACTACCGCAAACAAGAATAGACTCAATGCTGACCCTTGGTGTAATCCCACTGTGATAGGGAACTCACTTGTTTGCCCCCCACTTGTCCTCACATATGCCTTTGCATCTCTATACATATCTTTAATTAGTTCAATATATTTCAAATGAACTCTTTTCTTTATTAAGGACCACCATAGTACCTTCTTAATTACTTTATCATATGCTTTCTCCAAATCTATAAAGACCATATGAAGATCTTTACCTAATGCTTGAGAGCGCTCCATAAGTTGTTTAAGCAAATATACTGCCTCCATAGTTGATCAACCCGGCATAAAACCAAATTGATTCTTTGATATCTCTATATTTTTTCTTAATCTCCGTTCTCTCACTCTCTCCCATAGTTTCATTGTGTGACTCATCAATTTTATACTTCGGTAGTTGGCGCAACTTTGAATATCTCCCTTGTTCTTATATAGAGGTATCAAGACACTCTTCCTCCATTCCTCTGGCATTTTGTTAGTGCGCCAAATTTTATTAAACAGATTTGTCAACCACCTAACTCCTATATCTCCAGGTATTTCCAAACTTCAATTGGGACGTCATCAGGTCTAACAGCTTTTCTGTTCTTCATCATCTCTTATAAATGAATATAAAAATAAAATCAAAATGACACAAATACCCTTCATGAAGAAAGATTCAAATGATTACCATAACCTTTGATTCAGACTTAGCCATTTGTGTTTATAGTGTAAAATCATGTTTTTATCATATAAAATATCAAAATTTTGTAACAAAATTTGTTTCAACATGTCAAATAATTTTTTTAGTTTTTATCAGATTTATATATACTTTTTACTAAATTTTAGTTTGTATTAGCTTTATATTTCTTGTTCATATTATTTTTATATCGTGTTATTATGTTGTGGCAAGATTGTTGGATCTACTTTGATTGCTATACTACACACTCATATTAGAGATAATTTTTGATGTTATTTGTTTTTTAGTTTTTTTTATCAACTTGATTTATATACTATTTTTATTTTTCTTGTATCTCAATGATATAAAAAAAAACAATTTAATTTGAAATGATTAGCATGAATTCGATTTGATTTTAATTGATTATTTAAGAATTTGAGTTGAGATAATTTTGAGGTTTATTTCAATTTTAACTTTAACTTTTAATAAAATATAAGATTTGAACTTTTGATCCAAATAGTATAAGTTACAATATTTTAATGAAAAAGATATTCGATTATAATCTGTATGTGAACTGAATGTATATGATTTGATGATATCATCTATTTGATTTTAGACTGAATTTTTTATAACTTGGATAGAAAAAATCAAACCTTAGGAATCAATTTTTTGATCTTTTCTAGTAGCGTGGGACTTAATATTATATTTGATTGTTATGAAAAATTAGTGATAATCTAAAATAGATCTGTTCAAGGGTTAAGTAGTATGCTCAAATCTGAAAATCAGTTTGATTTTTGGGCGGGCTTAAAAAAATTAAATTCATTAAATAATTTTGGACTTTTAAATTTAGGTCCAAAAAAAATTTGAGTTGGGATTTGACACACATTTAAAGTCTTAATTAATTTGATATTGATTAAAATATGATAGTGTATTTTTTAAATTTTAAAAAAATCATTAAAGATTTATCAAGTAAAGAAGTTATTGAAAAATATACCAATACATTTTTAGTTACTCTAATTTTTTTGTGCAATTTTAATTTGAGCCTTTTTTTTAGAGTTTGGTTTAGATTTTTATTTTTTGTAATATTGTACAAGAATTTATTTAAACTTATCACGTTATGCTTAGTAAATTATTGCATTTTTTATATTTTATATTTTATTTTTTAAAAAAACTAATAACATTTGAACAAGTTGGAACGCATTGATTATATGTAAAAACATGATTAAACAAAAACTAATAACATTTGGGTTGCCTGTGTTGGTCCGCCTAACTAGTGTTCTACCGAAAAAGCCACCCAACATCATAGATTGTTTAATGCAAAATGTGCACAGGAAACAAAAAATATATATTTACATAAACTTTAATTGATATATGTAATACTATTTGATCGAAATTCAAAATAAAATGTTGACTTACGTTTTTAGTGGAAAAAAAGAGATTATTCTCTAACAGTCCAACCTTTATATAAAACTAGAATGCTATCCCGTGGCGGATTTTGACTCTTGATTTTGAGAGGGCCAACTAAAAATTTAAAATAATATATGTATATATATTTGAATTATGTTAGTACATTTTGTCGTAATGATTTCGTCCGGAGATTCGACCGCTCGATGATTTTGAAAACATGTAAAAAAAAAGGGGAGTCACCACCAGTCTTTTTATTAGGTGTGATTGGTCACCTAAAAATCTTATCTTTCTAACAAAATTTTGAAAATATTTAAGTTTTATTAAAAAGATAATTTTGGGATATGCAAAAACAAAAACGGGTTCGAAAGTACGGTTATGCGTAGGGAAGGATTAGCATCCCCACGATGCCCGTTTAAAACGGTACCATCTTAATCACGTGTTATCCTTTAGTTTTAATAAAGTGGCCTTAAATCAATATTTAAAAATAATTTACTTTTTATTGCAATCAATTTTATTCTTTTTATTCAAAGTCATATTTTATTTGTAAAGAAAAAAAATCAATTTTTTCTTATTTTAAAAAGTTAAATTTTATTTTCAAAAATGAATATGATAACCGAGAATTTTCTATTTTTGGTATTAAATTACTCGGAAATTAAATTTTTATGCAAATAAATAAGCAAAAGTAAATAAATAAGCGAAAGTAAATAAATAAATTTATTTACGAGATGGGAAAATTGTTGAAATTCCCGAATCTGATGAAGTGATGAAGTTGAGGAAATTATTTTGAATGATTTTTTCGGATATCAAGAGATCCAAATATTAAAGAGATGAAAATGAGTATATTTATTTTGGATGATAAGAAATCCACAATTTAAGAAAAAAATGTGTACACATATATATTGTAAATACAATATATATATATATTGTATTAGTATAATTATATAAATATAATTAGGGGTGTAAAAAGGACCTTAAACCGCGGACTGGCCCGTTTAAAAAGCGGGCTTTAAGCGGTTTGAGCTTATAAATTTCGGCTCGTTTAAAAACGGGCCTAAACGGTGTGGGCTCGGCGGGCTAACAATCCGCGCGGGCTGGCCTGCACGGATAAGGGCCAACCCGCGGGCCATAATAATAAATCAAAATTTAAGCCTAATTCAAGAAAAAAAATCAAGATTACCCAAGCCCAATTCACTCTAATTACCCAAACCCATACCCATTTGGCATTTGCTGCCGCATTTCCCGATTCCTTCCCATACCCATCGATCCATTTTAGGCTTTTAGCATTTCCCTGATTCCGTGATTCCCTCCCGATCCGAACCCATCTCAGAAAAAAAATTATGATACAATTAAATTTACAAATAAAACAATTAACAAACACAAATACTCTGAAGTTTGAAATCGACAAATTCCTCCCAATTCCCAAATCCCTAATTGTTGCCAAATCCTTCTTACCAAACCCTAAGCTAAAATTGACAGCCATCTGCCCATCTCTCCCTTTCGACTCTCATCTCATCTCATTCTCTTTCGAGTTTTGACTCTCTTAGCCCTCACCCGACGGTCCTGACCGACACCCAGCCTCACTATCACTTCAATCTCTCTCGCACACACACAGAGAAGATGTCACTTAGTCTCACCTAGTCACCTTCACTCACACCAGTTACCAGTCCTAGACTGAGACAGAGGGCATTTGGCGCTCAACACTGTAGCAGCAACACCATGCAAGCAACAGGCATCACTCACCGGCAGCCACTAGTGGCAGTCAAACACGAAAACTAGGTATGATGCTTTTCTTCCACGATTCACGAATGCTCGTTGTTGTTGTATGGGTTATCTATTTGGTGAGTTTGGTCTACTATGAAATACAAAAAATCTATTTGGTGATGATCTTTTATAGTGATTTTGTTTTTAGATTGTTTTCAGGCTCATGTTTTTTTGCTTTGTTTTACTGTTCTATGTTATGTATAAGACTTAAAGCAAGACAACAATGACTTAGGCTAAGCTTTACTGTTCTATGTATAAGACTTGAGTTAAAAGCATGTAACTACCCCACGAAGCAAATTTGATGGATATTTGCTTAGGAAGTCCAAAGTTACATATTCAGAAAAATATAAAGACGAAAACTGCTTCAATAAATTATCCATGTATAGTTTATTGTCTACAATATTAAAAAAGTATTCAAGAATAATATTGACCATAGTTCCAAGCTAGAGTTCTCTGTTGATAAAATCTCCAAGTTCT
This sequence comes from Heritiera littoralis, assembly GCA_031772115.1. Taxonomy (NCBI): domain Eukaryota; kingdom Viridiplantae; phylum Streptophyta; class Magnoliopsida; order Malvales; family Malvaceae; genus Heritiera; species Heritiera littoralis. The sequence goes on along the minus strand of JAPDPK010000092.1, from coordinate 1,365,197 downwards.
AAGTGTACTATGAATTTTTTAGGTGAAAGCACATGTCTTTACTGCAGTGAAGAAGGCAAACCATTTTTCATATTATGAGCAATTGCTACTGAGTTAATTGTCCCAAATTCAATAGTTTCATGGGTGTCTGATGGTTTCTATTAGAATTTATTGTATTGGTCTCAATGTTTGAATTATTACAGAACATTATTCTTAGATTCAATGAGTGAAGAAGTGGAAAGGGCTCATGGCAATGGTCTGAATTTCCCAGCAAGGTTGTTGAATGACAAAGTTTTTGATTTTTATTTAGACTTAAAGTACTTAGATATTCACCTTGCATAAAAAGAAAGTGTACTTAGATATTCACCTTGCATAAAAAGAAAGTTAACTCTTGCATCAAAGAGTGATTATCTGTTTAAACTACTCATTTGTTATTTGTTAATCGGACAATTAAAGTTGTCATACATTAAAAAAAGTTGGAATCATGGGTGCTTTTGTTTCTTTTGGGTAGCTTCTGTCTGTTTTTTTGGTGATGTATGTCAAATTTCTGTGATATGGGATTACATGAGTTACTTTCATCAAATTACTTTATTGTTTGAAGCGAAGAAATTTTGATATTTGACAGTTGGCTTTGCATACAAGAAAGATTCAGATAAAACTGTATTTCAGTGATGTGTTAAACTATTTGCAAGCTTGCAGTTCATTAAGTCTATAATATCATTTTAGAATAAAATTGCTCCCATAAATTAAAATTGCAGAGCTTGCTGTTGGAAACATTATAGGGAGAGCTTTACATAAGGTTACCAAAGAGGAACTCACGACCTCCATCATATATAATTTAAATTCGTTAATTTGCAGAAGCAAAGTGCAAGGATGCTTTGGGGCACCTGCATAAGCTGGATTCTACAAAATTTTGTTAGAAATTAAACTTGAGTTTATTTTATGTATTCATGTATTTGCTATATTAACCATGAACCTATTTAATTCTAGGTGAATGTGTCTAGTTGAATGTTGAAAGAACAATATATTGCTTTTACATTTTGTTAGGACACTATGCAATGTTTCCATACTACCCATCTCTGTTTGCAACAAGTTTTTAGCACTTTCCAGATGACTAATGATCCTCATCATTGTAGCTGTTGCCCATTTGCAATCTATAATAAACTGATATCACTTTCTAAATGCCTTTTCATGCTAATCACAACACAAGAGAAAACTTGCATGAGTGTGTATTTATGCATGTGCATATTGTACTTTGCATCACAAAGATATCTGATCTGATCTAATTATTTTCTGTAACCAAATAGTTACCTGTGCTATTTGTTAATGACTGCAGCTCCTCGATTGCTTGAGAAGGGGTTAAGATTGAATACATTGTTTGCAGCATCTGGTGCTAATTTTATCTAAGGTACTATTATAATTTTTTTGAATACATTGTTTGCAGAATGGTGAACTTTTTTTCTTGAATGATAAGTGTAGACACCTAATTTTGTCCGAACAAATTTTTTTTTATATATATATAAAAACATAAAAATAAAAATAAATAAAAGAAACAAACCATAAAATAAAAAAGAGTTGACTTCAATGATTTGTTGCCATAAGAAAGATAATAATAATAAAAGAAATAATCAAAGTGAATTAAAATCTAAAAATAAATTACCAAAAATAAAATAATGAAAAGGAAATAAATAAAAAAAGATGGAAAGGTCAAATGAAAATAAATGAAGAAAATCCCATGATTATGGGATGAATAAACTCATTGATTCATTTTTTCAAAAGGAGATTAAAAAAAAAAATATATATGTATATAAAGAGAGGAGAGAAAACCCTAAGGAGGAGGAGAACACACAGAAAACCCTAGAAAAAAAAAACCTAGCAAAACCCTAGAAGAAAACCTAGAGAGAAAAAACTTAGAAAAAACGTAGAGGAGAAAACCCTAGAAGAAAGGAAGAAAGAAAAAAAGATCTAGCATCACCACTTACACAGCCAAAAATTTCGACCACCACTGTCCAAGCTTGCACCCACCATAGTTCACCACCAAGCCATTATCGATTTGCTGGTTTTGGTCCCTACATTACTGCCGCATCATTCTCTCTGCATGAGTGACGTTGAGTTGCTGCTTGTCTTGAGTTGATCAGAGTTGATCAACACCACTGTCAGCAAACATCATCGTCACACTAATTCCCCTTGCCCGCTGTCAACTTAGATCTGTTTTGCCTGCACCTCTGCGCCGTTTTTGATCACCTTTTGGCTTTCAACAGCTGCCACCTCGCAAGACCAAACCAACCCTCTCAACACCTCCAAAGCCGTGCCCTTCACAGCACTGCTACTGGCTACTGCTCTTGTTCCACTGGGGCACCCTACCTCGCACCACCATCATCACGGCCACATCTCCTCAAGCCTCCTTAATCCCTGTTCACCATCTTCATCATATTACTGTTGTCCTCGTTCGGTCCTACCCCTGTTTGTGGCCCAAGCTCGCTGCCTGTCACCATGCTGTCTCTGTTCCTCGCCGATCATCCCTGTTCATCGCCGTTGCTGTTTCTTCTTCAGCGCTCGCCCCTGTCCAGTTGCTCTTTGCTTCAAGCCTCCAGTGTGCTATGTTGTTTCTGTTCTGGTTCGCTGCTGCTTGTATTGTGAAGATAGTAAGAAAGACCAAAAAAAAGGGTGCTAGCAACGTGAAATAAGAAAGAAATCGTGGAAGAGCTGTCGTAAGAAAGCTACTGGAACGGAAACCTGAGTTGTGGTCATAGGTTACGTGAAGCAAAAGTGGCAAAACAGATGTTGCGGCAGTAAATGTGAAAGGAATGACCACTAATATTGCTGCTATATTCAAGAAGAGAAATAAGAAAGCTTGCACACATTACTACATGTACGTGAATTATTGTTGCTGCAATATTCAAAGAAACAAAAAGGTAAGGGATCTTTATAGTGCTCATTTATTTATATTTTAATTGCCTTCAAATATGTGGTTTGAATGGTTTTACGTGTATGTGTGATGAGTGCATATTGATTGGATTAAAATATTCTAAGCTAATTGATTGATTATTTAACATGGACAAGATTGAAGCTTAATTGGTTGGTGAGTAGTTTAGATACACGTTTAAAGTTGAGTTGTAATAATAAAATAATTCTCTTAGTAAGTTCTCTTTTATGTTTAGGGATTTACAAAATAAAATGTAAACTTTGCTATTAAAAATAAAATATATTCATATGAAAAAAGGATTGATATAAGCGCAATAAAATTATTTGACAATATAAAAATAAAAAAGGTAGAGTTACGCTTGAGTAATTTCTAGGTAAGAAAATTCTATATAAGGCCTCACCAGCTTAATGGAGGGTCTAAATAGATTTTCAATAACAAATCATTTTAAAAATAAATTTTTATAAAATTATAATAAAAACAATTAGTTACAAAATTAAAAAAAAATATTAATGGTTTGTAATAATAATATTAGTAGGTAACAAAATAAGGGAGTAAATAAATAAAATAACTAGAATTAGATATCAAAATAATAATGAATATGAATATGAATTACTCCAATGATGAAATATCAAGAGAATTACGCTTAAGTGATTTTCTTGAACATTTCTAGGTAAAAAAATTCTCTCAAGGCCTTGCCAGCTTAATGGATGGTCTAAAGAGGGTTTTCGATAACAAGTGATTTAGATTTAGTATAAAAAATAAAATAAGATGTATTAAAAACTAAAATTAAAATAATTAATTACAAAAATAAAATCATAAATATAAAGAAATATTAATAATTCAATAACTATAATAAATAATAATGATAATAAATGATAAAATAGGATTATAATAGTTAATAATAATTATTAAGATTGAGTATTGATTACTCCGATGATAAGATTCCAAAAGAGATTACGCTTAAGTAATAGTTTGGAAGTCTTTAGGTCAAGCAATTTCTTTCAAGATCTTACCAGCTTAATGGAAGGTCTAAAAGGAAATTTTTTGAAAAAATAATTCATATTCATTCTCTAATAAAATAAATTAATAAAAATTAAAATTTAATAAAATAGAAGTAATAAAAATGATAAGATAGCAAGAATGAATTAAATAGGAATCGAAATGGAATTTTTCATAAAACATTAAAATGAATCCGACGACGGAGCCTCTTCAAGCAAGTCATATAGTACTACTTGAATACTCTTGAGGTGAGGAGAATTTTTTAAGCTATCCCACCAGCTTAATGGAGGATGCTTAGAAATATTTTCCAATATTAAATTATTGAACTTAAGATTAACTAAGGCAAATTTGAGATAATCTAAAGCTAGTTGGTACCATTTTAGGATGGGCGTTGCGAGGGTGCTAACCCTTCCTCACACGTAACCGTACTCCCGAACCCTAAATTTGAGATGTAGACCAGTCTTATCCATAGTTTGAATAGGTGACCAATCACACCTAGGTAGAATGGTTGGTGGCGACTCCGTAGATTTTGTGTCTAGCTATTAGGTTTTATCCAAAACATAAGCACGTTACGACAATAAGTCATAGCTCAAGTCATTTTATTTTTATTTTAGCATTCCTTCTTCATTTTATGTTATTTTCTTTTTTTATATTTTGGTTCTCTATGACTGTGATTATTGTTTAATTACCTACAGCTAAAAAGGAAAACAATTAATTTGTTCACTGCTGTTTGAAATTTGTTCTCTATGTGACAATGATATTGTTCTTTGTAACTAATTAATTCATATGATTTGAATTTTGAAATTTGTTTTGTTTTATGTTATACTTAAATGTTATGTATGTTAATTGAGCTTTTTCTTTTTGGTATGTGTTGTTGACAGTGATAATATGGCTTCTTTTCTCAAAATCAGACCCTGTATAGTAATAATGTTGATATTGTTAGTGATGCTTCTAACGAGGATGATGTTAATGAAGTTGAAATTGAGGATGACGAATGTGAGGTTGAAACTGAAACAATTGAAAAGCAATCTAAAAAAGCTAGGAAAAACACTTCAGAAATGTGGCAATTTTTCGAGAAACCTGTTATTAGTGCTGATGATGGTAAACCACGTACTAAGTGTAAGGGGTGTGGGATAATAAATAAGGCGAGTCTTTCTAAATATGGAAGTTCATCCCTAAGGCGTCATGCAAGTTCATGTAAGGGGATAGCAGTTTTAAGGCAAAAAGATCTCTCTAAAATGATAATTGATTATCAAGGAAAGGTAAGAAGTAGAAAAATTGATCAAGAAGTAAACCTTTTTATGAAATCACGAATTTGATTTCGGGAACTAGTTACCCAACCGCCAACTTGTATTTTGCTCAAGTTTGGAAAATTGAGATGCTTTTAATGGAGTACTTGGATGGAGATGATGAGGTGTTACAAGGCATGGCATCTAATATGAAGAAAAAATTTGACAAGTATTGGAGTGAATATAATGTTCTACTTGCAATGGCGGTGGTTCTCGATCCTCGTGTCCAGTTCACAATGTTAAAACGATGCTTTTTAAAAATTGATCCCCAAGGTTTTCAAGAGAGGTTGGATGTGGTGAAAATGAAGCTATTTATGCTTTATGAAGAATATAAAAAGAATGCTTCTAGCTCATCACATGGTCAAGATCAAGGCGAGCAAAACGAGATTTCTCTCGCCTCTTCTATTCTAACAGATTCTATCTCTAATTTAGATGTAAGTATAAATTAAAATAATGAACATTTATACCTTAAATGTTATATTTATTTCATTGTGAACTTCAATTTATCAATAGTAACTTTTTATTCTTTTTTAATTGTATTTGCATAAAATGCATCAATATAGGTAAGGATGGACTTGGCAAATGATGAGGAAGATGACATCCCAAGTTCCAAGTCTCAATTGGAAGTATACTTGGATATGCCAAAACTTGATTTTTTCACTAATAAAGATTTGGATGTCTTGAACTGGTGGAAGGATCATAGTTTTAGGTTTCCTAATTTGGCTAACATGGCTTGTGATTTGATAAGTATACCCATAACTACTGTGGCTTCCGAATCCGCCTTTAGCATTGAGGGACGTGTGCTAAACAAGTATAGGAGTCGTCTTCTTCCTAAAAAGGTTCAAGCTCTCATTTGCACATGGAGTTGGCTACACGGTTTCACATCAAGTGGTAAATTATTTTCATTGAATAAATAAATTTTACAAGTAATAGTAATTAATATTATTGTAAAAATTTAATAATTTAAAATTTTATTTTATAGGTTGGGAAGATGATGAAGAAAACAAATATGATGTGGTGGAAGAATCAAATGATTCAAATCATTTGAATATTGAGATAAAATGACAAGTTTAATGTTTTTTTTATATGTGGCTTTTAATGGATGTTTGTGGATTTTATGACTTTTAGACATCTACTACACTTTTTTTAGACCATAATTTTAATGGATGTTATGCGTGTATTTGTATTGAGGGTTTAATATTTATAGCACTAAGTAAGTTTATTTTGGAATCTGGTGTACTGCTGTGTTTAGTTTAATCTTGCCTTTTTTGTGTTTTTATTGGCTCATGGTCATGGTCCTTAATCCTTGTGGATCTCTTACAGGATTTTATATATATATAATTTAGTATTAGCATTATATTTATATATAATTTATAAATATATAAAATATAGTGTTAGCATATTTTTTACTGGTTCATGATTCATGAATTGGCAAAATTACTCACGTATCAAATTAAACTTTGTATATTAAATATATCAAAAGAATTGGCATGTGCAGCTCTGTTTGATTTCATTTGCTAAGTAATTAGCACAAAAATTGGCAGCATAAATTGAGCCCTATGTTCTAGTTTCTCTGCAGGCTGCAGCCATTCCTTAATCAGTCATCATCAACCAGAACGGCTAAAAAGTAAAAACTAAATGCCTAAACCACACTAACCACTTATTGCATTGGGTTGGCCGGTGGCTACTGCTAGGTGTTGACACACTGAACACTAACAGCCAGCCAAGAATTGGTTTTAACTTTTAAGTTTTGGCTCTTAACAAAATTGATTCATGATGGTGAGGCCCATGAAATTTACACCACTGTTTGGTATTTAGTAAATGAAATTTAGGCAAGATTCATTAATAATAACAAGTTCATATGATTTTATATATATATATATAATATATAAATATATATGATTTTGGTTAATTGACTTAATTATCAACCCAAATTTCCTTTAAGAAATTGAAATTAAGCCTAATTAAGTGAAAAAGCCTAATTTATTTGATTTTTGGTCTTAGTTTAATATTAATTTATATAATCCAATTTTATTACTTTTATTTTTTGGGCTTTAATCCATAAGCTCGCGGACCGACCTGGCCCGCATTCAAAGCAGACCGGTTTTGCTTTTTGTGGCCCGTTTAAATGCGGGCCTAAACGGGCATAACCCGTTTAAGCCCGTATCTGTATTAGCCCGCATCGGCCCGCCCGTTTTACACCACTAAATATAATTATATTATATTTAAAAAAAAGAAAAGAGAAAAGGAGCGGGAATCGGGATACCCGATTCCCCCCCTCCCCCCATTTTCCCTCCTCTGTTACAAACAGAGGAGAGGCTCCAAGGAAATGCCAACCACCGTCGGCGATGAGAAGAGAGAGGAGGGGAGGAGACGACGCCGGTGAGGTGAAGGAAGGAAGTTGGTGATGGAAAGAAGAGAAAAAACGAGCGAAAACAGAAAAGAAAATCAGAGGAGAAAGAGAGGAAAAGAGAAAGAGGAAATGGTGGTGCCGGCCGATCCGGGCACCACCATTCCACCCTCGACGTCGGCGGGGGTAAGGGGAAAGGAAAGGTGACCGACGGTGAAGAGGAAAACGAAAAAGGAAGGAGGAAAGAAGGGAGAAAGAGGCCGAAATCCACACCTCCAGATCCAGCGCTGTCGTCGCCGATGGGGAGAAAAGGAGGCCAGATCTGGCTTCGTGGTGACCTTGGCTAGCTGTGGAGTGGCTGAATCGCCGGAAATGGTGGTCGCCGGTGATTGAATCGGCCAGCAAAGACTGAACCGGCTGAACCGGTTTGACCCAACTGAACTGGTTTGAACTGGTTTGAACCAGTTCAGACCAGAAAAGAAAAAAAAAGGAAAAGAAAAGGAAAAGGCAAAAAGAAAAAGGAAAAAAAAAGAAAAAGAAAAGAAGAAAAGAAAAGAAAAAGAAAAAGGGGAAAAAGGAAAAAGGAAAAAGAAAAAGGGAAAAAGAAAAAGAAAAGAAGAAAAAAAAAGAAAAAGAAAAAGGGGAAAAGAAAAAGAAAAAAGGAGGAAAAGGAAGAAGAAAGAGAAGAAGAAGAAGGAAAGAAGAGGAGCTTGGGAAGTACCTTACCCGAAATTTAATATTGAATACGGGTAAGGAATTGAAAGATTTTATTATGTTCCATTTAAATTTATGGAATTATTGGATGACTTTTCTAAATGAATATATGTGAATTGTTTAGATTTTGGCAACATGGCAATAAGGCAAGTGGTGAATTTCGGCTAGGCTCGGAAGTCAGAAAGGTAAGATACTTTTATAAAGTAGTGGTAGTGTTATATTGTATGTTTTGGAATTGTGATCTTGATGATGAATGATTATTGAAATGATTTTTAAATGCTAAGAGAATCTACAATTAGTGGTAGGGGTCTTAGTAAGAGATAAATAAATGGTGAGAATCAACGGCTGTATGGTTATAAACTGTATTTCCTTGCCAGAGGTTTAATGAAAATTAAGCTGTTATGCTGCCAAAATTTATATAAAAATGTTTGAGGAAAAAGATTAAGTTTTCTCATATAGATGGGATCTTGGAAAGAATTATTGAAGATAAGCATTGAAATGACTTTATTGTATTGTCGGAAAACTTGATATTGAAATCGATGAGAAGGTAGATCATTGAGCACGATAACGTGATGAGTTATATTGTTTAAGCCTTATAAAATCGATAAATCAAGTACCTTAATATCACAAAGTGGTTATCAAGTTGAGATTGAGGTGGAATATCTATTAGGCGGATCACTGATAAGAGTAATGATGATTATATGATATAACTTAAAAGAGAAAATCGAAGTTGTAATTTAGATGGTCGAATGACTGAATTGAGGAATTATCAATTGCGGGATGATTTCAGAATTGATAGATTCAAATAAATGAGTGTCACACATGTGATTATACGGACTCGATTATAGCTTTGGAATAGGTCTCAAAAAAAATTATTCTCTCACATTTGAGTGACTTAGAGAAATTTGGAGGACATGATGAATGGTCTGTCTTAGTGGTATGATTGAGACGATGATAATAAGAAAGTCGATTGTGGTGTCGTATGGACATTTGATAGATCACAAGTTTACATAAAAATGTACTTGTACATATCGATATTAAATAGATTTGAACTGAGATTTTTGCAATAACATAGATGGTCGCAAGGCGACTTAAATGATTGAAACACTATTGATAATGGAAATTGGCAAATTCTTTTAAGTGGGTAAATTGCCAACTAAAAATTGAATTGATGATGCCTTATAGATAATTCTAGCATGGTGTTACATTATACAGGCCATATAAAAATTGAGTTGAAGATTGTGATCCGGTTTTGTGATAGTGAATGAAATTGAACCTTAAGTTGGAAATTATGAACGTGTGCCAATAGGTTAAACCATAGATGGATTTGATAAGTGAATATCGATCTTGTGGTTCTGTTATCTTCAATGTCGACTCTGAAATAGATATCGAATGATGATATTGGTATTACAAAATTTCAGTACCTTGATGGCTATATAGAAACATAGTATTTAAATACTCATAAATACTAAGAGGATTTATACTAATGATGTGGTACTAGTACCGATAATGAAATATACAAATGATTGTTATAGTCGATAATTATTGAAAAAGGATACTGAATACCAAATGGTTTGAATACCAAGTGATCTGATTATTGAATAATTTGAGTACTGAACAATTTGAAGACTGAATGAAATGAATATTGAATTGATTTGAATACTGATTTACTGATTTGACGAAAAGAAAGTTTTGAAATCGAATGATTGATGGTGATAACTTTAAATGATTTGCTTCACTGTATTAGATGAAGATATTGCTTATATTGACATTTGAAAATATCACCGAAGTTACATACTGAAATGGTTTTATAGCATCGCCTTTAAGCATGCCTTGTTACAACATTTATATATGAATGCTAAAAAGTATAGAATAGTTTTAAAAAGAAAGTATATGGTGTATATATATATATATATTTATATATGAATCATCTTAAAGAATTGTACCATATGCCTTACATGATTTTTGACATGAAAAGTTAAAGATTTGAATGTTTTATAAGACTGTAGGCACCCTAAAAGAATTAAACTCAATAAAGCACAGTGGAAACCGCCTAATTGGAGTTTACTCATTAGGTAGAGATGCTTGTCCGACAATAGTCGTGGACAGGTCTCAGTCACACCTGATCAGTGGGGCTGGGAGAGATGAGGTCTATGAGCATAGATAGCGCCTTATTTGGTTTCCAGGGGACGATGATATGATTTCACCGCTAGCTACAGTGATCTAAGTCTTTATTGATAGAGAATTAGGCTAGTCTCAACCGATATAATATGCAGTTTAGAGTATGCTTTTAAATTGTTATGAACTCTAAACTGATATGATTTTACTGTATATGAAATGTGTTTCGATACTGTACTCAATTATACATGATATAGAAAGAGAACTGTGCACGTTTTGATTTGAAATGATATGAAAAGAGAACTGTGCACGTTTTGGTTTGAAATGATTGAAAAGAGAACTGTGCACGTTTTGATTTGAAATGATATGAAAAGACATGTTTTAACATAACATGATATGATATGCGGTCTAGAGTATAGTTTTATTTGATATGGACTCTAGACCTGATATGACTTTACAGTATATGAAAAATGTTTTGAAACCGCACATGTTTTAGACATGCTCTAAAAGTGAATATATGATTCGCAAATTGTACATGCTCTGACCATGTTTAAAAGTAAATATGAAATGAATTGAATATTTACATGTTTGAGCATGCTCTAAAAGTATATATGATATGATTTGAAATTATAGCAGTTTATACAGTAAAGTTACATAATCTGCATACTAAATGATGACATAACAATATGCTTTTTACAAGAGATGTCATGATCTTATATTGTATACAAACATGAGAATTATATGAGGAGTGTCATGACTCGGTACGATATTCCATCTACATGATGTCATGACATGATACGATACATGAATATAGAATTTATACGAAGAGAATTATGACTTCGTACCACCGTGATCATGATTCTCCATATGGAAAGTAATATGAGATGATGAAATACAGGAGTATGATTATGAAATGTAAAGTGACCTGATATGATATCTCAATTGGACATGATGTACTATGACATTGATGTGAGTATGGACTAATAGTATATGATATTCAAATTATACATGATGCATTGTTGTGCGATGCAATGTAGTATAAGGACAAGAAGATCGAAAGTGATTAAGTTGATCTATTTAGAGGTCTGAGTGATAGACAGATGATGGGAATTGAGATAACGAGATGTTATCGATGAAAAAGGTGAACTGTAATTGCAAACTTGCAGGTTTTAAGCATTGCGATTAAGATAGCATAATTCTATTCTTGCATTTATATTAGTATCTTACTGAGCCGTGGTTTTGCTTACCTACTTAATTTCATCTCTTTTCAGATAATTGAGTTAAACTCTGCCATGATGGCTTCTGAGTGGGCCTTCAGATACGGTATCTGGGCTAGGTACTAGTCTTCTGAGGTATATGTTCTTTATAAAACGCTTGTTTATATGTAAGACTTTAATTGATGCACAGTACATATTCTATTAAACAAGTCGGGATGTAACTTAGAACCGTTTCCTCGCTAGTTTAATATTTAAATGAAATGACTATAGGTCACCTAGATAGTATAGTAACTACACTGACATCAATACAAACCTTAAAATGAAAAATAAAAATTTCATCCATAAATTTGTAAGAGAGAAAAAGTATGAGTAATAAGTAAAAGTCGCGACCTTCGGGTCATGACAGATTTAATGGTATCAGAGCCAGTTTGTCTAGTACGTGTCAGTGTAGTTGAGACTGTGATAGTGTTACATCTCATGTACTGTGTAGTGTCTACGTGTAAACTTGTTGATTATCGATTATACCAAGATTAGTCAGCTATTGGTATGGGTGATGCCAATTGACGGCCTATGAAAACGAGCTGGGACCTCGACATAACGGATGCCAATCGACAGCCCATTGAAACAGGCTAGGAATAGTTAATGAATGGTATCGATATTATATAGAAGAATTATGTATCACCTTAAAGGAATATGATATTGAATGATCGAGAATGATTGATTGTGACATTTTATAATTGAAGATAATGGAATGATCGCATAGGAGATGATCGATATGTAAATTGAGAAGGATTGAAAGAGGTAAAGGAATTGCCAATGGACTGATCTAACATAGTTGGCCTAGGATAGGTCATGTGATGATTTGGAACTTGAGCTATATAATGAGCTTAATCTAAGGGTTTTGTCTTATAAGGCCACCCAAACTTGTGGCATTACGCCAATGAAACTAATGGAACCAAAGTATATAGCTTGATTGAAAGTATAATCCCACCTTAATTATGAGGACTATTGGGAATTGAAATTATGATTTCGAATTATAAGGGAACACGAATATGAAGCAGTTCCCGAAGTTAAGACTGAAAGTGATTTCACTTTGGTTATCACATGATTATGGTTAGATGTAAGATTGAGTCAAACTCGACAAATGAAATATAATAATACTCAAAGGAGTAAATAGATGAATTATATGATTTACTACCAACTATGTAAATGGAAAAAAATGATATATATATACACACACCTCGGAATGGTGAAATTATATGGATAACATGGTGACAAACTTGATGATTTTATTAGTCACCTATGGAATCTAAATTAAGAAAAGATTTCATGTTCAGGTATATTCTAAAACTTAAGTGATATCGAGTATACCAAAAGAATAGGAGATGTAATAAGAATACTACATGAAAAGAGATATAGAGAGAAATGATTGATAAATGTTGCATTTATGGCAAGAGATGATTAACAATAAAGTCTGCAATGAGGTGCAGCCTTGATGAAATAAATGTGAAATTGAGTATTGGGGATAACAATGAAGAGTCTAGAAGAGATACGATGATATGGAAGTGATTAAGGACTGATTGTTTGAATAGAATCACTTTCCATTATAAGGCTCCTAAATTTTCTCTAGTGCCATAGTCGAAATATAATTATGAAACGGTGAGAAGATATGGGAAGTTCCAGTGAGCGTTACATGTGATGGAATCTCTGATTTGCCATATGCTTATAGAAAATAGCAAAGGCTTTGGGATTCCAAATTTACTGATAGCATTGCTCCGTACCGATATGAATATTCGATCGTAATATGTGAACGCTTATGAATATATTGACAGTGGGTGCACGAGATTTAAAAGCTATTGGGACAAATACATACTATTGATTAAATTGTCTAAATGATAGCTACCAAACTATATCAACTTGGCACCAAATGAGAAAAACGTGTGGTAAATAGTGTGGATCATATATGGTGCAAAAGGAATGGGAAGTGAGAACTCTCGAATTGATAAAATAACTTTTCGAGAGTATAAATATATTGTGAAGGACGATATGAAATGGTTTAAAAGTAATTTTGATGTTGAAGGTATGTTGGCAGTATTAATTAAAAGGTGATATGAAAGTCAAGAATTATAAGCATACGGAACAGTACCACTTCTTAACTTAAGTGCAATTCGGAGGACCGAATTTTTTAAGGTGCGGAGGATGTGATAACCGAGAAATTTTCTATTTTTGGTATTAAATTACTCTGGAATTAAATTTTTATGCAAATAAATAAGCGAAAGTAAATAAATAAATTTATTTACGAGATGGGAAAATTGTTGAAATTCCCAAATCAGATGAAGTGATGAAGTTGAGGAAATTATTTTGAATGATTTTTTTTCGATATTAAGAGATCCAAATATTAAAGAGATGAAAATGAGTATATTTATTTTGGATGATAAGAAAACCAAAATTTAAGAAAAAAAATGTGTATATATATATTGTAAATACAATATATATTGTATTAGTATAATTATATAAATAAATATAATTATATTATATTTAAAAAAAAAAAGAAAAGAGAAAAGGAGCGGGAATTGGGATACCCGATTCCCCCTCCTCCCATTTTCCCTCTTCTTTTATAAACAGAGGAGAGGCTCCAAGGGAATGCCGACCACCGTTGGCGGTGAGAAGAGAGAGGAGGGGAGGAGACGACATCGACGAGGTGAAGGAAGGAAGTCGGCGATGGAAAGAACAGAAGAAACGGGCGAAAACAGAAAAGAAAATCAGAGGAAAAAGAGAGGAAAAGAGAAAGAGGAAATGGTGGTGCAGGTCGATCCGGGCACCGCCATTCCACCCTCGACGTCGGCGGGGGTAAGGGGAAAGGAAAGGTGACCGACGGTGAAGAGGAAAACAGAAAAAGAAAGAGGAAAGAAGGGAGAAAGAGGCCGAAACCCACACCTCTAGATCCGGCGTTGTAGCCACCAATGGGGAGAAAAGGAGGCTAGATCCAGCTTTGTGGCAACCTTAGCTAGTTGTGGAGTGGTTCAACAGCCGAAAATGGTGGCCGCCGGTGGCTGAACCGGCCAGTAGAGACTGAATCGGTTTGACCCAACCGAATCGATCTGAACCAGTTCGAACTGGTTCAGACTAGAAAAGAAAAAAAATAGGAAAAGAAAAGGAAAAGGGAAAAAGAAAAAGGAAAAAAAAGAAAAAGAAAAGAAGAAAAGAAAAGAAAAAGGAAAAGGGGAAAAAGGAAAAGGGAAAAAGAAAAAGGGAAAAAGAAAAAGAAAAGAAGAAAAGAAAAGAAAAAAGAAAAAGGGGAAAAGGAAAATGAAAAAGGAGGAAAAAGAAGAAGAAAGAGAAGAAGAAGAAGGAAAGAAGAGGAGCTTGGGAAGTACCTTACCCGAAATTTAATGTTGAATACGGGTAAGGAATTGAAAGATTTTATTATGTTCCATTTAAATTTATGGAATTATTGGATGACTTTTCTAAATGAATATATGTGAATTGTTTAGATTTTGGCAACATGACAATAAGGCAAGTGGTGAATTTCGGCTAGGGTCAGAAGTCGGAAAGGTAAGATACTTTTATAAAGTAGTGGTATTGTTATATTGTATGTTTTGGAATTGTGATCCTGATGATGAATGATTATTGAATGATTTTTAAATGCTAAGAGAACCTACAATTGTTGGTAGGGGTCTTAGTAAGAGATAAATAAATGGTAAGAATCAACGGTTGTGTGGTTATAAACTGTATTTCCTTGCAGGAAGTTCAATGAAAATTAAGCCGTTATGCTGCCAAAATTTATATGAAAATTTTTGAGGAAAAAGATTAAGTTTTCTCATATAGATGGGATCTTGGAAAGAATTATTGAAGATAAGCATTGAAAGGACTTTATTGTATTGTTGGAAAACTTGATATTGAAATCGATGCGAAGGTAGATCGTTGAGCACGATAATGTGATAAGTTATATTGTTTAAGCCTTATGGAATCGATAAATCAAGTACCTTAATATCACAAAGTGGTTATCAAGTTGAGATTGAGGCGGAATATCTATTAGGCGGATCACTGATAAAAGTAACGATGATTATATGATATAACTTAAAAGAGAAAATCGAAGTTGTAATTTAGATGGTCGAATGACTGAATTGAGGAATTATTAATTGAGGGATGATTTTAGAATTGATAGATTCAAATAAATGGGTGTCACACATGTGATTATACGGATTCGATTATAGCCTTGGAATAGGTCTCAAAAAAAATTATTCTCTCACATTTAAGTGACTTGGAGAAATTTGGTGGACATGATGAATGGTCCATCTTAGTGGTATGATTGAGACGATGATAATAAGAAAGTCGGTTGTGGTGTCGTATGGACATTTGATAGATCACACGTTTACATAAAAATGTATTTGTACATATCGATATTAAATAGATGTGAATTGAGATTTTTGCAATAACATGGATGGTCGCAAGGCGACTTAAATGATTGAAACACTGTTGATAGTAAAAATTGGCAAATTCTTTTAATTGGGTAAATTGCCAACCAAAAATTGAATTGATGATGCCTTATTGTAACGATCCGTTACCACATTTTTCACGTTATTCTACACAACTTATTCGGTTGGACTGTTTGTGATACTTCCCTTTACACTTAGTGTTAAACAATTTTTGTACAACAATGTTAACATTATACACATCCCCTCTCTTACTTATAAAAATGTAGTACTGTATACATGTCTAAATACAGGAAATAAATGATCATACCTCATATATATCTAGTCGGTCTGTCATATTGTCCTTTGTGTACAGCCGTGATCCACAATCCTCGGATCTCACAATTATCAAAAAACCTAAAATGTTAAAATTGGGGAGTGAGCAAACCACGGCTCAGTAAGAGAGTTATATGTCACACTTGATATTCAGTTGCCTATATGCTGAAAATAATTTTTTTCCACTTTCTTTAAATTTTCCTAGATGGGCTCTAAGCTCACATGTAGGAAGGATACTACAGTCGACTAGGGATCCAGATAAAGTAAGGCAGGTATTTTAAAATACCTAACTTGTTCCGGAACCTAGAAGCAACTGTAGAGAGTACTATATCAATTGTTCTCAAAACGATATAATATTCGTTTCCGTAAAGTAAACCATTTATTTCTCTTCACTTCAGTATATTTTAAAACACGTGATAGTTCAATAGTAAAATAATGGTTTACTTCTGTTCTCGTCAGTTCAGTTAAAACACGTGACAGTACAGTGGTTTATAAATATCCAAAACCATTGGATCAGTAAACAGTAGTTTTCGGTACTATTTATTAATTCAGTACCTTACAACTCAGTAAAACGGTATCTTATAGCTTAGTAAAACAGTAATATTCAGTAAAACAGTATTTCGATACGGTTTAGTCAAAAAACAGTAAACAGTAGCTACCAATTCATAAAATAGTATACGGTAGCTTTCAGTTCAGTAAATAGTAAATGGTAGCTTGCAATCCAGTAAACAGTAATCAGTGGCTACCATTTCAGTAAACAGTATAGTTCCATAAATAGTATTTTGGTACGATTTTTTCATCAGTAAACAGTAAACAGTACAATAATTCAGTACAGTAAATAGTACAGTATAGTAAATAGGATTCCGTAAATCCTTTTAGTAAACAGTAAACAGTAAACTGTAAGCTGTAAGTGAGACTAGGTAACACCCTACAAGTAAATCATGCTATCATCGTCCACTAGGGACACAATAACAGTAATGAGATCTATGGCCATGATCTATAATATGTCCTCGGTGTACACTTGCTAGGTGACAATCCGAGACGCTGATGACTAGCTGGTCAATCAGCCATGTGATAATAACAGTATGGTATGATGCATGAATCTCGGGGCCTAAGTCTCAAGACAGTGCAAAACCGTACCATAGCCTTTATGAATTTTAAACACAGTAGTGTAAAATATTTTACAATTATCCATAAGGCTCACATGTATAAATCATCACCTTTATGATATAATTAAATCAAATATCATTTCTCAAAATATTTCATAAAGGTATAAATCATATTTTCCATACGGTGAAAATAGTTTATAAATCATCACTGTAAAATATAAAGGTCATAACTGTGTTTTTCACCTTAAAATATATATGCACGTTTTTCCGTGCTTTCTATCGAAAACATGGTTTTCAAAATCATCGTAATTCAGTTCAAATATTTTCATAATTTATGGAAAAATAAAAATATTTATTTTCCAATTTCCATAATTCTGTCTCCATGTTTTCTACTAAAACACGTGTAGAGACCTCTAGTCTCGAAATCATAGTTTTCCATCATTTCTTAACCTTTTATGGAATTTATGTAATTACTTATTTTCATAATTAAAACCATAAAGGTTTTATATAAAATCAAGTGAATATTTAAGAAATATTTATAAAATATTCACTTCGGTCCTTTTTATTTTCTATCTCGTTTCACGTGAAATATCACCTACCGGGTGAATTTTCGGTGATTTCATTTTCACCATTTTCGAAAACATGAATATTTTAAATTCAACTTCCAAATATTCATGTTTTATGAAAAATACTTGATTTCTCGATTTTCGTGAGTGAAAATTGATTCTTGCGAAATCAAATCATTTATTATGATATTCGGTGATTTTCGGTAAATTTCAGTAATTTTTCGATAATTTTTCGGCAGTTTAATGGCTACCGATTGGCTAGCCTCCTGCACGAAAAATACAGTTTATATTTCCTCAGCCGATAAATCATCATAATTTTCAAACTGATAAATCGCCAAAATTTCAATAGCATTTATAAAATTAAATGCAAATTAAAACATGTGGCTGAATATCCTTACAGGCGACACATGTCTCCCTTACCTGTCTCGGCTCTGCGACTGCCTCTCAAAGGTCGCGCCCATGTTCACCTCGCCCGATTCCATCGTCTCGGTTGTCGAGAAAGTTTTCTGGAAATTAAATTCTAAAATTTAGAATTTTTCCATAATTTATTAAAATAAATCACTCGAAATTAATTTCTGGAATTCTTACCGAATTTTCTTGTTTTCGAATTTCTCGGGATTTTCTGAATTCCCAAAAATTCCTTTTCTTTCTCTTTTCTTCTTTTCCTCTTCTCTTTCTCTTTCTTTTTCATTTTCATTTCTTCCTTTTTTCCTTTCTTTTCGGGTCAGACCGGTTCAAACCAGTCAACTTCCCTTCGTCGCCGGTTCTCCTCCGGTGGCTGGTTCTCCGGCGGTTCAGTGGCACCACAGCTGGCTGGTGTCAAGGCGAACCTACTGGTGGCCTCCATTCATCCCAGTTCGGTGGCACGACGACGGATCTGGTTATGGAAGGCTTGGCTTTTCTCCTCCTTCGTTCTCCCTTCCTCCGCCGTTTTCCTTCACCACCGACGACTCCTTTACCTTCCTCTCACCTCCGCCGAGGTTGACGGTGGGGTGAAGGTGCCTGGACCGGCCGGCACCGCTGATTTCTCTTCTCCTCTCCTTCAATTTTTCCTTCTCGGTTTTCACCCGATTTTTCCTCTTCCCGCCGTTTATTTTTCTCTTCCGGTCACCAGCTTCTTCTCCTCTCCTCGCTGGAGCCATCTTTCTCTCTCTATCCTCCTTTCTTGGCCAGCCGACAGTGGTCGCTCGCCTGGGAGCAAATCGGGATTCTTCCCGATTTTTCCTTTCCCCTTTTATTTTGTTTTTCTGTTTTCCTTATTTTTTTGTATATAATATACTATATTATATTTATATAATATATATAAACATAATATAATAACATATATATATTTTATACTTATACTATATATTATACATATATTATTTTATATATAGTATAGTACAATATATATATATATGTAAAGATATATATTATATATTACAAAATATATATCTAGTATATATATATGTATATTTATATACTTTAAAATTAAATAACATTTATATATATATTTTATATATATGTTATAATACAACATATATTGTATTTACAATAGATATTTTCAAACTTTAATGTAAATTAATATTTACATTTCTCAAATATGTATATACTTATATATACATACAATGTTATATTTAATACATATGTACTATTTAAATTTATACAATAGTATATATATCTATATATACCTCTGTATATTAATATATACTATATAGTATTTCAATACATATGTATTTATATAAAAATACATTTATATAATTTATAATTATATAAATATATTTCTCTTTCATTTCTCATTTTCTTATTTAATTTGGATTTTCATTTATCCAAATTAAATTTCCTCTTTTCATTATTTTCCATGATTTCTCATTTTATACTTATTTCCAATTTAATTTTCCTTCATACCATTTTCCTAATCCGTCACTTCTTCCATTCTCGGAATTTCCACAATATTCCGATCTCATATTATATTTATTTATTCCATTAAATTTCCAATATTAATAATTTCCAATAAATGAAAAATTTACGGTTATCACATTCTCCCCACATTAAGAAATTCAGTCCTCCGAATTTAACTTTAGTCCGAAGGTGGTACATTCCGTATACTTGCGGTTTTTATCCTTTAGATCAAGTTTTACATAATATTGCCAGCATACTTTTAACATCAAAATTACTTTTAAACCACTACATGTTGTCTTTCATCATACATCTATACTCCCGTAAGTTCATTCATTAAATCGGGAGTTACTATTTTCATTCATCTTTTCACATGAAAATCAATTCACATTATTTTTCATATCACAACCGATCTATGCTGTTCATCATCCATTTTCTCATTTAGTGCCAAGTCGATATAGTTTGGTACTATCATGTACACATGTCAATCAATTGTATGTAATTGTCCCAGTAGCTTTCACATCTCGTGCACACGCTCTCTCAATGTATCTTCAAGCGTCTCAATACCATGCTAAGACATTTACATCAATATGGAGCGATGCTATCAGTACACTTGGGATCTCAAAGCCTTTTGCTATTTCCTATTAGCATATGGCAATTCCGAGACTCCCATCACATGTAATGCTCACTGGAACTGTACATATACATTCACACCATTTTACACTCTTATACTTCGACTATGGCACTAGAGAATCTGTGAGTCTGATAATGGAAGGTGATTCTATTTAGATCATCTGTCTTAAATCACTTCCATATCCTTATATCTCTTTGGGACTCTTTATTGTCCACAATATTTGTTTTCTCATTTATTCCATTAAGGCTGCATCTCACTTGCATACTTTACTAATCATCACTTTCATCACCACTTTATCTATACAATTCTACCATTTTTATCATTTCGAGGTGATTATATGTATAACCATTTTCCATTTATATACTGGCAGTAAAATAATACATATCATTCATCTTACTCCCTTGAGTGCCATTAATTTCACTTATCAAGTTTGGCTTGGTTTTACATCTAGCCACAACCATGTGATAACCAATATGAAATCACTTTTAATCTTACTTTCGAGAACTAGTTCCTATTGGTGTTCTCTTCTCATCATGCAACTTACCTTCTTATTTCACTTTCATCTTTTTACTTTCATCAAGTTAGTCGGTTTTCTCAAATGTTATGGTACTTTACTGTTAAAATCTTTTAACCTTTTGCATACCATCTTTTTCTCACACTTATCCATTTATCGACTTTAACTTCTGTAATTATGTCTCATTAGTGGAGCAGCTAGTCCCATCACTCTTCTATAGACTGGCAGTAGTATTTACCTAGACTCATTAATCTCATATCTCAATCATTCTCTTTATTATGGACAGATCCACTGTCATTCTATCATTTCGAGATCATATATCTCAGAAGGAGATACTATCTAGCCAAATCTCTTAGTTGCCAATCTTAACACAATTCCCCAGTCTTTAAGAGTTTGAGGGGTCATACACCACCATGCTGCTCATGTTCCATTAATGTCTTAGACTCTAACAGTATTTCATCAATTTATTCTTGTATAGATGCCTCATTCATTAGGCTTATACACATCACAAGGTAATTCATCAACCTTGTACCTCAATACTCACTCATGTTGAGTTCTAATCATCATCTTATGGACATCAGTCTCCGACTTTTCTCTAATGACGCTTTATACCGAGGTTAGTTTTATGAACTCCTCATATATCTTTGATTAGATAAATAAAGTGTCCATTTTCATGTAGATGAATACTTGTTCTTCATAAGAACTTTATTATTTAGTAATAATTTACTATATCATTTTAATTCATCTACATATCAAGGTCATCTGTGCTTCTTTCATTCACACTTATACAGATAACTTCATTAACCTCAAATTACGTTGTCTGTATTTTCATCAATCACACCTTTTCACGTGAATTTCATTATTCACACTTTTTCCAAAGTTATTTTCTTAAGCTTTCGAACTCTTTTTATATTCTCCGATATAAGCTTACAATGAGATTTCATACAATCAACCGAGTCAGTGTTAACTCGATTTCTCAAATCTATATAACTTTGAAAGTTTTATCGGGAATTACATCTAATACTTTCTTTAATCACATATCTTTTATCATTTGGACATTTCATCCTCATGTCCTGTCATTTTCACTGTGTATTCTCAAGGCAGAGACATTTACTATTCGAGTCATTTTGATACATACTCTACCTTGATTTCATTGTTTACTCATACTTTACAGCATTACGAATTTCATTCTAGTAAGTTGTATCAAGTATAACAGTTATCAACACATGTTACAGCTAACCGATTTATTACAGTAATTTACTTTAAAATCACTTTCATTTAATGAGTTCAGGTTTAATTCCCTTGAGCATGTTATCCACGAGGTTCGAATCCTGGCAGCCTTACGTACCTAGTTCCTTACACTCATATTACCACCAAGATAATTCGTGAATTGAGGAAGTGATGAATTAAGAAAATTTGAGTGAAGGAAAATGTAAGTGGAAATAAGAATATTTGGAAATTTGGAAAATAATGAGGAAAGGAAATTTAATTTGGATAAATGGAAATCCAAATTAAATAAGAAAAGGAGAAATGAAAATGATATATAATTATATAATTATATATATTATGTAAATGTATTTTTATATAAATACATATGTACTTAAATGATATATAGTATATATTATTATACATTGGTATATATATGAATATATACTATTTCATAAATTTAAATAGTACATATGTATATTTTATATATATGTAAATATATACATATATGAGAATGTAAATATTATTTTACATTAAGGTTTGTTGGCTCTACCGAGAGGGGGGTGAATCGGTTTTTCTAGTTATTTCTAATTTTCTTAACTCTTAATGCACAATCAAGGTTAAATAAACAACAATGAAATAAATGCAGTAAATAAGAGTAAGGGAAAGAGAAGCAAACACAAGTTTTATAGAGGTTCGGCCAATCTCTTGCCTACGTCCTCTCTCCTTGAACTCCTTGTCAAGGTTTTGATTCACCTCTTCCTTGAGAATGCTTACAAACCACTTGGAGGTGTGGCAAGACCTTTTACAATTTCTCTTGGGACTTTAGAGATCTCCTCTAATCCTCTACCCTTGTAGTATTCCCACACTCTACAATATCAGACCTTACAAGGATAGCTCACCCCTTTGAATAACAGAATTTTCAGTGAATGGGTGAAGAACACAAATGAATCTCACAAAATAGAGTAATACAATGAACAATTTCAGATTTGAATTTCTCTTTTGAAGCTTGAGGATTTTTCAGTGCTTGTTCTCCCTCCAAACTTCATAAATACCTCTATTTATAACGCACCAAACGGATAGAACAGTTGGTGAAGCATTTAATGCAAATCCTCCCGTTGAAACCCTCAAAAACTAGCCGTTATTGTCAGGTCTCGGGCAAAGGGATCGATCCCTTTCTTGGGGGGATCGATCCTTTTTATTGCGAGAGCATTTCAACTTGTTCCAGGTGCTTGTCCAACTTACTGCCAAAATGGGATCGATCCCTCTACAGTAGGGATCGATCCCTTTTATCCAGAATGCCTTCCTGCACGTCTTTAACTGCAATTTGAGATAGTTTATGGTTTTTTGTGATTCTAAGTCAGTTCAAAAACTTCTAGCACTTTTCTTAAGAATATTTACTGACTAAATCACACTCCAAGACTTTGTTAAAATAGTTTCAATCATTGAGTTCATTCAAAGCAAATTTACTTGTATAAAAATCATTTTTAAGTTTACTTGAGTTTTGTCATTTTCAAAATACTTGTCAATTTAAAGCTAACAATCTCCCCCTTTTTGATATGACAAAACTTAAGGTAAATTTGCTTATGTGTTTGAAAATTGAGGTTACTTGATTATTTGAAAAACATTACTCCCCCTCAATATTTGCTCCCCCTCAATTTAATATAAGTTTACCACATTAATTCTCCCCCTTTTTGTCATAGCAAAGGAATAAATAGCACGGAGAAATGGTTAGTGGTAGAAGTCAATTTAAAGCAATAGGGGTAAACCAATAATAAGCAAAATAAGCAATAGTATTGGCAAGGAGATAGAGAGAAACAAAAAGCAACCCAATGTCATGAAAGCACACTTAATATCAGAACATGTCATAGTCATTGACAGAAAACAACTAGAAAGCATAACTAGGAAAGTCATTAACATAGTCATAGACATAGTTATTAACATAAAACAACTAGAAAGCATAACTAGCAAGGCCATTAACATAGTCATAGACATAGTCATTAACATAAAACAACTAGAAAGCATGACACATGCCACAACGAGGACGATCAACGCCTTGGGAAGGTCTTGTGATATTGCTCAACGAAGTCCTCGTGTTGCATGCGGACATCCTGAATTTCATCGAACAAGGCAGCTTGGTTAGCCTCGATGTGATCAAGTCGCTGACCTACGTCATGTTGAAAGTTCTGAAGCATATGCATGATCTGGTCAAGAGAGGCTGACGAGGAGCCGGAAGGTGCAGAAGATGTGGCTGCTGCAGGTGCGTCGTCTTCGTCTCCTCCTTCTTCTCCGACGTCTTCCGGAGCATATTCGGGAGGTTCAGCCTGTCCATGACCCTTAACCCATTCGATTGTATCGCCCCGTTGACGTTGATACCACCCAAGATTATGGAGAGTGGCTAGATTGATCGTGGTGCTAGGATCCGGAAGTACACTAACCTCACATGAGCAGTCAACGCCTTGTTGAAGTAAGTAGAAGGCGAGAGGCTGAGGGAAGACAATGGTGTGGACCTTGCCAAGAACAATCTTTACCCAGTCATGAAGGATAAAGTGTAGGAGGTCTGGTTGTTCGCCGTCGGGTGCATGAATATGATGGAGCCAAAAACGATCAAGTTTGCGAAGGTGAGAATACCGGGTGCCAAGAGGGCGGAGATTCCATGAGATGATAATATGGAGGAGGCGTGCGAAGATAGGAAGGTCACTTGCACGATTATTGGTAACGGGAAACACTAAGGGGACATCGATATTCTCATAGATATTACCGCCGTCGGGAACTCGAAAGATAAGAAAGAGGGATTGTGTGGTGATTTCAATGTGTTTGCCCATGACATAGGATCGAATTCCGACAACACGACATTCATCATTTGGATCCGTGATGGTTTCAGCATTGGAAAAGAAAGCCCGAATGATGTTTGGAGGAACCGGAGTGTTGATTTTGAGAAAGTTAATCCAATTAAATTCAGCGAATTTGGCCAAGTAAGGGAAATTAATTGATTCGAGGAAATCGAAATCAATTGGACGCCAATGCTTAATAGGCATATTGGCAAAGTTCGCTAGAAATCGTGTTTTCTCATTGGCATGGCGAAAGCATCGGTTAAAGGTGGCCGGTATGGAGGAGGAAGAGGAGGAAGCACTGGTTTTGCGTTTTTGAGCAGTGTGCTTAACTTTAGGAGCCATATGGAGTAAGAAAAAGATATAAAATTTCGTTGAGAACTTTTATCGAACAGGTGGTGGCACAAGTTTGGGAACTATGGATGAGTGTGTGGGAGAGATATGACCTAACCAACAGCAGAGAGCCACAACCCAATATGCATTTAACAATTATAACAAGGAATTTCGGATGAACAACTACAAATAGGCTAAGTAAAATTCCTAGAAAAAAACAAGTGCCAAATGAAGTGAAAACCTAGATGGGAGGAAATTAATGCAAGATAAGCAAATGGGCAGTCAAGACATGATGAAAGTAACTAGAAATGCAAGAAAAATGGAATGAAAAATGTGAGAAAAACTTACAATTGAAATGTTGGGTGAATAGTAACCAAGGTGTGGAAGAAGAAGGAAGAGAAGAAAAGAGGGGATTTTGGTAGAAAATGAGGAGGGGAAATGAAAAAGAGAAGAAAATGAGAAAGATTGGTGAAAGAATGAGTGATTTGGTGTAGAAATGAGAGAGATCTGGTAGTTTTGGATGAGAGGAAATGAGGAACGGCGTGGAGAGGTGAAGAAGAAAGTGAATAGTTGGAAAGGAAGGAGGGCCCGACGTTTTAAAAGAAGCGCGAAGTCAAATCTGTCACGAGGGGATCGATCCCCTACTATAGAGGGATCGATCCCTTTTAGGCAGATTGCTCCCATCACCCAGAATTTTGGCCAACAGACTGGGAAATCAATCCTATTCGAGAGGAATTGTCTCCTTAGTCACTTGCCTCGTTTATGATGCATAAAAATGATTTGAAAACAATGGAACTCATGCATTTTTACCATCTTAAAATCAAAAGTTGATTGTTTTCACTTAAAATGCAGAAAATGAGATTGAAAACTGCAGAAAAAGTGCAGAAAATTGCAGCAAAGTGCAGAAAATTGCATAAGTGTGCAGGACCAAGAAGTGGACATGGCTGTGATTGTGTTTCAACATTAGAAATGTGTTTTGGCAAATGAAAGAAGTTTATCTTGATCAAAACACATAACACTCAACAGTTTATCATGAACATGAACAGTAACTCAGTAAGTTAAGGTCATGAATTGCAAGTGGGAATTACATTCTTCAAATTGCTGTCTTGTAATCATCACAAACCAACTTAACACATGCATGCAACATCAAATTACTTCAAGGAGCAGTCATTATGCCTAATTCACCTCTAAGAGTGCAAAATCTCTCCTTGTCCAAGGGTTTTGTGAAGATATCAGCTAATTGATGCAAAGTGTCTACATACTCCAGAATTATGTCCCCTTTTTGCACATGATCTCGTATAAAATGATGTCTAATCTCAATGTGCTTGGTTCTAGAGTGTTGAATGGGATTTTTTGTAAGATTGATAGCACTAGTGTTGTCACACTTAATGGGAACCAATCTATTCCATAGTCTCTCATTTGTTGCTTAATCCACAAAACTTGAGCACAGCAACTACCGGAAGCTATATATTCAGCCTCAGTTGTGGATTGAGCTACGCTATTTTGTTTCTTAGAGAACCATGAAATAAGCCTACTTCCTAAGAATTGGCATGTTCCCGATGTGCTTTTCCTATCCACTTTGCATCCACCAAAATCTGCATCGGAATATGCATAGAGATCAAGTGTAGAATCTTTAGGATACCAAAGTCCTAAGGAGGAAGTGTCTTTGAGGTATCTAAGGATTCTTTTTACTGCTTGTAGGTGTGATTCTCTAGGTGATGACTGAAATCTAGCACACAAGCATACACTAAACATTATATCGGGTCTACTAGCAGTTAAATATAGTAATGAGCCAATCATAGACCTATATAGTTTAGTGTCTACACATTTTCCTCCTTCATCCTTATCAAGCTTAATATTTGTGCTCATAGGTGTAGAGAAAGGTTTAGACTCATCCATTCCAAATCTTTTGAGCAAGTCTTTAGTGTACTTAGCTTGATTTATGAAAATACCTTCTTTACATTGTTTAACTTGAAGTCCTAGAAAGAAGGTTAATTCTCCCATCATACTCATTTCAAATTCACCTTGCATTAGCTTTGAGAAATTTTTGCACAATGACTCATTTGTAGATCCAAAAATGATATCATCTACATAAATTTGAACTACTAATAAGTCATGACCCTTAGATTGAATAAACAAGGTTGTGTCTACCTTTCCTCTTGTAAAACCTTTTTCGATTAAAAACTTTGAAAGTCTTTCATACCAAGCTCTAGGAGCTTGTTTTAATCCATATAAGGCTTTTGAAAGTTTGAAAACATGATTAGGAAATTTTGGATTTTCAAAACCGGGAGGTTGCTCAACATAAACTTCTTCATTTATATAACCATTTGATATAACTTAAAATCCTTGTAGCATGCAAAGGCAAGTAGCATTCTAATGGCTTCTAATCTAGCTACCGGAGCATAGGTCTCATCATAGTCTATCCCTTCTTCTTGTCTATAACCTTGAGCCACTAACCTAGCCTTGTTTCTAATAATAATGCTATTTTCATCCATCTTATTCTTGAATATCCATTTAGTTCCAATGATGGGATAATCCTTAGGTCTTTCTACTAGGTCCACACTTTGCTTCTCTCAAATTGATTTAATTCTTCTTGCATGGCCATAATCCAATTTTCATCATTCAAGGCCTCATCCACTTTCTTGGGCTCAAATTGTGACACAAAGGCTACATGTTGACATATGTTTCTATAAGTTGACCTAGTCCTAACTCCAATGGTTGGATCTCCAACAATATCATTATCTTTCACATATCCTAGTTCTCTAGGACATCTAGATTCCTTCTCAATTATTTCTTGTTCCATGGACTCCTCATTTTTGTTAATATTAAGATCTTCTAATTGATTTCTAACATCCTTATCTTGAGATGGATCAACTATAGGTTCACCAAAAATCTCTACTTCATCATCAAGATTGATTCTACTAACGATATTTGATTCATCAAAAATTACATGTATTGACTCTTCTACTACAAGTGTTCTTTTATTGAAAACTCTATAGGCCTTAGAATTTAAAGAATAGCCAAGAAAAATACCTTCATCACTTTTAGCATCAAATTTTCCTAGGTTATCTTTACCATTGTTCAAAACAAAACATTTACATCCAAATGGGTGAAAATAACTTATGTTAGGCCTTTTTCCTTTATAAAGCTCATAGGGAATTTTCTTTAAAATAGGCCTTACCATAGCTCTATTTATAACATAGCAAGAGGTGTTTATTGCATCAGCCCAAAAATATTTAGGTAAGTTGTTTTCACAAAGCATGGTTCTAGCCATTTATTCTAATGTTCTATTTCTCCTTTCAACTACCCCATTTTGTTGAGGAGTTCTAGGAGCTGAAAAATTATGGCTAATGCCATTTTTAATGCAAAATATATCAAAACCAATATTTTCAAATTCTTTTCCATGGTCACTCCTAATACTTGAAATAGAATAACCCTTTTCATTTTGAACAAGTTTTGAGAAAACAATGAATTTATCTAAGGCCTCATTTTTAACACTTAAAAAGAACACCCAAGTAAACCTAGTGTAATCATCAACTATCACAAATCCATAGTGTTTACCTCCTAAACTAGTTTTCCTAGTTGGTCCAAAGAGATCTAAGTAAAGAAGTTGAAGTGATCTAGAGGTAGTGACACACTTCTTAGATTTAAATGAATTTCTTTTGTGTTTTCCTCTTACACATGCTTCACAAACTTTATCATTTTCAAATTGAAGCTTAGGTAGTCCTACAACTAGGTCTCTTTTGGCTAACTTAGACAAAACATGCATGCTAGCATGGCCTAGTCTTCTATGCCATAACCAAGGTTCATCTTCTCTAGTAGCCATAAAGCATACATTTTTGCTATTAAGTTCATTTAAATCCACAATATAAATATTTCCTTGTCTATGTCCAATAAACACAATTTGATTAGATTTGACATTAAAAACATTGCAACACAAATCATCAAACATAACTTTAAATCCCTTATCACACAATTGACTAATACTAAGCAAGTTATGTTTCAAGCCTCTAACATACAAAACATTTTCAATGGTTGAGGAAGAGTTACCAATGGAGCCAATTCCTTCAATTTGTCCCTTGGAGTTGTCTTCAAATGTGACTTCTCCACCACTTTTATGCTTTAGGAACTTGAATTGGCTCTTGTCACCCGTCATGTGTCTTGAGCATCCACTATCAAGGTACCAATGCTCCTTGGACTTAGCCTTGTAGCAATACTCTTCCTCCTACAAACACGTTAAGCTTTTATCTTAGGTACCCAAATTTTCTTGGGTCCTTGAGAGTTAGTACTAATAATTTTTGATCCTTTAGGGATCCATTTCATTTTTAAGGACTCATCACTTGAATTTAGGACATGTTTAGGCACCCAAATCTTGACAGCCATTTTTCCTCTAAACATGGTCTTCCTAGACGTGCATGCTTGTGAAGAGTGTCCTAGTTTATTACATAATGTGCACAAAACAAATTTTCTATCTTTAACTAGGAAATTTTTAAGATGAGTTTCTTTGTTAGATGCATTGTAGCCTAATCCTTCTCTATCAAAGAATGCTCTTTGAGTCTCTAGCATTTGATCAAGTTTTTGTTGACCCATGTAAAATCTAGAAAAGGAGTTTTGCAAATTAGTGTTCTTTCTATTTAATTCTTCTATTTCTAGATTTGCATTCTCTAATTTCTTTTCACATTCTAATTTAACATTCACAAGCATTTCATTCTCCTTTTTCAATTTAGAAATCATTTTCTTATATTTCAAATTCATGCATTCAAATTCATTAGCTAACTCATCAAATGCATCTTGCAATTCATCAAAAGTGTATTCATGAGTATCTAACAAGTTAGAAGTTACCTTCTCATCTTCAAAAGCCATGAAGCAAAGGTTAGCTACTTCATCTTCCACATTCTCTTCATCGGAGGAGTCACTATCACTCCAAGTAGCCACCATTGCTTTCTTCTTTTGTTTCTTTTCATTTTGCTTCCTATACAAAGGACAATCAAATTTAATATGGCTAGGTTTTTTGCATTCATAACATATGATTTGGTCCTTATCTTTCCTACTAGTTTCACCTCTATTTAACTCTCTCCTAAGGGGTCTCCTAGAGTTTCCACTAGCTCTCATCCTCATGAATTTATTAAACCTCTTGGCGAACATGGCCATTTCTAAATCTTCTTCATCACCACTTACATCATGATCATCTTTTGATTCCTCACTTGTGGTGGATTTTAGTGCTACTCCAACTTTCTTTGGGGGATCTTGATTTCTCTTAATTTTCATCTCATAAGTGAGCAAGGATCCCATAAGTTCATCTAATGATAGTGTATGAGGGTCCTTGGATTCCTCAATAGCAGTGACTTTAGCTTCCCATGATTTGGGTAAGCTATTGAGAATCTTTTTCACCATCTCTACATTAGAGTACGTCTTCCCTAAAGCTTTAAGACCATTTATTATGTCCGTAAACCTAGTAAACATGTCACTAATTGACTCATCATTCTTCATTCTAAATAGTTCATAGTCTTGAGTGAGCATGCCTCCTTTGGTTTCTTTGACTTGTGTGGTTCCCTCATGTGTGATAGCTAGTTTATCCCAAACTTGTTTAGCATTCTCACATTGTGACACTCGATTATACTCATTTGGTCCTAATGCACAAAATAGTGTGTGCATTGCTTTAGCATTTAGTTGTGCCATCCTAATATCATTAGAATCCCACTCATCTTCTTTCTTAGGCACATCCGACCCATCTACTTTCTTAATAGGGATAAGAGGACCTTTAACAATAATTCTCCACACTTCATAATCATTGGCTTGAATAAATAGCATCATTCTAGTCTTC
The DNA here is from genome assembly GCA_031772115.1 of Heritiera littoralis. Lineage (NCBI taxonomy): Eukaryota > Viridiplantae > Streptophyta > Magnoliopsida > Malvales > Malvaceae > Heritiera > Heritiera littoralis. The sequence continues at coordinate 1,333,959 of JAPDPK010000092.1, read as the reverse complement.
CAATAAGCATAGTTTTCACCATTAAAGAGTGGAGGTCTAACTGTTGAGTGTCCCTCTCCTACCAAAGGTGTAGACAAACTAGTTTGAGCCATTAGTGATCGTTTATACTCGATAGATGTTAATCTAAGTCAATCTCGAGCCCAAGCTCTGATACCAATTGTTGGCTCTACCGAGAGGGGGTGAATCGATTTTTCTAGTTATTTCTAATTTTCTTAACTCTTAATGCACAATCAAGGTTAAATAAACAACAATGAAATAAATGCAGTAAATAAGAGTAAAGGAAAGAGAAGCAAACACAAGTTTTATAGAGGTTCGGCCAATCTCTTGCCTACGTCCTCCCTCCTTGAACTCCTTGTCAAGGTTTTGATTCACCTCTTCCTTGAGAATGCTTACAAACCACTTGGAGGTGTGACAAGACCTTTTACAATTTCTCTTGGGACTTTAGAGATCTCCCTCTAATCCTCTACCCTTGTAGTATTCCCACACTCTACAATATCAGACCTTACAAGGATAGCTCACCCCTTTGAATAACAGAATTTTCAGTGAATGGGTGAAGAACACAAATGAATCTCACAAAATAGAGTAATACAATGAACAATTTCAGATTTGAATTTCTCTTTTGAAGCTTGAGGATTTTTCAGTGCTTGCTCTCCCTCCAAACTTCATAAATACCTCTATTTATAACCCACCAAACGGATAGAACAGTTGGTGAAGCATTTAATGCAAATCCTCCCGTTGAAACCCTCAAAAACTAGCCGTTATTGTCAGTCTCGGGCAAAGGGATCGATCCCTTTCCTGGGGGGATCGATCCTTTTTATTGCGAGAGCATTTCAACTTGTTCTAGGTGCTTGTCCAACTTACTGCCAAAATGGGATCGATCCCTCTACAGTAGGGATCGATCCCTTTTATCCAGAATGCCTTCCTGCACGTCTTTAACTGCAATTTGAGATAGTTTATGGTTTTTTGTGATTCTAAGTCAGTTCAAAAACTTCTAGCACTTTTCTTAAGAGTATTTACTGACTAAATCACACTCCAAGACTTTGTTAAAATAGTTTCAATCATTGAGTTCATTCAAAGCAAATTTACTTGTATAAAAATCATTTTTAAGTTTACTTGAGTTTTGTCATTTTCAAAATACTTGTCAATTTAAAGCTAACAAGGTTGCATAATTATATATTGTAAATACAATATATATTGTGGTATAATATATATACAAATATATATAAAGGTTATTTATTTTTAAAGTATATAAATATACATATATACTAGATATATATATTTTGTAATACACAAAATATATATCTTTATATATAAAATATATATAGTACTATACAATATATAATAATATTATATGTATTATATATATTATAAGTATAATATATATGTATAATTATAATAATAAAATAAAATAAAAAAAGAAAAGAAACAGAAGGAAGAATCGAGAAACCCGACTCTTCCCCCCCGATGCGCAGCCAGCGTTGTCACCGGAGAAAGAAAGAGAGACAAGGGGGGAGGGACGGCGTCGGTGGAGGGAACGGAAGCTGGTCACTGACGGAAGAAAGGAAAAATTGGGGAAGAAACAGAGGCGAAAATCGACAGAGGCCGGGAAGAAAAAGGAAAATGGGATCCAGCGGTGCCGGCCAAATCGGCCACTGCCACTGCCACTGAAGCACCACCGGAGGAAGAGGAAGAAGTAGGAGGCCACCGTTGAGGCAGAGAACGGCAGAGGAGGAGTGGCGAAGAGGGAGAAGAAGCCGGACGAAAACCGACTCGATCTGTCGCCGTGTCGCCGATTCGGGATAAACGGAGGCCAGATCCAGGCTCGCCGTGGCGTCGGCCAGCTAAGGGGCTACCAAACTGTCGGAGAACCTGCCACCGGAGAAGAACTGGTGGTGAGGGGGGTGACCGGTTCGGCCGGGAAAGGAAAAAGAAAAAGGAAAAAGAAAAAGAAAAGAAAAAGAGAAAGTAAAAAGAAAAAGAAAAAGAAAAAGAAAAGAAAAAGAAGAAAAGAGAGAGAAAAGGAATTTTCGGGAATTTGAGAAATCCCGAGAAATTCGAAAATTCAGAAATTACGAAAATTCGGTAAGAATTCCGGAAATTAATTTCGAGTGATTTATTTTAATAATTATGAAAAAAATTCTAAATTTTAGAAATTAATTTCTAGAAAATTCCTCGATGACCGAGACAATGGAATCGAGTGAGGTGAACACGAACGCGACCTTTGAGAGGCAGTCGCCAACCCGAGACAGGTAAGGGAGACATGTGCAGCCTGTAGGGATATTTGGCATACATGTTTTAAATTATGCATTTAATTTTTATAAATGCTATTAGTAATAATTGGTTGGAAAATTGTGGTGATTTATCGGTTGAGATTTAAACTGTATTTTCCATGCAGGAGGCTAGCCAATCGGCAGCCGTTATACTGCCGAAAATTATTGGAAAAATTACCGAAAATCACGAGAAACGATTTTCAACACGAAAATCAAGAAATCGATTAGTTTTCATAAAACCTGAATATATTGATAATTAATTTTAAAATATTCATGTTTTTTAGAATGGTGAAAAAAAGGAAATCACCTAAATTTATCCCAATAGGTGATATTTCACGTGAAACGAGGTGATAAATGAAAAGGATCAAAGTGAATATTTTAATAATATTTCTCCAAATATTCACTTGAATTTATAAATAACCTTTATGGGTTCAATTGTGAAAATAAGTGTTTATAGAAAATTCCATAAAGGTAATCAAAGGTGAAAAACAGTATTTTGAGACTAGAAGGTCTCCGCATATGTTTACAGAGAAAACATGGGACAGGAGTGTTGATTTGGAAAATAAATATTTTAATTTTCCATAGATCATAAAAATAATTGATTTGAATCCCGATAACTTTGAAAATCATGTTTTCGATAGAAGCACGGAAAAGTGTGCGTATATGTTTTACGGTGAAAAAGGACAGTTATGACCTTTTATATTTTACAGTGATTATTTTATAAACTATTTTCACCGTATGGAAAATGTGATTTATACTGTTCTATAATATTTAGAACATTTTCGGGAATGATTACCCCCGTATGAATATTTTATAAATTGTTATTCATAAGATGAAAATATTTTCCTTATGAATATTTATGGATTGATTGAACCTATATTCAGTGAAATTGATTTCATAAATGGGGTTTATATCATGTGTTTACTGTTTTGAGACTGTTAGGCCCCATATCATGCTCACGTGTCACGTTTTATCGTCAGCGTCCCAGTGGACACTTGATCAGTGCACACTGTGGACCCCATAGACTATTACCATAGATCTCATGTGTTTCTGTGATAACCCTTAATTGCAATATAGATCGTAAGTATACTAGAGTAAATTTTAACTAACTTGAGGTTATTTTGGAATTTGGACAAATTATGGAAGCTGAGAATGTCCGGGTCATCTTGGTCAAGAAGTGGTGGATATGTATATGTGAGTATGTAGGTACTAAGATATGAAGTAGGAAATTAATCAATTAGTTGAGATATACTAAAAGGGAATTAAATATATATATAAAAGATATGGAAATTAAATTTATAAAGACAATAGAAGTGGGAGATATATAAACATAGTCCAAATTATGTCTCAAAGAAAAAGACCAGTTTAAGAGACATTATTAATTGCTGGAAACAATAATTATTTATCTACTAATCCATTAATATTAAATTGGGTTATTAGGGCTAATGTTACAAGTCAAGGGCTGGTAACACAAATCAAGGGCTGATGTTACAAGTCAAAGGCTGGTAACACAAATCACAGGCTGGTAATACAAGGGAAAAAGGGCTGGAAAATATAATTCAAGGGTTGGGAAATAATAGGGCTACATTTCCTTCTGTTTTTCCCCACCCAAACCGAGACAAAGAAGAGCCAAGCTTCTCTTAGAAGTGTCGACAACCCTAGCTAAAAGGAACCCTCTTCCTTCTCCCTCATATCCGGCCAAAGCTAAGAACCCTCTTTAAACACTCATTCATCTCACCCAAAGATACAAACTGATTGAGGGACTCATTGTTAAGGAAGTAGCAACGAAATGAAGGAGCACATTGAATGTTAGAAGCTGGCCAAGGGAAATCGTGAGCCATAGATGCAAAGGAAGCTTTGGTCCAACCAGATTAGGGCATTGGAAGTGGAAGAGAAGAAATGAGAAAGATTTGTCGACAATGAGTGACTGAGGAAGTGAAGGATTGAAACCCTAAACTGAAACAAATTGATTTGGGACTTCCAGCCAAGATAGCAAAGGTAAAGAATTGAGGTGAGTCAATATATTTTGCTAGAATTAAGCTATGAAAACAAAATGTAATATGGTTACTGGTTTGGCACTGATGTGTTTAGGCATAACAGTGAAGAAGCTATGAGGAAGTGGTCTGGATTGCTCAACAAGTTCTGGGTTTTGTATCGATTTAAGGGGTAAGGTTCTAACCTTATAATATTTGATTATTATGTATGAAAATGAAATTGTGATGAACTAAATTAAATGGCTATTGTTAGATAAAGGATTAACTGAAATTCTGACTTGATCTTCGATCTGGAAATTGGTGTTCTGTTTGAGTGGGAATTGAAACGATCAGTTTAATTGTTCTACATGGAGAAAAATTTCGGAAAAATTATGATTAATAGCCCCTTAAGTTAAAAGAAAGTCAGTTTTGGAAGTTCTTGAATCTGATTTCTGTAACTGGAGATATGTGCAAATGAGTGTAGGGTGTTCTGTCTAGAAACGTGAATCATGATCCTGACTTTGAAAAATTGTGGCAAATAGCTTAATTCGAATTAGGTTGCAACCTTACATTTCTAGAAATGTAATTAAGTTAGGATTGTGATTGTTCTGGGTTTGCATCAGTTGGATATTCCTATAACCAGATATGACATAATTTGTGCAATTTGGTTAGTGTTATACTGTGTCAGGAAACTGCTGAACATACTGAAAATTTGGAAAAATTCTGGTGTTGATATAAGAAGAGTTAAATTACAAACCTTACACTTATGGATAGGGAAATGAGTCAGTTTTCATATAGTTTTGGAATTTCCAGATTTGGAACTTTGTGGCTTAAGATATGTATAAATGAATGCAGGACACTCACTGCTGGAGACAGATTTCCTAGTGTCCACTTCAAAATTTCATAGAAAATAAACCAGATCAAGTATGACTGCAAACTTTACATTTTCAGAAAGATAATTGAGTCATGATTGACATGGTATTGGGTTTGTACAGATTTCATATCCCTATAGTCAGTAAAAATATATTCTCTTGAACACAGGTCAGGAAACTATCCTGCCTAATGTGCCAGATTTGAACCAAAGTTTGGAAAATGATGGGAAATGGCATAAGATGAATTAGGAAATAAGCCTTATATGTCTAAATAAGGGTCTGAGTTAGAAGTAATATAAAAATTACGGTTTGACAATTAAGTTCTGAAATTTATACTTAAGGCTAGCACAATACCATAAGGTCCAAAACCTTTAAGGGCAGAAATGGACCAAGTGGGTTATAAGTAGTTCAAGTGAACGAAAAGACAATAAACAGTGCTAGTAATGTTTGAATAATTCTGAAAACACTACCAAGTATCGTTTCTTGTTGAATTATACAATGCTTAATGTTAGCTTATAATTGGAAGTACTAAGATTGATGGAAGTATCGAGATTGATTCAATCTACTATGTATTATGTAGAGGGTTGTCCTAAGGACTAAGTTTGACCCGAAATCAATCGACACTCCAAGACTTGTTAGGCGAGGGAGAACTGATTTAGAAGCTAAGGAAGTACGGTAAGTAACCCTAAGCAACTACTTGCATCCAATTGTTTAATGCTATAAATTCTTGGAATTTGGCAAGTGAAACAAAATAAATGCTGCATATGAGATGTCTTCCCTTGACTGTTGGCTTTGCTTTATTAGAACTGATTTGTAAATAGGTGATGGGCTCGCAAGTGATGTATTGTTTGCACGTATTATACAATCAAGAAATATTTTAAATGTTTTAAAGGTTTAAATCAAATTCTAAATTAATATGATTTTATATTTTGTGTTATAACCGTGTTGATGTTTTAAATGCCTTCTGAGCCTTGTTTTGTGGAATTACCTCTTTATGAACTACGATGATTGCTATGAGGTCAGGGAAGAATGAATTTTGTTTTAAAACTACTGAATTTCTGCTTTAGACCCGAGGTATTGAGACCTTAGGGCACCGTACCTTGAGAATTTGTAGGCACTCTTGATTGACTTAGAGCACTGTTTCTCGAGCATTAGTCTCGGAAACATTCGGCTTGTCCCGTATATTACGTTTGGACAGGTCCCGGTGTCATATGCGCAATGAACCGGGGTTTGATTGGTCTATGCATAGGCAGCGTCCCTTTATGGGAGTTTGCTACGGTTAGCTACCGTGGATCGTTAAAGTGTTAGCTCTAAGTAGCATCGATTGAGACTATGTGAACTCTCTTGGTACTATGACTGGTTTTATTGATTGCACTGCATACTTTATGTATGGTTTGATATTGAGACTTCTAGTCTAATGATGGAACTCTACATTTGACTACGATTTGTTATTGAGTTTCCATACTGTGTTTTAAGTTTAATGCAGCATAATTGATTTGATATATTTGAAAGTGATTTGAATTAGCTTTCATAAATGAGGGATGCTTGGTATAATTTAGTTGCTTATTGTTGTTACTTACTGAGTTGCGACTCACTCCCCTCTTCTTTCCCCTCCCTTTCAGAGTGATCGATATCGCTACTGTTCATTTTGGCTTGGGAAGCTTCTTGAGAGTGGTCTTCCCTGCACAGTTAAGGTATATTACTCCGAACAGATTGTATAGACATATGTGGATGATGGCACAGTGTATTGGAAATTTTTGATTGTATATATATATATATACACTTACGTGACTAGTCTGGGATGTAAGCTAGGTTATGTTATTATTGGAATATTATGGCCAGTATACTTTTGAGTTGGCATTATGTATGTTGGTAGATATGCCTGATTAGCTACTAATCGAATTAATATGTTGATAGTGATCTTATTGATCCAAGAGTTATATGAAATTGAAGAGTGGCCTACATAGTCACCTACAAATGAATAGCGAAGTAAAGGAATAAAAAAAAATTTTTAGCCTGTAATTTAAGCTTCCGTAAGAGATTTAGAAGTTGGGATGTGACAGTTTGGTATCATAGCAGGTTTGTTCGTGCCTGTGTAGGTCGATAAAGTTAGCTTACATCCCTGTACACTGTGCCTATGTCTGTCCTCGAACTGTGGTTGCCATATAATTGTACTAAATTGTTGTTAATGTGACAGGAAGTAAGTGATAATGAAGAGGAGAGGTAGACCACGACGAGTTCTTCCTACAGAGCGATCTAGGTCTCCTACTTCCCTGCCTCCACCACAGCCTCCTTAGACCCCAGATCTTAACACAGAAGTGGGCCAGCTATCGAGGACTGTGGGAGAACTACAACAGACGGTCCAAAATCTTGCAGCTTTTATAGCGCAACAATTCGGAGGCAACCCTAATCAGCCTCCAACTCAAGCTCAGGCACAGGCCCAAGCCCCTCCTCCTGTGCCACAACCTCAGGCTGCTCCGTAGCAACAACCGGCTGTACCACCACAGCCACCAGCACCATTGCAACCACCTGCAGCTCCACAGCCTCTACCACCTCTAGTGCCACCACCACAGGTTGGAGATCAGGTGGATAGGAACATGAATAGACTTCGAGAATTTCAGAAGATGAACCCGCCCACTTTTAAGGGTGAAAAGGACCCGGAAGTAGCCGAAGAGTGGGTCAAACAACTAGAGAAGCTATTCAACTGTATGGGTTATAGTTCTACTGAAAAAGCAAGATTAGCTGTGTTTATGTTTCGAGAGAAGGCAGAAATTTGGTGGCAATCAGCTGAGAAATTGTTGATAAAGGAGAACCCGGAGATTACATGGGAAGCTTTTCTGGAGAGTTTCTTTAAGTAGTATATTCCGAGCCTGCTCAGAGAAAGAAACAGGTAGATTTTCTGAAATTGACTCAGGGTTTCGACACAGTGGATGAATATGAGTCGATGTTTTCAGCTTTGTGTCGGTATGATCTTTTAGCATCCAAGGATGAGAAAGCTAAGACCATCAAATTCATTTTGGGATTGAAACTCGCTATTTGGAGTAAGATGGCAGTACTGGATATCACTAATTATTCAGAAGCTCTCAGACGAGCTTAGATGGTCGAGCTTGAACATGACCTGATTTAGCAAGAATATGGGTCTAAGTTGAGGAACAAAGGAAAAGATAAGAGAGTCGATGATAGAAAGCCCTACAAGGGCAAGCAGCTAGAAAAGAAGTAGAAGATAATGGGAAACAAACAGAAAAGGGATGAGACTAAGAGGGGTCCAACTTGTCCTAAGTGTGGAAGTAATCATGGTACTAAACCTTTCTATAGAGATACAGGAGCTTGTTGTCACTGCGGGAAACAGGGACATATGATCAGAGATTGTCCACATCTCAAAACTGTAGGAAGGGCCTTTGAGCATTCGGCTGGTGACAAGGGTAAAGCAGTTGATAAAGGCAAGAAGCCAGTAGCTCAGGGTCGAGTCTTTGCATTGGATGAGGCTTCTGCACAGGGAAGAGACTCCGTGGTTAAAGGTAAGCTTACTATTGCTGATCTTGAAGCTTATGTTTTAATAGACTCTGGTTCCACTCATTCCTTTATTGCTCCATGCTTTGCTTGCAAGATTAAATTAGAACCTGTAAAATTAGATCGTCCGCTTCATGTGAGCACTCCTTTAAAGGAAACCCATATAACTGATATTGTATATAGGGATTGTGAGGTTAAGGTGGGAGATAGGAATCTGCTAGTCGATTTGATTTTATTAAATATGAAAGATTTTGATGTAATCCTACGAATGGATTGGCTAGCTAGACATCATGCTTGGTTAGATTGTTATAAGAAAATAGTGATGTTCTCCCTACCCGAAACTGTTGTAATCTCTTTTGATAAGTAGTAATAAAGTGATGAATTGTTTTTGTCTGATTATTTTGCCTAAGAATGCATGATGTTTGTGAAGGATATTTAGCCTATGTGGAAGATGCCTCCAAGGAACATCCTGAATTAAAGGATATACCAATCGTCAGAGAGTTTCTAGATGTATTCCCTGATGACTTGCCAGGCTTGCCATCCAAGCGAGAGATTGAGTTCACCATCGACTTAGTCCTAAGTACTCAGCCTATCTGAAGGGCACCTTATAGAATGGCTTTTGTGGAATTGGATGAATTAAAAAAGCAGTTGTAAGAGCTACTTGATAAAGGATTTATACACCCAAGCGTATCTCCTTGGGGTACACCAGTGTTGTTTGTTAGAAAAAGGGATGGAAGTTTAAGACTGTGTATTGACTACAGGTTACTCAACAAGGCAATAGTTAGGAACAAGTACCCATTACTGAGGATTGATGATCTATTCGATCAGTTGAAGGGTGCTACTGTGTTTTCCAAAATAGACCTTCGATCCGGCTATCATCAGCTGAGGATTCGAGAAGATGATGTTCCTAAGACGGCTTTTTGGACTAGATACGGCCATTATGAATTTCTAGTAATGCCATTTGGCTTGACAAATGCACCAGCGGCTTTCATGAGCTTGATGAATGAGGTGTTCAAGCCTTTCTTAGACTTATTTGTGATTGTTGTCATAGATGACATCTTGATATATTCCAAGTCAATAGATGAGCATGAACAGCATTTACGAATAGTGCTCCAAGTCCTTAGAGATAAGGAGTTGTATGCTAAGCTCAGTAAATGTGACTTCTGGTTGGATCAGATTGCTTTTCTGGGGCATATTGTGTCAAAGGACGGGGTGTCAGTAGATCCATCCAAGATTGAAGCCATTGTGAAGTGGGAAAGGCGTCATACTGTAACAGAAGTCCGAAGTTTCCTGGGTTTAGCAGGTTATTACAGGAAATTTGTAGAAGGTTTCTCCAAGATTGCTACACCACTGCATCAACTCACTCAGAAAAGAATGAACTTTGATTGGAATGAGGCATGTGAGAATAGCTTTCAGGAGTTGAAGAGACGACTTACCTCTGCTCCAATACTAACTATTCCTAATAGGTCAGGAGGTTTTGCTGTCTACAGTGATGCTTCGTATCAAGGATTAGGGTGTGTCTTAATGCAGCACGGGAAGGTAATAGCTTATGGTTCTCGTCAGTTAAAGGACCATGAGAAGAATTATCCGACACACGACCTAGAACTTGTTGCTGTAGTGTTCGCGATCAAGATTTGGCGCCATCATCTCTACGGGGAAATATTTCAGATTTTTACAGATCATAAAAGTCTGAAGTACCTATTCACCCAAAAAGAGTTGAATATGCGCCAGCGGAGATGGATGGAATTGTTGAAGGATTAAGACTGTGAAATTTTTTACCATCCAGGCAAGGCTAATGTTGTAGCAGATGCGTTGAGTAGGAAAGGCACCGCTATGGTCTCAATGTTGATGGTCCAGGAATGGTGTATGCTACAGCAGTTTGTAGACTTGAGATTAGATATAGAACTCGTCGGAGAGGGTTGTATGATAGCCAGTATGAGGATAGAGCCTGAACTGATTGATCGAATCCATCAAAAGTAAAAAGAGGATCCTCGATTAAGAGAGATTGTTTGTGAAAATGAAGGGAACCAAAATGAAGAAACGGAGTTTTGGTTCGGCAATGATGACATTTTGAGGTATAGAGATCGAATGTATGTTCCGAATGATTCGGAGTTGAAGAAGTTGATCCTAGAGGAAGCTCATAGCTCGAAATATGCTATGCACCCTGGTAGTACTAAGATGTACCAGAACCTGCGTAGCTTATATATTGGTCTGGAATGAAGAAGGATATTGCTGATTTTGTTGCAAAATGTCTAGTCTGTCAACAGGTGAAAGTTGAGCATCAAAAGCCCGCGGGGTTGCTTCAACCATTGTCTATCCCGAGCTGGAAATGGGAGTACATCACCATGGACTTCGTGCTAGGTCTTCCAAGGACTAAAAGACAGCATGATGCTATCTGGGTGATAGTGGATAGACTAACGAAATCAGCTCACTTTTTAGCCATTAAGGCTACAGATTCTCTCAGTGCTTTAGTCGATTTCTATGTTCGGGAAATTGTTCGACTACACGGTGTCCCAGTGAGCATTGTGTCTGATCAAGATTCCCGATTTACTTCTAGATTTTGGGAGAAGTTTCAGGAAGCAATGGGGACTCAGTTACACTTCAGCACCGCTTACCATCCCCAACTGATGGTCAGTCTGAGAGAACCATTCAGACACTCGAGGACATGTTGAGAGCATGTGCACTTGATTACAAAGGCTCTTGGGATGAACATTTACCATTGGCAGAATTTGCATACAACAATAGCTTCCACTCGAGTATAGGGATGGCCCCATATGAAGCACTGTACGGAAGAAAGTGTCGGTCTCCGGTTGGATGGGAAGAAGTGGGAGACAAGAAATTGTTTGCACCTGACTTGGTTCAGCAAGCTTCGGACAAAATAAAGCTTATCTGTGAAAGACTTAAAACTGCCCAGAGTAGATAGAAGTCATATGCCGATAATCGTAGGAGACGTTTGGAGTTTGAGGTTGGTGATTCGATATTTTTGAAAGTCTCTCCTTCGAAGGGCATTATGAGATTCGGGAAGAAGGGCAAACTTAGCCCGAGGTATGTGGGACCGTTCGAGATTTTTAAGAAGGTTGGTGAAGCGGCATACAGGTTGGCTTACCACCACAGCTAGCAGGTGTGCATAACGTGTTTCACGTGTCAATGTTAAGGAAATACCACCCGGATCCTTCGCACGTGGTAGATTATGGGGAGTTAGACATTCGGGATGATCTCACATATGAAGAAAAGCCTGTTAAGATCTTAGATCGCAAGGAGAAGGTGTTAAGATCCAAAACTATCCCACTAGTGAAGGTATTGTGGCAAAGGCATTCAGAGGAAGAAGCCACCTGGGAAGTAGAGAATCTAATGAAGGAGAGGTATCCACACTTGTTTTGAAGTAACGGTACTCAAATTTGGGGACCAAATTTTCCAAGGTGGGAAGAATGTGATAACCCTTAATTGCGATATCAATCGTAAGTATACTAGAGTAAATTTTAACTAACTAGATGTTATTTTGGAATTTGGACAGATTATGGAAGCTGAGAATGTCCAGGTCATCTTGGTCAAGAAGCGGTGGATATGTATATGTGAGTATGTAGGTACTAAGATATGAAGTAGGAAATTAATTAATTAGTTGAGATATACTAAAAGGGAATTAAATATATATATGTGTGTGTATATATATATATATATATATATATATATATATATATATATATATATATAAGATATGGAAATTAAATTTATAAAAACAATAGGAAGTGGGAGATATATAAACATAGTCCAAATTATGTCTCAAAGAAAAAGACCAGTTTAAGAGACATAATTAATTGCTGGAAACAATAATTATTTATCTACTAATCCATTAATATTAGGGCTGATGTTACAAGTCAAGGGCTGGTAACACAAATCAAGGGCTGATGTTACAAGTCAAAGGCTGGTAACACAAATCAAAGGCTGGTAATAAAAGGGAAAAAGGGCTGGAAAATATAAGTCAAGGGCTAGGAAATAATAGGGCTACGTTTCCTTCTGTTTTTCCCCACCCAGACCGAGACAAAGAAGAGCCAAACTTCTCTTAGAAGTGTTGACAACCCTAGCTAAAAGGAACCCTCTTCCTTCTCCCTCATATCCGGCCAAAGCTAAAACCCTCTTTAAACACTCATTCATCTCACCCAAAGATACAAACTGATTGAGGGACTCCATTGTTAAGGAAGCAGCAACGAAATGAAGGAGCACATTGAATGTTAAAAGCTAGCCAAGGGAAATCATGAGCCATAGATGCAAAGGAAGCTTTGGTTCAACTAGATTAGGGCTTTGGAAGTGGAAGAGAAGAAATGAGAAAGATTTGTCGACAATGAGTGACTGAGGAAGTGAAGGATTGAAACCCTAAACTGAAACAAATTGATTTGGGACTTCCAACCAAGATAGCAAAGGTAAAGAATTGAGTTGAGTCAATATATTTCGCTGGAATTAAGCTATGAAAACAAAATGTAATATGGTTACTGGTTTGGCACTGATGTGTTTAGGCATAACAGTAAAGAAGCTGTGAGGAAGTGGTCTGGATTGCTCAACAAGTTCTGGGTTTTGTATCGATTTAAGGGGTAAGGTTCTAACCTTATAATATTTGATTATTATGTATGAAAATGAAATTGTGATGAACTAAATTAAATGGCTATTGTTAGATAAAGGATTAACTGAAATTCTGACTTGATGTTCAATCTGGAAATTGGTGTTCTGTCTGAGTGGGAATTGAAATGATCGGTTTAATTGTTCTACATGGAGAAAAATTCTGGAAAAATTATGATTAATAGCCCCTTAAGTTAAAAGAAAGTCAGTTTTGGAATTTCTTGAATCTGATTTCTGTAAGTGGAGATATGTGCAAATGAGTGCAGGGTGTTCTGTCCAGAAACGTGAATCATGATCCTAACTTTGAAAAATTGTGGCAAATAGCTTAATTTGAATTAGGTTGCAAGCCTTACATTTCTAGAAAGGTAATTACGTTATGATTGTGATGGTTTTGAGTTTGCATCAGTTGGATATTCCTATAACCAGATATGAGATAATTTGTGCAATTTGGTCGGTGTTATACTGTGTCAGGAAACTTGTGAACATACTAAAACTTTGGAAAAATTATGGTGTTGATATAGGAAGAGTTAAATTACAAACCTTACACTTGATCTAGTTTTGGAATTTCCAGATTTGGAACTTTGTGGCTTAAGATATGTATAAATGAATGCAGGACACTCACTGCTGGAGACAGATTTCCTAGTGTCCACTTCAAAATTTCATAGAAAATAAACCAGATCAAGTATGACTGCAAACTTTACATTTTCAGAAATATAATTGAGTCATGATTGACATGGTATTGGGTTTGTATAGATTTCATATCCCTATAGTCAGTAAAAATATATTCTCCTGAACACAGGTCAGGAAACTATCCTGCCTAATGTGCCAGATTTGAACCAAAGTTTGGAAAATGATGGGAAATGGCATAAGATGAATTAGGAAATAAGCCTTATATGTCTAAATAGGGGTCTGAGTTAGAAGTAATATAAAAATTACGGTTTGACAATTAGGTTCTGAAATTGATACTTAAGGTTAGCACAATACCATAAGGTCCAAAACCTTTAAGGGCAGAAATGGACCAAGTGGGTTATAAGTAGTTCAAGTGAACGAAATGACAATAAATAGTGCTAGTAATGTTTAAATAATTCTGAAAACACTGCCAAGTATCGTTTCTTGTTGAATTATACAATGCTTAATGTTAGCTTATAATTGGAAGTACTAAGATTGATGGAAGTATCGAGATTGATTCAATCTACTATGTATTATGTAGAGAGTTGTCCTAAGGACTAAGTTTGACCCGAAATCAATCGACACTCCAAGACTTGTTAGGCGAGGGAGAACTGATTCAGAAGCTAAGGAAGTACGGTAAGTAACCCTAAGTGACTACTTGCATCCAATTGTTTAATGCTATAAATTCTTGGAATTTGGCAAGTGAAACAAAATAAATGCTGCATATGAGATGTCTTCCCTTGACTGTTGGCTTTGCTTTATTAGAACTGATTTGTAAAAAGGTGATGGGCTCGCAAGTGATGTATTGTTTGCGCGTATTATATAATCAAGAAATATTTTAAATGTTTTAAAGGTTTAAATCAAATTCTAATTTAATATGATTTTATATTTTGTGTTGTAACCGTGTTGATGTTTTAAATGCCTTCTGAGCCTTGTTTTGTGGAATTACCTCTTTATGAACTACGATGATTGCTATGAGGTCAGGGAAGAATGAATTTTGTTTTAAGACTACTGGATTTCTGCTTTAGACCCGAGGTATTGAGACCTTAAGGCACCGTACCTTGAGAATTTGTAGGCACTCTTGATTGATTTAGAACACTGTTTCTTGAGCATTAGTCTCGGAAACGTTCGGCTTGTCCCGTATATTACGTTTGGACAGGTCCCGATGTCATATGCGCAATGAACCGGGGTTTGATTGGTCTATGCATAGGTAGCGTCCTTTTATGGGAGTTTGCTACGGTTAGCTACCATGGATCGTTAAAGTGTTAGCTCTAAGTAGCATCGATTGAGACTATGTGAACTCTCTTGGTACTATGAATGGTTTTATTGATTGCACTGCATACTTTATGTATGGTTTGATATTGAGACTTCTAGTCTAATGATGGAACTTTACATTTGACTACGATTTGTTATTGAGTTTTCGTACTGTGTTTTAAGTTTAATGCAGCATAATTGATTTGATGTATTTGAAAGTGATTTGAATTAGCTTTCATAAATGAGGGATGCTTGGTATAATTTAGTTGCTTATTATTGTTACTTACTGAATTGCGACTCACTCCCCTCCCTTTCAGAGTGATCAATATCGCTACTGTTCATTTTGGCTTGGGAAGCTTTTTGAGAGTGGTCTTCCCTGCACAGTTAAGGTATATGGCTCCCAGCAGATTGTATAGACATATGTGGATGATGGCACAGTGTATTGGAAATTTTTTATTGTATATATATATATATATACTTACGTGACTAGTCTGGGATGTAAGCTAGGTTATGTTATTATTGGAATATTATGGCCAGTATACTTTTGAGTTGGCATTATGTATGTTGGTAGATATGCCTGATTAGCTACTAACCAAATTAATATGTTGATAGTGATCTTATTGATCCAAGAGTTATATGAAATTGAAGGGTGGCCTATATAGTCACTGTGATTTGTCACCTAAAATATTTATCTTTTTAACAAAATCTCAAAATTAATTAAGTTTTATTAAAAAGACAATTTTTGGCCTGCGAAAACAAAATCGGGTTCGGGAGTACGGTTACGCGTGGGGAAGGATTAGCACCCCCACAACGCCCGTTAAAAAACAGTACCATAGTAATCATGTGTTATCGTTTAATTTTAATAAAATGGCCTTAAATTAATATTTAAAAATAATTCTTATTTTATTGCAATCAATTTTATTCTTTTTATTCAAAGTCATTTTTTATTTGTAAAAATCATTTTGTTTTATTTTAAAAAGTTAAATCTTATTTTTCAAAAATGAATGTGAATCTTTTTATATTGAAAAATTAAATCAAGTATCCCAATACTCTGGTAACATTTGAAATAATTTTCCTCACCTAGAGATTTCTTAAGAATCACTGCTTGTGAGTTCTATAAAATCTCATCATCGGAAGATTCACACTCGCTTCAAACCTTATTATGAATACATATGATGCAAACAAGTAAAAAATGATACATATGAAACTTAAAAGAAATTTTATTTATTTTGATTTTATTAATGAAATTCTTGATATTGAAAAATTTAGCTAAATATCCCAATACTCTGGTAGCATTTAGCTAATTCCTCTCACCTAGGGATCAGTCAAGAAATCACTACTTGTGAGTTTCATGACATCCCATCATCGGGCGAATTTCATTTTATTTTCTTTTTTAATATTTATGCACGTGGAATTATAAAAAGAACTTTATATTTTAATTTTTATTAATGAAACTCTTAATACTGAAAAATTTAGCTAAATATCTCAATACTCTGGTAACATTTAGCTAATTCCTCTCACCTAGGGATCAGTCAAGAAATCACTACTTGTGAGTTTCATGACATCCCATCATTGGAAGAATTCCATTTATTTTCGCTTTTATTTTTATTGATTTGGAATTATAAAAAGAACTTTATTTTTTAATTTTTATTAATGAAACTCTTAATATTGAAAAATTTAGCTAAATATCCCAATACTCTGGTAACATTTAGCTAATTCCTCTCACCTAGGGATCAGTCAAGAAATCACTACTTGTGAGTTTCATGACATCCCATCATCGGAAGAATTCCATTTATTCTCGAATTAATATTTATTGATTTACTATTTTTATACATTTTTATCATTATACACATTTTTTAAAAAGAATAAGCATGAAATTGAATATTGAGAAATAATATCAAACATCCCAATATTCTGGTAACATTCGGTATAATTCCTCTCACCTAAAGTTTTTCGAAGAATCGCTACTTGCGAGTTCTACGAAGACTTATCATCGGGATTTCATACTTATTTTATTTTATTATATTTTTGTTTATTATATTATTCTATTTATTTATTTGCTTATTATTATTTTTTCATGATAATACATTAAAAATACCTAAACAACAAATGAATGAATAAATAAAACGAAAAAAAGAAATATACCCTCCTCGGGCGGGCGAACTCCTCGAACGGGTGAGCTCCTTGAGTGGACGAGCAAGCTCGCGGATCCTGTTTCTTTTTCCACGGGCGGGCGATCTCCTTGAGTGGCTAGCTCCTTAAGCGGGCGAGCGCTTTGAGCAGGCAAGCTCGCGGATCCTACTTGTCTTGCACAGGCGGGCGAACTCCTTGAGCGGGAGAGTAAGTTCGCGGATCCAGGTCGCTCCTCGTTCCACGGGCGGGTGAACACGCGGACTTTCTTTTCCTCTAGTGGGCGAGCTCGTGAACAGGCGTACGGGTCCTGGGTCTACGCGCGGAGCCCGCAGCTTTCTATCTTTTCTTTTTCTCCTTTTTCTTCAACTATAAAAGACTATCTCTTTTTTTTTCCAACTCATTTTAACCCGATTTATCCAAAAAAAACTCAAAATTCTCTAAAATCCTCTCAGCCTTCTCTTTCTCCTTGACTGCCGGTCGCCGTACGCCGTCGTACGCCCGTCGTACGCCCGTCGTCGGTGACCTTTCCAATAGCCTTAAAACACTTTGCTCAACTTCCTCTTCTCAGATCTGGGATTCGTTTTCCCCTAAAACGCTACCAACCGCACGAATCTGACTATTTCCGAAAGTCTTTTCCTTTTTTTTTGTTTTGTGCTTTGTGTTTGTTTTTAATTCTGGTTGGATCTAGATTTTGTTTTGGTTTGTGTTGTTGTTGGTTTTGTGTTTTGCAGGAGGGGATTTTAGATCTGGGCTTTGGGTTTTGGGGGTTCTCGGGTTTAGACGGTGGCTTTCAGATCTGGGTTAGGGGGTTGGTTTCGTTGATGGTGATGATGATGATTTGGGTGGTGGTTGATGGTCGATGATGGTGGTTTAAGTCTCGGTAATGTGGAATGGTGGCTTTGGTGGCAAGCGGTTGAGGGTCTGGGATGGCTTTTGGGTAGTGGGAAGTTGGCAATGGTATGGCGATGATGATAGCTTGGTGATGATAGTGGTGCATGGTTGTATGGCGGTGGTCGAATGGTTGAGGGTTGGTGTTTCTGTGGTTTCGGGGTCTCTGCTCTTTTTCTCTCCGCGAAGAAGTCCCGTTCCCTCTGCTTGGTTCTCTTCTTAAACTAATTTTGGAACCTCCTTTTAGCCTTTCAGAGTCATAGAATCAATAGGTTACTATTGGAGCGGGATTTATGGCATGGGGAAGGTGAACACTGGGTGAGGCTCAAGACAAGGGATAAGAGTTGGTCGCCGGCGGCTGAGACAATGGGTCTGTCGGCAAATCTGGCAGATCTGTAACATTTAATGTGATGGGAAATAATAATAATAATAATAATAATAATAATAATAATAATAATAATAATAATAATAAGATAAAAAAACAATAATAAGATAAAAACATAACAATAATAATAAAAAAACAGTTAATAATAAAACAAATAAAATATAATAATAATAATAAAAAGTAAAAATAAATAACAATATTAACATAAAAGTAACCACAATAATAATAAAATATCAATAAAAATAAAACTAATAATAATAATAGTAAAAATAATAAAGATAAACAAAATATATAAAACAATATTTATAATAAAAATAAAAATAAATAATAATAATAATAAACAACAAAATCAAATCTGACCCACTTTACTGGGCTTGGATGCCCAACATCTTAATTCGGACTTTCAAAGCCTAATCGAATGCGATCCTATTGATTTGGACAAAATTCAGTGTCTACAGTCACCTACAAATGAATAGCGAAGTAAAGGGATAAAAAAAAATTTTAGCCTGTAATTTAAGCTTCCGTAAGAGATTTAGAAGTTGGGATGTGACAGTTTCCCATATTTGGGATGATATTATAGCATGATATATTTAGGGTGTTGCCTAGTCTCCATGATACTGTACTGATGATTGTACTTTTCACTGAACTTTTGCTTGTACTAAATTATCTACAGCTACCGAGCTTTTGATATATTATGTGTTGAACTAAATATTATACGGTGTTTTACAAGTATGGAAATGAGTATTTGTGAAAGGAACATTAATTCCTTATTTATTTACTTAAGTGTTTTATCACGTGAATATTTAATATTTTACTGGGATTTGAATATCAAAAGAAAACGATTACTCTTTACAGTTGCTTCTAGGTTCCGAGACAAGACAGGTATTCTAAAATACCTGCCTTACTCCATCCAGATCCCTAGCCGACTGTAGTATCCTTCCTACATGTGAGCCTAGAGCCTCTAGGAAGATTTAAAGAAAGTGAAAAATTATTTTCAGCATATAGGTAGCTGAATATCAAGTGTTGCATATAACTCTCTTACTGAGCCGTGGTTTGCTCACTCCCCAATTTTAACATTTCAGATTTTCGATGATTGTGAGATCTGACATCTGAGGATTCCGAGCTGCGCATTTAGAGATATTGCGACAGCTTGATTTATAATATGAGGTATGATAATTTATTTTCTGTATTTAGACTTACTTTTAGTACTACTTTCTTGAGAATTAAGATAGAGGATGTAATTGATATTACTAATTTTATATTTAATAGTTAAAAAAATATGAAAAGTGAAGTATCACAGACAGCCCAACCGAATAAGTTATATAGAAATACAGTGAAAAATGTGGTCACAGGCTGTGACAAATTTAATGGTATCAGAGCAAGGTTGGCCTAATGTCTGTTGATACTTTTGGAGAGAAAATGTGTCGGAAATGTTAACATCCCCTGTAGTACTGTGTAGTCTAAATACATAGAGAAAATAAATGATTGCAAATTGAGTAAAATAATTTAAAGGGAGTGAGAATTTATGAATTAATGATGGTAAAGAGAAAAAATAGGCTTAGAATTTACCAGAAAATGGTGATATTATGATCTAAATAAAGGCCTGTTCAATAAGGAACCGAAAGGACTCGGTGAGGGCCCGACCAGTACTTTTTGTCCGGATCGAACTGAGACCAGAAAGTGATGATATAAAGGAGAGGAATGAAATATCATCATTAAATAGATCTTAAGATCACCAATTGAAGGTATTTTTGAGGAGAGGAAATTTTTGGCCAAAAATGACTAAAATACCCCTGCCTCCAAAATTTAACCTGGAGTCATAATAGACCATCGTGAGTTAGAATTGATTGATTTGACAGAGTAAATGATGGTGTAAAGCTATATTACAAGCAAAATGATCCAATTATAGATCCTATTGGATTTATCTGTCGAAATCGAACAAGATCTCAAATTGCTGATATTAGTACGAGAAGAGGTACTATCAGTACATAGATATTAAGATCACTGGTTTAAATGTATATTGAAGAGAAAGAAATAAATGTAAAAATGACGAAAATGCCCCTATGTTTGGTTTTATTATGAACAGTGATAAAACCAAGTTAATCTTGAATACATTAATGGTGATGGAGTCATTAATGGCATATAGGATGTAATATGAATATAACGATCCCTATTCCTGATTCCACTTACAAGTAGATTACGGGCGCGAATGGTGAGTGACCTAGTGAACGGGCTGGGCTTCACGACAAAACCTTGAGAGGGCCAGTGTGCTCGCTAAAGAGGACAGTACAGATGTGTAAAGGTGGACGGCGGACGGGCCGAGGCCTTACATGATGCGATCCCATAAGTGTAAAGTGGAATATCACAAGATGATTGGCCTGATTATTGATTGTAAAGGCCTGAATTAAGAGTGTATTGAATCGGATGTTTATTACAAAATCGCTAGATATCATGAAAAGTGAAATGACTACAGAAAATGACTGAGAAGGTGAATAGTACAAATAATGAAATCAAGATGGATAATATTTCAAAATGATTTGAATATTAAATGTTTCTACCTTGAGGATATATAGTGAAAATGACAGGATATGAGGATGAAATGTTCAAGATGATAAGAGGTGAGTGATTAAAACAATATCAGATGTTATTCCTGATAAACTTTCAAAGTTATATAGATTAGAGAAATCGAGCTAACGTTGACTCGATTGGTTATATGAAATCTAATTTTAAGCTATATCGGAAACATAGAAAGAGTACGAAAGCTTTACAACTAATTTGGAAAATGTGTGAATAATGAAATTCACGTGTAAATGTGTGATTGATGAAAATACAAATAATGTAATTTGAGGTTAACGAAGTTATCTGTATAAGTGTAAATGAGAAAAACACAGATGATATTGAGACGTAGATGAATTAAAAGGATGTATTAAATTCCTATTAGTAATAAAGTTCTTGTGAAGAACAAGTATTCATCTACATGCAAAAGGACGCTTTATTGATCTAATAAAAAATATATGAGGAGTTCATAAGACTAACCTCGGTATAAAGCGTCATTTGAGAAAAGTTGAAGACTAAGGTCCATGAAATAATGTTTAGAACTCGATGAAATTTTACAAGTTCCTATTGAGGTTTCAAGGTTAATGAATTACCTTGTGAGGTATATAAACCTAAGGAGTGAGATATCGAAATAGTTAAGGATACAAATGGAACATGAGCAGCATTATGATATATAATCCTTTAAACTCTCAAAGACTGTGAACTTATGTTAAGCCTGACGAATAAGAGACTTGGCTAGATAGTATCTCTTTCTGGGATATATGATCTTGAGATAACAGAATGACAGTGAATCTATCTATGATAGTGAGATAATGATTGAGATACGGAATTACTGAGTCTAGCTAGATATTGTTACCAATCTATAGAAGAGTGATGGGATTAGCTGTTCTACTAATGAGACATAATTAGAGGAGTTGAAGTGAATTCCGCTCCAAATAGAGGAGCTCGCTTTTGAGGTATCCTAGTGTACCTTCGAGATACGCTTCCGAATAATTGTTGAAGTTATACTTAAGTAACATGTAATTCAGCTATTGTACAGTACAAGCTAACAATAATGTATATAAGATTTCGGGGATTTAGGTTAAGTAAGATGTGTAAGATCCTGTGGTAAGGAATGATATGTATATATATATCATTATTATGATTTATTTGAAATCAAATCTTTATAATGAACTATTAAATATCAAGCTTAAGAAGAAGAAAGAAGAATGACATTGACAGATGAGTCTAATCAAGTAGTATGTGAAAGGAAAAAGTTAATGGTATTTGGATAGTGATGAGGATGTCACAGATTAGTATCAGAGGACGGTTAGACTGATGTTTCTTGGTGTCATTAGGCTAGAAGTAGTGTATATCTCCAATGTACTATACTTGTCTAAATACATACACATAGTATAACTATTTATAGTTATACTAAATAGCTTAATTTTGTGACTTTATCGACAGAATGAGCTCACGTAGAAGAAGTACTGATAGAGGAAGAGGAAAGGGTCGTACAGAACCACCCCCAGTACAGTCTCCTCCTCCATCTAAACTGCATAGCCTGAATACTAGGCTAGCGAAAATGGAGAAGCATATGGAGAATATAGCAACTATGTTTACGCAGTTTATGTCGAACTTCCCAAACGTGGCCACTAGTGCACCAGTAACTGCCCTTACTGTTCCTCCTACTCCTACAGTACATCCCCCATTAGCATAGACAGAGTACCCCCACCAGTTCTAACTATTGAAAGGCGAGATCTCACGGCTTATTGCAGTATGACCTTGATTAAGGAATTCAAGAAGCTGGATCTGCCTAAGTTTAAGGGGGATAGGGACACGTTGGCCGTAGAGAACTGGGCGAAGGCGGTCACTAGATCCTTTGAGTATATGCCATGCTCCGAAAAGGAAAAGGTGGGTTTGGCTACTTATCTGTTAGTGGACGATATAGAGTATTGGTGGCAGTCCACTCAGGCCATTTTGGAGGCTCAACATGTTGAGGTTACGTGGGACAGATTTTTAAAAGCCTTTAATGAATAATACATCCCACACCCCGATCAGACTAGGTTGAAGATCGAGTTTCTGAACTTGACTCAAGGGACAATGTCAGTTAATCAATATGAGTCGAAGTTCGTTTCTTTAAGTAGATTCGACCTAGAGACCCTCAAGAGTGAAGGACATAAGATCTATCGGTTTATAGAAGGACTGAAGTTTCTTATCAAATCCAAGCTGTATACTATGGATATCACTACTTATAATGAGGCAGTCTGCAAGGCTCGGTTATGTGAGCAGGATTATGAAATTCAACTTGCTGATTTCCAAGCCAAAGGCAAAGGCAAAGAACCGATGAAGTGGAAATCAGAGGAGAAAACCTCTAATGATAGATATCCATCTAGGAGAAGAAGGCCATATGAAAGAGCCTCGATAGGTAAGCAAGTAAATTATAAGAAAATGATTATTAATTAATTACATGGTTATATGGAAATATGTTGAATTTCAGAGTTATGATGGTTATGAAACAGGGACTCCTAGAGCTACCGGGATCAAGATAAATGATGAGAGATCCCGACATTTAGCTGGTAGTACCGCTAGCTCACCTAAGAGTACAAGACAAAGATGTGAACATTGTGGGAAATTTCATGGGTCCCAAGCATGCCACAGGATTACTGGGGCTTGTTATTGGTGAGGTAATCAGGGACATATGATTAAGGATTGTCCAAAGATGAATCAAAGGGTGCCCGAGGAATTGGAAGAGGCCACCTAGCCCCAGCGTAAGGCCACAGCTGAAGAGAAGGGAAAGACACCCGTTAACTATGATGTAAATTTTGAAAATGTATAATGCAAAAGTATGTTTGCTTATCTAACTTATTTGCAAATAAAAGTAATACAAAGTATGCATGGTTATGTGAAGGATTTTTAGCTTATGTTGTGACGTAGAAAAGAAAAGTCCTGAACTTAATGAAATTTCGGTAATCATGGAAAATTTTGATGCGTTTTTGAATGATCTTCCAAAACTTCCTTCGAATAGGTAAATAGAGTTTACGATCAATTTGGTGACAAGGACTGAGCCCATTTTAAGATCACCCTATTGGATGGCATTAGTAAAATTTGAAGAACTTAAGAAGCAGCTTCAAGAATTACTAGACAAAGGGTTCATACGACCAAGTGTATACCCTTGAGGTGCTCCTGTGCTAATTGTCTGGAAGAAAAATGGCAGCATGAGGTTGTGCATCGACTATCGATGACATATTGGTATATTCAAGATCTCGGGAAGAGCATGAGCAGCAATTGAGGATAGTTCTGCAAACCCTCAAAGATCGAGGATTGTATGCCAAGCTAAGCAAGTGTGATTTTTAGTTAGATCATATCTCCTTTTGTGGGTCATATAATTAGTAAAGATGGAGTTTCGGTCGATCTATCGAAGATTGAAGCGGAAGTGCAATGGGAGAGACCGAAAACGGTGATGAAGATTAAGAGTTTCTTAGGTTTAGCTGGCTATTACTGAAGATTTGTAGAGGGTTTCTCAAAGTTAGCTGCTCCATTGACGCGCTTGATGCACAAAAGGGTAAAGTATGAATGGAATGATGCTGGTGAACGAAGTTTCAAGAATTGAAGCGCAGGTTGATGACTGCACCTGTCCTCACCATTCCTAGTGGTTCTAGTGGATTTTTAGTGTATAGTGATGCCTCATAACAAGGTTTGAGATGTATGTTAATGCAGCATGGTAAGGTAGTTGTATATGATTCTTGACAATTAAAAGTCCATGAGAAGAACTACTTAACTCATAACTTAAAATTAGCTGCAATGGTATTTGCTTTAAAGATTTGGAGGCATTATTTATATGGTGAGAAATTTCAAATTTTTACAGATCATAAAAGTCTGAAGTATTTGTTCTCTCATAGAGAATTGAATATGAGACAGAAGAGATGGCTCGAGCTTCTTAAGGATTATGAATATGAGATTTTATACCACCCAGGGAAAGCCATTGTGGTGGCAAATGCTATGAGCCAGAAGTATGAAGGAATAGTGGTTTATATGATGATAAGAAAGTATGAATCGCTTGAGCAATTTACAAGCCTTAATCTAAATGTTATGCCTTCTGAGTAAATTTGGAATGATGGCTAGTATAATGATTGAGCTAGAATTGATGGACAGATTAATTAAGTCAGCTCACTTCCTACCTATGAAGTCTACAGATGCACTTAGTGCTTTGGCAGAAATGTATGTGAAAGAAGTGTTAGACTACATGGAGTTCCAATGAGCATTATATTTGATAGAGATTCCAGGTTCACTTCTCACTTTGGGAAGATTTTCAAGAAGCCATGGGATCTCAGTTGAATTTTGCACAGCTTTTCATCCGCAGACTGGTGGTCAGTCTGAGCGCACTATTCAGATGCTCGAGGATATGTTGAGAGCTGGTGCTATGGATTTTAAAGGCTCATGGGACGACCATCTACCATTGACTGAGTTTGCTTATAATAATAGCTGTCATGCAAGTATCGCAATGACACTATATGAAGTGTTATATGATAGAAAGTGTCAATCTCTGATTGAGTGGGAAGAAGTGGACGAGCATAAGTTATTAACTCCAGATTTAGTCGAGCAAGCCTATGAGGATGTTAAGTTGATTTGTCAAAGGCATAAGACAGCTCAGAGTCAACAAAAGAGCTATGCAGATGCTTGACGAAGGCCACTTGAGTTCTTGGTTAAAGATTCAGTACTTTTGAAAGTTTCTCCATCCAAAGGAATTATGAGATTCGGCCAAAGAGGTAAGTTTAATCCTCGTTACATTGGGCCATTTGAGGTTTTAGACTGAATGGGTGATGTTGTCTACAAATTTGGCACTACCTCCGGAGCTATTGGGAGTACATAATGTTTTCCATGTGTCTATGCTTCAGAAGTATAATCTAGATCCATCTCATGTTACAGAATATGAACCCTCGGAGATTCGAGAAGACATGAGCTATGTGGAGCAGCCGATTCGGATTCTGGACAGAAAGGAGAAAGTGTTGAGATCTAAGATGATCCCATTAGTTAAAGTTCTCTGGCAGTATCATACTACGGAAGAAGCTACATGGGAGCTAGAGAGCTTAATGAAAGAGAAGTAGCTTGAATTGTTTGAGCAGTGAGTTGATTCAAATTTGGAGGACCAAATTTCTAAAGGTGGGGAGAATGTGAAATCCCCAAATTCCTTGTAAATTCCCATATTTGTAAAGTATTATAAACTGGAATACTTGAATAAATATGAAATTCTAATGTATAAATGATGTATAAGACATGGAAGGAATAAGAGAAATTGATAGTCAAATAGTCAAGTAATGAAATTGGAGAACATGAGAATAATTGGATTATGAGAAAGTTAATATCAGATTTTTAGTAATTAAGGACATGTTACTGATAGGAGAAAGGGAAGAAGAGAATTAAATGGTCCAAAGGTCAAAAGGTCAAAGAGGATGAGTGTACGGATTAATATGCAATTAATGAAGCTGCATTGTCATCATCTTCAGCCATCCCAAGTCAGCAGCCATTGCTCTCTCCCTTTCGTTGCCTCTCGTTCCTTCCAAAATTCTCCAAGCTTTTCTCCATAGTTGCCTTGACAAATCACCATCTCCTGTCATCAAATCATTAAGTTCCCTTAACGAAAAACGATCCTCATCACTTGCTCTACTCATGCCGTTAATATGAAAGGCTGAATCAAAGTGCTTAAGGAGATCAGAAATTCTGTTATTTGGTGATTTACAAAGGTAAGAGATGGAAGTGGTTTTAGTTGATTTTATCTATGGTTTGGAGTTAAGTTGAGTTGGTATAGCATGTTAATGGTGAATTCTTAAAGTCTTAATCCTTATGATATTACAGCTTTGAAGAAGTGAAGGGAAAGGCTAAGGTTGATGCAACCAAGCTAGCGGATCATTAGTGATCGAGGTAAGGAATTTATGTAACGGACGTAGGGTGGCTATGTCCACATGATTTTAAGTGTTTTGGGATGAAGTACCAGTTGTTTTAAGTATAGGAAATATGATTTTTGGGTTTTACTCCTAGTTACCAAAATGTTAGGAGCAGCCAACTGCCTTAAATAGCAGCCGACTGCCTAGAGACAACCAAAGCGAAGATTTCTTGAAAACCGACTCAAACCAGTCGATTGCTATATAAGCCAGTCGACTGCTATTTTCAAGAAAGCATTCTGTTTCAAACCAGTCGACTACTATAAGGGACAGTCGACTACTATTTACTTGAAAAACGTTCTGTTTTAAAACCAGTCGATTGCCTATAAGACCAGTCGACTGCTTGGTTTTCAGAAGCATTCTATTTCAAAAATAGTTGACTGCTATATACCAGTCGACTGCCGTTTCTTGAAAAGCATTCTGTTTCAAAACCAATCGACTGCTATGTTGGACTAGTCGACTGCCCCATGTGTTTTCAGAAATGAAAAATATCAAAATTTTAAAAGAAAATAATTTCGATAAATGTAAAGATGATGTAGTAGCCGACTGCCCTGTTTGAAAAAAGGTTTTAAAACCTATTTTAAGAAAGTATGAATTGTCATTGCAAAAGCTATACAACAAATGTTTTGAGACTATGAAGTACTTGATGACCATGCACTATCTGTATTTGTTCAAGGACTCTGATCAAGTCCCCGGTATGACATGAAATTGGCTGAGGAGCCTAAGTACGGTCCTCAGTTGCCACAGATGTCACCTGACTAGTGTTCACTGTGGCAAATCGACATTTGGCCAATTGTCTCTGTTATGTATTTGGCTAAGGGAGGATTCATGGCCCTTATGAGGGTACGCAACCTATCTAGTACATGATTCCATTAAAATGCAAATAGTCTCTATGTTATTTGAAAGATATATGTATATGCGATTTCAAAAGAATAAAGAAATTGAAAGTATTTGATTTACTTGCATAATATGTTTTGAAAGAAGTATGTAACATATGTTTGCTTATGCCATTTGAAAGAAGTATGTATGTTTACAAATGATATTTGAAAGAAGTACATGATACATGTTTTATAATGATTTTACATAACATTATAGAGTCAAGCAAGAAAACTGCATATAGAGGCATAGTACGCTATTTTACATATTTTTCTTACTGAGCGTAAACTCACCCTTTTACGAATATTTTTCATATAGATTACCTGAAGTGAATTCTGCTCCAAATAGAGGAGCTCGCTTTTGAGGTATCCTAGTGTACCTTAGAGATACGCTTCCGAATAATTGTTGAAGGTATGCTTAAGTAATATGTAATTCAGTTATTGTACAGTACAAGCTAACAATAATGTATATAAGATTTCGAGGATTTAGGTTAAGTAAGATGTGTAAGATCCTGTGGTAAGAAATGATATGTATATATATCATTATTATGTTTTATTTGAAATCAAAACTTTATGATGAACTATTAAATATCAAGCTTAAGAAGAAGAAAGAAGAATGACATTGACGGACGAGTCTAATCAAGTAGTATGTGAAAGGAAAAAGTTAGTGGTATTTGGATAGTGACGAGGATGTCACATATATACATCTAATTTTATCCGAACTATTAGATGTTTAATTTTGAAAAAATAAAATGACTCGATTTTATTAAATTGCTCAATTCAGAATTTTGAGTTGTGGATCAAAATCCACTCTAAATATTGAGTCATGTTGCAAGCGATCAATTGTTAGAATTTTTTTTTGTTGGGTTAATTTCGTTTTCTTTTTTTTTTCATATGGGTTTGAAAGTTCATTTAAAATCCAATTGGGACTATCTTTCAAAAAGCCCAAGTTTTGGCTTTGGGCTTGGCTACTGTTGGGCTTATTATTTTTATTATTGCTTTATTTTATTATTTTCTTCTTTTTAGTAAAAATAAATAAAATAAATTAAAAAATTAAAAAAAAAAGACTGAAATGCAGTAGGTTGGTATCGTGCACAGCACCGGTGTCACGGACTAAGCTTTTCACACTAAAACGATAGGCCGTGTGGCACTTGAATGGTCTCGTCCACACAACTCAGCCGAAATAACTCAATGATCTATACAAGCAACAAACAAGCCACACGTTATTGTAAGGCACACAACGATATAGCGAGGCATAAAGGATGCACACCATCATAACCACAGGTGTTCCTATAAGAAAAATGTTTTTATTAGTTGAAAATGATATTACAAGGATGACAAAAGAGTTGGTTCTTCCACACCATTGTCGGGGCCAAGGAGGCAGCCCTAGATAGGTGTGCTTGCACATACCTTAACCAGTGAGACAACCCAACTAACTGCCGACTGCTCACCCTCCTTATAGTAGCAAAAGAGCTTTTACAAGAGTGCTACCAGTAGCCATTACAATGTTTGAAATGAGGACACTTTTTCTAAGTACAAGGAATCTACTTTCCTAGGCACTGGGAATTTGTTTTCCTAGGGCACCTCTACCCGGTCATGGCCCTATAAAAGGTTGGCTCATGACATCCTCCCCCACTCAATCCATTGACGCCCTCGTCGACTTGGTTGCTTAGAATTCTTCAATCTTCTACTTGAAGGCTCTAAGATCATGTTCTCTCTCCCAACTAACTTCTTCTTGTCCTAAGTTCTCCCATTTTACAAGGTATTCCTGGTATGATCTCCTTAACACTGTGGTTATTCTATCAGCTAAGATTTCTTCGAATCTCCGTTCTGAGGGTGGCTTCATACTGTTGGCAGCCTTGGTTGCTTTACTTCGACTTGCATCTGTCTGGTCTGCATGATACGGTTTTAAGTTGCTTACATGGAACACTAGATGTACCTTCATCCATTTTAGGGGATCGATTTTATAAGAGGCTTGTCCTACCCTCTCAAGAATCTTCACCGGACCTTCATACTTGCGCACGAACCTATGATCTCTCTTCCTCAAGAATCTGAGTTGCTCGGGCACTAACCTGACCAATACCAAATCTCCAATCTGAAACTGTTGAGGCCTTCGTCCTCTATCCACCTTTTTTTTCATATGCTTTGACGCTTTTTCTAGATAAGCTCGGGCAATCTCTGTGTTTTGCTTCCACTCTTTTGTAAAATTAAAAGCTTGAGGATTCCTCCCTTTATATGGCTCAATAGAGGTGTGGGTAGCCGTGGTTGCTGCCCCATGACTACTTCAAAAGGACTTTTGTTGGTGGAGGAGCTTTTCCTGGAATTAAAGCATAATTGGGCCACATCCAACAGCGGAGGCCAATTCTTTTGGTTGGCTTGCACAAAGTGCCTCAAATACTCTTTTAGTAATCCATTGAAGCGTTCCATTTGTCCATTTGTTTGG
Source organism: Heritiera littoralis (assembly GCA_031772115.1). NCBI lineage: Eukaryota > Viridiplantae > Streptophyta > Magnoliopsida > Malvales > Malvaceae > Heritiera > Heritiera littoralis. The sequence goes on along the minus strand of JAPDPK010000092.1, from coordinate 1,303,599 downwards.
CGGTGGTAGTTGGATGAGATGTTAAGTTTGGATCCCAATATATTAAAGAGTTTTCTCCAAAATGACCCAGTGAATCTCGGATCCCTGTCACTGACAACTTTTTCTAGAATACCCCAATACTTCACCACATGCTTAAAGATTAATCGGGCCGTGTCTTCTGCTGTGCAAAATTTCTGAGCTAGAATGAGCGTGGCATACTTTGAAAAGCGATTAATGACCACTAAAATCAACCCAAGATCTCCCACCTTGGGGAGGCCCGTTATAAAGTTGAGGGAGACACTCTCCTATGGTCTAGTTGGTACCGACAACGGTTCAAGTAAGCCCGCCTGTTTCTTCCTTTCAACTTTGTCCTGTTGACAAATGAGGCACGTTTTGGTGTAGTCCATCACATCTTGTCTCATATGCGGCCAATAGTATCCCTGTTTGAGTAAAGCAAGGGTTCTTTGCCCTGGATGGCCGGCTCGAGGGGTATCATGACATTCCCGCATCAACATTTACCGCAAGTTCCCTGCTCTCGGCACGAATAACTGAGGCCCTTTTGTCAATAAGGCTCCATTCTCCACCCAAAAGTACTTGGACTTCCCTTCTTCTACCATCTTCGTTATAGACTTCACTTGGGGGTCCTTCTCCAAATTGGCTTCAATTAGTTTGCGGATGTCTCTGGTCACCTTGGTAGCTGATATCGGGGCGATTCTTCTAAGGGCTGCCAACTCTGCTTGTTGGCTCAATGCATCTGCAACCTGATTCAAACTTCCCGCTTTGTATTCAAAACAAAAATCAAACTCTGCTAAGAACTCTTGCCACCTTGCTTGTTTCGCGGTGAGTTTTGGTTGCGTTAGGAAGTGGCTCACTGCTGTATTATCTGTCTTGGCAACAAACTTTGACCCAAGCAAATAATGACGCCATGCCTTCAGACAATGAATGACTGCTAATAATTCTTTCTCTTGAGCCGTATATCTTCTTTTTGCCTCATTCAACTTGCGACTCTCAAAAGCAATCGAGTGTCTTTCTTGTAGAAGTACTCCCCCTATGGCAAAATCTGATGCATCTGTTTGCACTTCAAAAGGCTTTCCAAGGTCAGAGAGGATCAATATAGGGTATTTTATCAAGGCCTGCTTTAGATCTTCAAAAGCTTCATGATAGCCACTCGTCCATTCCCACTTTTTATCCTTCTTCAATAGCTCTGTAAGGGTCGTTATTCTCCGAGAGTACCCTTCCACAAATCTTCGATAATAATTGGCCAGTCCCAAAAATGAGCGGAGTTCTGTAACATTCTTTGGAGCAGGCCATTCCTTAATGGCCTTGACTTTTTCCATATCCATTCCAATCTGTCCCTGTTCCATGACATGGCCCAAGAATTGAACCCGAGTTTGAGCGAAGCAACATTTCTCCCTTTTCACGTACAGTTGATTCTGTCGAAGCCTTTCGAAGACAAGCCTCAAGTGATTTTGGTGTTCCTCTAGAGAAGGGCTAAAAACCATGATGTCGTCAAGATATATTACCACAAATTTGTCAAGATAATCATGAAATACCTGGTTTATCAAAGTACAAAAAGTGGCAGGGGCATTGGTTAGTCCAAAAGGCATAACTAAGAACTCAAATGCACCATACCATGTCACATAAGTGGTTTTTGGCTCGTCACCCTCAGCAATTCTGACTTGATGGTACCCTGACCTAAGATCAAGTTTAGAGAAATACTTTACCTGGCTCAACTGATCAAATAGGTCTGCTATCAGAGGGATCGGGTATTTGTTTCGCACTGTAACCTTATTCAAGGCTCTATAGTCTACACACAATCGTAAAATCCCATCATGTTTCTTCTGAAATAGCACTGGAGCTCCGAATGGTGCTTTGGATGGTCTGATAAACTTGGCTTGCAAAAGTTCATCTAGTTGCTTCCTTAATTCAGCCAACTCTGGGGAAGCCATGCGATAGGGTCCTTTTACGGGTGGCTTGACTCCCGGTATAAGCTCAATTTCATGATCCACTAACCTTCGAGGCGGTAGGACTTTGGGCAATTGATTTGGCATTACATCCTTAAATTCTTCTAGGACCTTTCTTATCCCCTTAGGAGCCGACTCTGGCACTATTCCCTCTTTATAAACCGGCATGGCCACATATGAAGGTTCTCCTCTCTTGATCCCCTTCTTAAACTATAAGGCTAAAATAATCTTCCCACTTCTAAGGAGGATTGTGGCTAGTACTACACATGGGCGCTCCCCCAAGAATAGTAGGCAACTGGCAGTTGGAATTGGAATCGCCTGAGCCAATCTCATGAAGTCTATTCCCAAGACAACATCAAAATCGTCCATGGGGGAAACAGTGAAATTGATGCCTCCTTCCCATGGCCCAAGTTTGGTCATCACGTTCTTAGAGCTCCCACAAATGGCAAAGGCAGGTGAGTTCACAGCTTTCATTTGCCCACAATCCTTGCTAACCGTTAAGCCAAACCTCTTGGCTTCCTCGGGTGTGATGAGGGTGTCGGTTGCCCCCGTGTCGACCATGGCCTTTGTTGCCTTTCCATTTAGGATCACCTCTACGTACATTAGGCCCCTTTCCGGCTCTTTCTTCATTTGACTTAATTGAGCATTGAGAGCATTGAGAAACCTGATAGAGCCCATCCTCGCTGGCTTTTCGACAACTTCTTCAATAGTCTGTTGTTCTTGGGGCGTTACTTGGGCAAAAGTCCTTAATGCATTAAGGGCACCTCTATGCGGACATTCAGCAACTCGGTGTGGTCCTTGGCATAAGAAACAGGCCAACGGTTACTTAGGCTTGAATGTTGGGATATTGTTTGTCCTGGGTGGAGGTGTATTCCTATCGGATGGCCTCCTGTCTGTTCCCCTACTTGACGACTTATCCATTTTGGCCACCTTTCCCCCATTCCCATAATTAGAGTTACTACCAACTGATGGAGGGTTCTTACATTTGCTTGAGCTATCATTGTAATCGTTTAGGCGTTCGATGATAGCCATAGCTGTGGCCACATCTTGTACCTTCTGCCTTTGGAGTTCTGTACTAGCCCAAGGCTTAAGTCCCTCAAGGAAATAGAACATTTTGTCTTTTTCAGACATGTCCCTAATATCCAACATCAGGGTAGAAAAGCTCATGATAAACTCACGCACTGTTCCTGTTTACACCAATTCTCGTAGTCTTCTTCGAGCCAAATACTCCACATTTTCAAGGAAGAATTGGTTCTTCAACTCTTGCTTTAGATTACTCCATGTTTTGATGGGGCACTCATCGCCAACAAACTTTGAATGCCACCATAACTTGGCATCTCCAGCACGATACAACAAGGCCATTGCAACCTTTTCCTTCTCCGATTCTGTGCGCACTGCTCGAAAGTATTGCTCGATGTCAAACAAGAAATTCTCAAGCTCTTTCGCATCTCTTGTCCCTTCAAAACGGCATGGTTTCGGCACCTTAGCTCTTTTCCCCCTATCTGTTGAGCTAGAGCTGGCCCTGCCCATAGCTAGTTGGAGCACACTGAGTTGAGCCTTGAGTTCCTCGAACTCTTTTTGAATGACTCTTAATGCATCTCTAGTCTTCTCGCCCAAGTTGGGTAGAGAATCAGATAGTTCCTACTGGGCTACCTCAATCTCATCCAATCGGTCATTAGTAGCCATGTGAGCTTTCAAGGTGGCCACTGCGGCCTCGAGCTCCTCAATTCTCATTCGATCGTTCGACCCTCCTCGAGTCGTCACCATTTTCCCTTTCGATTACTAGCATAATCAATCTAGCTTGGATACCAGCTGTCACGGACTAAGCTTTTCACACTAAAGCGATAGGCCGTGTGGCAATTGAATGGTCTCGTCCACACAAGTCAGCCAAAATAACTCAATGATCTGAACAAGCAACAAACAAGCCATACGTTATTATAAGGTACACAACGATATAGCGAGGCATAAAGGGTGCACACCATCATAACCACAGGTGTTCCCAAAAGAAAAATGTTTTTATTAGTTGAAAATGATATTACAAGGATTACAAAAGAGTTGGTTCTTCCACACCATCGTCGGGGCCAAGGAGGCAGCCCTAGATAGGTGTGCTTGCACATACCTTAACCAGTGAGACAGCCCAACTAACTGCCGACTGCTCACCCCCATTATAGTAGCAAAAGAGCTTTTACAAGAGTGCTTCCAGTAGCCATTACAATGTTTGAAATGAAGACACTTTTTCTAAGTACAAGGAATCTACTTTCCTAGGCACTGGGAATCTGTTTTCCCAGGGCACCTCTACCTGGTCATGACCCTATACAAGGTTGGCTCATGACAACCAGCCTAGGGTGGCTGCAGCCACCTACCTCCCTCGAGATTGCTGCTGAAAAATTGTTGATCAATACAAGTAAAAAAAAAAAGAAACAAAATTGAGTTTAAAAACAACTGAAAGTAGACTGAAATAGGGGGTCGATCATCATCTTCACTGTTATTCAGAAACCAATAACCATACTACCCAAAAAAACCCAAAATGCCTACTGTCCCAACTTCATCCGACCCACACCACTGCAACCACCTTCTCTTCACTGTATTTAAACCTAAACAAAACCCAAACTCACCACCAAAGGCTACCTAAAGCCTGAAAACCACCACAGCCTAACATCATTCGAACCACCATCACAATCTCCAACCCCATCACCGTGAGCCACTGCCAACCCAAGAAATCCCCCATCTCTATTGTTACACACTACCATTCCTGCCCAAAACCAATCCTAAATCAGCCCCACTTCAATCTTCAAACACCGCCATCTAAACAAGAACCTCACTACACACCATTACTCAGACTAGAACCCCAAGCCTGTCCACACCACATGGTCTCCACCCAGGACCTAAGAACCCAACTCCTAAATCCCAAAATAGCCATATATCTAAACACATAGTCACTGCAAAAAAAAGGGGGTAATAACCAAACACAAGCCTCAACAACAGCCAAAAAAAAAAGAGAAAAAGGGTTTTCTATGCATTTTGGGCCTCAAATCAAAGGTATAGCTTGTTTAGGTGTATGAGAGGCTCGTGGTACACAGTGATGGTGGTTCGAGCGGCGGAGATGGCATTTTTGGGAGTTGAAACCATGAGTTTCTTTTTCAGATCTAGTAGGTTTTAGATATTTTTTGGGAAATCTAAGTTGAAAAAATGAAAGGGTAGGTGAAGAGCTTCCGAAAATGGTCATCTTTTCGATTTTCGGTCACCGGAGACGGCGGTGACTGACGGCAGCGTGGTAGCTGCGGTAGCTGCGGCATCAGGTTCTGAAGAGGAAGGAAAGAGTTGAGAGAAAAATAAAAAGAATTTTTTTTAAGAAAAGAGAAGAAGTGGTTTAAGAAAAAAAATGTGGCTTTTATAGTTAAAAAAAATAGATCTGCACCTGGACATGACCCGAGTCCAGGATCCGCGTTCCTGACCTACTGCAAAGAAGAGACCCGACTCGCTTGATCCGACCCAGATCCGAAACTGTGACCCGGCCCGTGCTTGGCTTGTTGGATTGGACCTAAGAGGCTATTTAGGCTCCTAACTAACAGGCCCAATAGCAAAACCATAGGTGTTTCAACTTAGGCTTCAATTTGGGTATAATCTTTACTAGCCTTTTATTTTTTTTATTAATATTATTATTTTGATTTAAATACATGTCTTAAACTAAAATCTTGTAAGTTTTCTTTTATTTGCATACCATATTTTTTTTTAAATCATATTTAAAAATAATGATAAATAAGTAATTATGTCATACTTGTTCTTGTCTTGCATGTAATAAAAATAAATACGAATTACTAATGAGGAAATTTTTACGGAATTCACAAGTAGCGATTCCTCAAAAACTTCTAGGTGAGGAGAATTTTACTAAATTTTATCAGAGTATTGGGATATGCGATGTAAATTCTTCAATAATAATAATAATAATAATAATATAATGTTTTTTTATTAGAATAAGTTAGGTAAGAATATATAAAGATAATAATAATACTAACATAAAATATAATAAAAAAATTTAGATAAAAGTGAGATAATAAAATAATGATGTAATACTAAATTTTATCGGAGTATTGGGATATGCGATGTAAATTTTTCAATAATAATAATAATATAATGTTTTTTTTATTAGAATAAGTTAGGTAAGAATATATAAAGATAATAATAATACTAACATAAAATATAATAAAAAAATTTAGATAAAAGTGAGATAATAAAATAATGATGTAATTTAATATAGTTTAATTATATGTAACTTAACAACAAAATAAAAATAATTAAATATTTGTCCAATGATAGAATATTACGAAAGTCACAAGTAGTGATTTCACAAGTAGTGATTTCTAACTGATTCCTGGATGAGAGAAGTCTACTAAATATTACCAACGTATTGGGGTATTTAGTACGATTTTTCAATAATTTAAATTTTTGTTAAAAATAAAAAAAATGAAAAAGTTTTTTTTAAAAAAAAATTAATAATAAAGTTAAATTTATGTAAATTAGTCTGATTATGGGATGTTATGGAAGTCACAAGTAATTATTCCTAACTGATCACTAAGCGAGAAAAGTTCACTAAATATTACTAGTGTATTGGAATATTTAGTGTGGTTTTTCTATAATTTAAATTTTCGTTAAAAATAAAAAATATTTTTAAGTCTAAACAAAAAAAAAGTTAATGATAAAGCTTTAATAATTAAATAATTTTTCGATGATGAGATGTTACGGAATTCACAAGTAGTGATTGCTAACTTATCCCTAGGTGAGAAAAGTTCACTAAATATTACCAGTGTATTAAAATATTTAGTGTGGTTTTTCAATAATTTAAATTTTCGTTAAAAGTAAAAATGAATGTTTAAGTCTAAACAAATAAAAATTAATGGAAAAGCTTAAATAATTAAATAATTTTCCGATGATGGGATATTGGAAATCACAAGTAGTGATTCCTAACTAAGCCCTAGGTGAGAAGAGTATACTGAATATTACCAGAGTATTGGAATATTTAGTATGATTTTTCAATATTATATTTGTCGTTAAAAATAAAATTAAAAATTTTTTAGGAAAAATGATAAAATTTTAATTCATTCTCATCGTGCATTATTTGTTACGCCATATGCATTTATTTTGAGCTTTTCCGAGGATGAGATTCTATAGAAATCGCAAGTAGTGATTCTTAAGAAATCTCTAGGTGAGATTATTATTTCAAATATTACAAAAAGTATTGGAGTGTTTGATTTAATTTTTCAATACAAAATGTTCACATTCAATTTCTAAAAAAAATAATAAATAAATAAATAAAATCTAACTTTTTAAAAAAAATGATTTTGATAAATGATAAATATGCTTTAAAAAATGCAATAAAAATAGAAATTATTTTTAAATATTAAATTAAAACCATTTCATTAAAATCAAAGGATAACACGTGATTATGATGGTACCATTTTTTAATGGGCGTTGTGGGAGTGCTAATCCTTCCCCACGAGTAACTGTATTCTCAAATATGACTTTGTTTTCGTAGACCCCAAACTTGTCCTTTTAATAAAACTTAATTGTTTTTAAGGTTTTGTTAAAAATATAAATATTTTTAAATAGCCAATCCACATAATAAAAAAAGATTGGTGGCGACTTCTTGTTTTTAAGAGCTTTCAAAATTGTCGAGCGATCGAGTCTTCAGATGAAATCGTTACGACAATATTGATTAAAATATGATAGTGTATGTTTTAAATTTTAAAAAGATCATTAAAGATTTATCAAGTAAAGAAGTTATTGAACAATATACCAATATATTTGTAATTACTTTAATTTTTTTGTGCAATTTTAATTCGTGCCTTTTTTTTTTTAGAGTTTGGTTTAGATTTTTATTTTTTGCAACATTTTACAAGAATTTATTTAAACTTATCATGTTATGCTTATTAAATTATTGCATTTTTTATATTTTTATATTTTATTTTCTAAAAAAATTAATAGTATTTGAAAGAGTTTGAACTTGTTAATTATATGTAAAACAGGGTTAAACAAAAAATAATTATATCCAAAAGGTCTAGACTTGATTCAGACTTACCTGTAATTCATTAATAGCTTAACAAAATCCAGGAAGTGACAACAATTGGGTTGCCTGAGTTGGTCCGCCTAACTAGTGTATTACCCAAAAAGCCACCCAACACCATAGATTGTTTAGTGCAAAATGTGTACAGGAAACAAAAATATATATTTACATAAACTTTAATTGATATATATGTAATACTATTTGATCGAAATTCAAAATAAAATGTTGACTTACGTTTTTTGGTGGAAAAAAGAAATTATTCTCTAACAGTCCAACTTCTATATAAAACTAGAATGCTATCCAGTGGCAGATCTTAACTCTTTGATTTTGAGAGGGCCAACTAAAAATTTAAAATTATATATGTCTATATATTTGAATTATGTTAGTACGATTTACTAATATAAAATACATATGCAAGTAGTATATCAATTATAAAAAATAACAAGTTTATAAAATTATAAATTTTATCAATCTATAAACAAAGTAAAAAAAAAAATTATAGTTTCATCTAAATTTGTGGGCAATATTCGTTAAAAAAAAATCTTCAAATATTAAATCTGAACTTGGGTAAATTAGATGTGGATAAACTTTCTTAATTATTTTGCTTGGAAATTTGAAGTTAAAAAATTATATAAATAAAACTATAAAAATTATATTTTTAATCAAACAAAAAACATATAATATATCTTTAAAATAATAAAATTGAATGTTTTTATTTTTTAACTTTTTATAATGTTATCCCAAATCTAATTTTGGTGTTGAAAAAATTGTAAGATTTTTGAAAGAATAATTTTTCATATGTAGTTAAGACAAGTAAATATAATACTATATAAGAAAATTAACAAAGAATTAATTATTCCAGCCTTTTGTACTAAACAAAAATAATTTAACATTACCATGCATATAATTACAAGTTTATGTAAACATATATTAAAAGATAAAATGACAAACAAACATTGTTTATAAGACATGTTTATGAATTTGCACTTGTAGCAAAGATTAAATTAATGATGACTTTTGCGTCCAACTCACATTCTTAACTTTTTAAAGCTTTTACATGCAATGCAAGTTACAATTCAAACATAACTGTTTGTAATTCTGAAACTATACTTGGAGTCAAAATTATTAAATCGAGATAAATATTGTGAATCAAAATTTTATTTTTAAAAATAGAGTATCCACTACAGCAAAATGTATTTTTAGCGCGTTTTTTTTGTTATTTAGCGGCATTTATAAATGCCGCTAAACTTTCGCGGCACTATCGAAAAACGCCGAAAAAAACGTCGGGTTTTCCGGTGTCGGGAAAAATAGCGGCGTTTTTAAGAAAAAACGCCACAAAGTTAGCGGCGATTTATGCCGAGTAACGGCGTTTGTAATCGCCGCAAAATTAGCGGCATTTTTGTTAAAACGCCGCTAAATTAGCGGCGTTTTTTCTTAAAAACGCCGCTAAGTTATAAACTTAGCGGCGTTTTACAATGAAAACGCCGCTAAGTTATATTTTTTAAAATTTTGATTATATAATTATAAGTTAGCGGCGTTTTACAATAAAAACGCCGCTAAGTTATATTTTTTTAATTTTAATTATATAATTATATTTTATATTTTTTTAATTTAAATACATTTAATAATTTTTAATTATATTTTTAGAAAACATTTAAATTATTTTTAGAAAAACACAAAGGAAATGATGAAACTATAAACTTTTGCCTTCATTATTAAGAGTTGTCAATTGTTTAATTTCATGCTTGAATTATTTCATGCTGAGCGACCACAAGTACAGGAAGTGTTAAGGGCACCAAATAGCAGTAATACCTGTTACAGAAAGGGAAGGGAAAATCAGGGAAAAATATATAGGGAATTCAATATTTTAAGGTCATTAATAATAAGAAAATACCTGAAAAGCTTAAAGTTATAGTGTAATATGAAAATGAAATTCTTTTATAACACATTTCAAGCTGCAGCCAAGTACTAGGCTTAGGCAAGTAACAGAACAACACTGCTACCTCTGCAACACTCATATCATAAAAGCAAATTAGCCTAAATAATCTTAACAGTTTTTTCTTGTCTGTCCAGTATAATGGAAACTAATTTGATGAATCATCAACAAGATGAAATGATAACTATCAAATTGAAAATGAATCAAATACTTGAGCTTTTACATCTAAGCTTTAAAATACTTATATAAGAACAAAGAAAGAACAAAAATCAAAGTTACAGAATACTTGAGCTTTTACATCCAAAAGTTGCTCTTTCTTTCTTTAACAAAAGTTGCCTATATAACAAAAACCACAACATCCATTTTGCAACTACAAAACAGTAAAAAAAGCACAGTTATTAGAATTAGCAAAATAGCACAGTTTATGTGTAAAGACAAGATTTAGTAACATACCTGCATAACAAAATAGCTATTAACAAAATGCTCAGCACAATGGCAAAGCAATCAAGTCCCAAGTTCAGACTCCACATGCATTCCATCCAGAAATCATCAAAAACTACCTGATCCTCTCTGCAAAAATGACAAAGAATATTGTTTATCAAAGAATCCATTTTCCCCTGCTCAGAGTCATATGCATTATCTATAATCATGAACAATATTGTTTATCAAAGAATCCATTTTCCCCTGCTCAGAGTCATATGCATTATCTATAATCATAAGCAGAAAACTAGAAAATTAAAGACAAACCCACGTGTGCTGGAATATTTCCACATACACTGACTTAACGTAGGGCATGGATTCCAAATTGCCTAAAGGACGATAAAATTAAATTTTTTTTCCCTATAAGAGAAAGAGAAAGCAGACTGACAGTTATCTTTCATTCTCAGATTATGGTGTGCTACGATTTCTTTCATTTCTGAGCTCTTCCTAGGAAATATAATTACTTAAACTATCAATACATGCCCATTCGATTTCAAAACTAAACCAAGAACACCAACAACATTCCATTTTCTTCTATGATCTCAAATAGAAAGCAACTGAAATCAGGACTGAGATAACTTTATGCTCCCAGAATGCAGTAACATCTGATTGATAGCAACTGAAATCAGGACTGTAATGCAAAAGTGGCAGATGATAAAGACCAAGAGCAGTCCTAATAACCCAATTTGAAGGGTTAAAAAATGTTCATTCTGTCGATAAGCTAAAAATCAGCACTAACTCTCAATCCCCAAATCAAAAGCAGACATTTGTTGAGAAACTTAATCCAAACCCAAACAATGAGATTAACAGGCAATACCTAGAAGCTAACTTGCAGATAAAAAATTTAATCTAAGATCCAAAAAATTTCAACCCCATTAACATCCATCACATTCCCATGAAAGATTTAATACCCAAGAATTAAATCTTTTAAACAAAGCAAAAAGGATGAAAATAGTAAAGTACCTGGCCACAAACATCTCCACCTAATCATGTATCTTTTCTTTTTGGATTTGTTACAGTATGTATTTAACAACGGGCAAATGGACCTTCAAAGGCTTAAAGGTCTTGTTGATGTTGTTGGTAAGCAGAGACTTGTTTTGGACCTTAGCTGCAGAAAAAAGGTAGGAAATATTTCTTTCTTTTGCACCCTGAATGCCAGGAAATCTCATTGAATATGGGTATTGCCTGGCAAATTCTACATCCTTCTCCTCCCTTACTCCTGACTCTTGAATCCCCAATTTTACTTTCTCCCTCGGAGGGTTATCTACTGAGTTGATGGACTACTTAATTTTGAAGGTTGTTTAAATTATAACATGCTGATTTTTCATTGCAGGAAGACAAATATGCCATTGTCACTGACAGATGGCAAAAGTTCAGTGATGTCTATCTTGATGAGGAAGTATTGCAGTTTCTTGCTAATTATGCAGATGAATTTTTGGTTCATGGTGTGGATGTTGAAGGGAAAAAGTAAGTCCTGACTGTATGCAGTTATTGCTAGTTCTTATTTGTAGTTTTACCTGATTGCTTTTTGAAATCATGACAGTATTTGATCTGAATTTAAAATTTTGCCATTTGTGGTCAGTATGCTTATCTGAACTATGTGATTGTGTTGCTTTGTCAGTATCTCTTGTTCTGGCTACTTTGAATCTCTTGATTATCTTAATAATCTCAATTACAAAAGTTGTCATAACACTTGGGCTTGATCCTTGCTACCAGCCGTGCTTTTATATAGCTCCATCATTCTACTAGCTTCTATTTAATGCTACTTATTACTGCTTTGACAAGTTCTATATGGATTATACCTTGTGAAATGAATTGGTGCCCTACTGCAATGGTGATTCCTGCTAAAAAAACGTGTGAAAAAAAATGCTAGTTTTGGCTTGTTTGTTTGGTTTTATTGAATAATAATAGTAAAGTATCTATAATCTCTCTATTCAAACAAGAAAACCCAAAAGGCCCAAATTCAATTCATCAATCAAGAAAAACATTATAAAAACTAAACCTGAATTCCCAGATCCAAATTTAATTCATCAATCAGGAAAAACATTATAAAAAACAGAGCATTTATACCTGCTGTGGTTGATTTGATGAAGTTTCTGGAACTTGTTGCTGCATAAGGTTCATCATATGGTAGAACTACTCTTGCATTTGCCGAAATTTAGCTTGCTGAGTTTCTCTCTCGCTTTCCAATTCCTTGACACGTGTTTCCATAGTTTGTAATCTTTCTCTTAATGTGACGACCTCTTGTTGTGTGTTACTCTGAGAGAATTGACGAGCTTTGTGTCCATAATAACTAGAAGGTGTGGGACCCATCCCAAGTCCTCGAACCCGTCCATTTCTCTCTTTTTCAACAACTTCAACAAAAGCCTGATCTTCCAAATCTTGCCTGCTAACAGAAGCATCGGCTAATGCTTCAAGCTCAACCATCTTCTCTTTTGTTCCCTCCTATAAATTAATTGAACAACATAAGTTAATAAATTCATCATATTATATTAAAAAATGACATTATTTTTCAAATAAGTAGATAAAAAATTACCACAATTCTTTGAGATGTTTCATTTAAATATGATCCATCTTTCTTTGTGTGAGTTATTTGAAACAACTCCACACGTCCTATTTTTGCACCACGTATTTTCTCCTAATAATTAATAAACATAGTAAGCAATCAGCATGTATAGCTAAAAACATATATGTAAATGGAAATGGAAAATAATTCTTACTTGTTCATTTCTAATTCTTGCGAAGCTTTTGGATCCACCCGTATGAGTATACTTTTGGTGCTTTCTACTAGAAATCCCTCTTTTTTCCCGCTCCTATGATATAAAATAGTACATACAAAAAATAATCAAAAAAATAATTCATACTTTTACCTATATTAATAATATCAATATCTTAACAAAAATATAAATAAGTACTTCCCCTTTTTTTGAGTACCAAAATGCAACTAAAGCTTCATACTGCCACCTAATAACACCGGGAGGCACATTTTGCATAGTCACATTTGGATCCACGTTTCGATCAAAATATTTTGCCTTCAAAGAGCACTTATGGTCTCTCCATTTTTTACACAATGAATCAAGCAAGCATTTTTGAGAGATGTTTTGAAGAACAAATCTTTGCTGCAAAAAGAAAATAGACTATAAAACATTCAACCTATAAAAAAAATTTAGTAACTTGATAGTTACAACAATACCTCAATAAAGCTTAAAGCTTCCTCCTTTGTTTTTTGCGGCACTTTATGCCATGTTTCGTATTGAAGAGGCAATTTCATTCCATTCCTGGCAACCATTCCCAAAAATCCAACTAATAGCCTAGTTTCTTCATTAACTGGTTGCCCAATATCATTTCCACTCACAAGTATCCTATCTTGTGGATTTAGTGTCCATAATTCCTTTAATGTGGTCCGACCTCTTACTCTACGTTGACCATCTCTACCAACTGTGCAAATATAAATTCCAATTCAGCAACATTCCTCAAAACTGAATACAAAATTGTCGAAATAATTATATTTAAAATACCCGTATTCACATTAGTTGCAGAATTGGACTGGATATCATCATCTTCTATACATGTATCAGCTGCAGGTGGTGCATTTGTCTCGGTTGCAGGTGGTAACTCATCAATAGTTCGAATATTGATGCCTGACAATTTACTTCTGGGCATTTTAACTTATCTACAATTTTTGTAACCCAGAAATTGCACAGCTTGCTCAAAATCCTAGTTGTTTCCCATTTTTCTGAACAAGCAGAAAGTAATATAAATAAAGGAAAGCTATACAAATAGTGAGTGACACTAGCAATTAGATCTCATGTGCATGAGTTTGCTCTTAAATCAGCTTTATCTTTAAGACATGCTTGTTCAGGCTCATTGCTTAATTACTAGGGGAAGGAGAAGAGAACATTATATTCAAGAAATTTCATAAGAACAGAAGTTTTTCAAACAGAATGATCTACAGTACTGGAAATAATTTCTAGTTTACCAAACATATTAATTACCAATAGTTACTTTATTTTACATGTTAATATCAAATGTGATTAATTCACAGATCTGTATTTTCTTTGCTCTGTTTAACTTTCTTTGTCTAACAAAGATCAACTTGAGGCTAGAGTAAGAAAATTCATGGCAGCATCTCTATTAGGGGAACAATGAAAAAGGATTTCCATATGGAAGAACACTTAATTGACTGCTTATTGCTGCTTTCAGACATCATTTCCTACAGTCTGAGGAACTGGAACTAGAACAATTAATATAAATCAGACATGAAATGCAGACGATGATCAAACAACTAGGTCAGGAAGGCAACAAGTGGAAACATAAAAGGTGAAAATACAGTTAACAATTTACCTGATGGCGAAGACCAAAGTCTAGAGTCCCTAGAATATGAGCAAATGCTTCACTGTTTAGTTGGGCAAGTGTCTCAGGGTAAACCTCCAAAATACGTGCATCTTTTAACACAAAGATCTCCAACAGAATACTGAAAAAAATAAAACACTGATTGGATTAACTCCTTTTCTGGTTTATTCTAATAAAAATCGTTTATTCACCAAAAAAATAAAAATAAAATAAAACATCGATTGGACCATAATCTTTCTCTAAAAAAAATAACCAGAGCCAATTCTCAGTGCATTAATTTGAGAACCTCATTACATGAAAGATGATACGACAATCCATTTTCTCTTGAACCAAACAGAATGAATACAAAATCTAAAATCTCTATATCAGAATGAATATAAATGTTTGTGGCAATTGAAATGTAACCAAGTTTGTGGCAATTCAAGTTGCAATTCATAGAAAGTCTTTCAGCTTCCATAGGAATTCACACACATCCATCATGGTTCATAAATGTCTTCATCATCTTCACGGACCCACTGAGCATCAGGGATATTTTCATCCAAATTTTGATCAGTAAAAGGCAAACATTCAATTTGGGGTTCAACTTCATCTATGGATTTTTCATCCATATCAAACAAGTCTCTAGGTGTATTATGAAGAACAACAAACCAACCCGCATCTTTGGGATCCTTAGAATAAAAGACTTGTTTCACTTGAGATGAAAAAACATATGGCTCATCAATGACTTCTTGTCCAGTGTGGATTAATCGAGAAAAATTCACCATTGTAAATCCAAAATGATCTTTCTTAATACCTCTAGCACTAGTCACATCAGCCCAATCACATCGAAATAAGACAATCTTCCACTTGCCATAATAATCCAACTCAATGATATCACTAATAATGCCATAGTAATCAACATTTCTTTTCAAAGGGTTAGTGTCTCTAGCACTAGCATAACTAGTAGTTGAAGAAGTAACAACAACTCCACTATTTTGTGATCTCCTATATCTCTCACGAGATTTAGTGTGAAATCGAAATCCATTTATGATGAAACCCTGGTATCTTTTCACAATCTTGTTCAGGCCTTGTGAAAGTATCTTAACTTCTTCACTAATATCTTTGCCATTCCAAACCTACAAATATTGAATGAAATATATGTTGTTAATTATATTCATATCCTAAACATCGACACTAAGCACGAAAATAGTTGCATTACTTACATTTTGGCCTAACCATTCATGGAAATTCTCCATGAATAGCTTATCAAGCTCGCGAGGATTCAATCGTCGAAAACGTCCACGAGCTCTCAAGTTGTTTTTAAATTCACTACACGCATTAACGTGAAGTATTAAAATAAGAAAAAAAATATAATAATTCTATCTTAAATAATGAACATTAACTTACGTGCATAATGATTCAATTGACTCGTGATGGAGAAGCACATATCGATGTGCTTGTGCCCAAGCTTTATCATCCAAGCTCACCACTTCAACTTTGCCTATTGGTTGTCCAAAACTTCCAAACATATATGTGTGAGCAAAGTCACCATGAGGGAGCCCAAAATTCCTTGATGGGCGATTAAATCTTGTTTCAACATCTTCCAAATATCTTGAACAAAATGTCATACACTCTTCAGCCAAATATCCTTCAGCAATGGAACCTTCCGGATATCGTTTGTTTCGACAATATGATTTTAATCTCTCCAAAAACCTAAGGATTAAGAAAATGTTATATATACCTCATACACTAAAAAAAATGATAAATGCAAACTTTTTAACCCATTAATACCTCTCAATTGGATACATCCATCGATAATGCACCGGTCCACCGACTTTTGCTTCGTATGGAAGGTGAATAACGAGATGCACCATTATAGTGAAGAAGTTAGGAGGAAAAAGTTTTTCCAAATGGCACAAAATTGTTGCTGCTCGATCTTGAAGTTTTTCAAGCTCTTCTACTCTAAGAACTTTGCCACAAATAGCTTTAAATATGTTACTAAGTTCAATTATCACTGAAGTTACTTGCTTTGACATGGATGAACGTAAGGCAAGTGGAAGTAAAACATGCATCAATATGTGGTGATCATGTGACTTTAAACCGTAAAGTCTGTGCTCCTTGAGATTCATACATCTTGATATATTTGAGGCATAAGCATCCGGAACATTCACATCTTTCAAAACCTTACAAAATACATCTTTCTCTTTTTTAGACATCCCAAAACAAGCAGATGGCAACCGTAATTTCCCATTAGGAAGCATTTCGGGATGAAGTCCAATGCGAATTCCCATGTCAACTAAGTCAAGCCAACTCTTTAAGTTGTCTTTGATCTTCTATCCACATTAAGAATTGTACTAACAATATTCTCACAAACATTCTTCTCTATATGCATTACGTCAAGGTTATGACGCAATATATTATATTCCCAATAAGGCAACTCAAAGAAAATGCTCCTTTTTTTCCACAATTTAGCATCATTAGGGTCATCTTCACCATCTTCATCCTCATCGCTTCGAGGATCAACATCATCAACTTCAGATATGGAAAGATCACCTTCAAACATCTCCTTCACTCTTTTTCTTGATTTGGTACCACTCGAATGTTTTTTTTTTCCATAAGTAAAATTGATATCTTTCAACATTGACAAGATATCAGACCCAAGATGAAGTGTAGGTGCTTTCCTAAGCTCTCAGTGCCATCAAAAAGATGTTTTTGGAATCTAAATCGATGATTTTCAGGTAACCACCGACGATGGGCCATATAACAGAATTTCTTACTATTATATAACCACTTTGAACATGTTTGTCCAGCACAACAAGGACAAGCATGACGACCTTTGGTGCTCCATCCCGATAGATTTGCATAGGCAGGGAAATCATTAATGGTCCACAATAAAGCAGCACGCATACAAAAGTTCTCCTTCTTTGAGGCATCATAAGTCTCAACTCCTTCCCATAACTTCTTTAGCTCTTCAATGAGAGGTTGTAAGTAGATGTCTATCTCATTTCCGGGACCTTTTTCACCAGGAATTATCATGGACAAGATAAAAGAAGATTGTTTCATGCATATCCATGGTGGCAAATTGTAAGGAATTAGAACAACTGGCCAAGTACTATAAGAAGTACTCATCATTTTGAATGGATTAAAACCGTCAGATGCAAGTCCAAGCCTCACATTTCGAGAATCAGAAACAAAGTCTGGAAACTTGGAATTAAATGATTTCCATGCCAAAGAATCAGCAGGATGCCTCAAGAAGCCATCATTTGTCCGCCCCTCATGATGCCACCTCATAAAATCTGATGTTTTGGAAGACATGAAAAGTCTTTGAAGTCTTGGTATTAAAGGAAAATACCGCAAGACCTTTGCAGGTTTCTTTTTCAAATGTAACTCACCATCATCCTCATTCAAGCCATCTTCGAGGCTTGTGTCTAACCAACGAGAATTGCCACACACATAACAAGATTGGTGATTTTTTTTGTCGCCCCAATACAACATGCAATCGTTCGAACAACTATGAATTTTCTCATATCCAAGACCTAAATCCTTGATCATCTTCTTACAATCCTTACAAGATTCAGGGATTTTAGCAAAAGGGAACATTTCTTTCATAAACTCTAACAACAAGGTTAAAGAGTTTCCTGTCCACCCACATATGCATTTCAAGTGAAAAATACGCACACAAAAAGACAACCTTGAATGCTTTGATCCCTCATAAAGTTCTTCATTCATAGCCTCAAGCAACTTATAAAACTTTGATGCTTCTCCACTAGGTTCTTGGTCACCAAGACCTCTACCATGTTCACCAAAATCATTCATTTCACCAAAATCATTCATTTCACCAAAATCACTTTGAGGTGACAAATTTTGGATGTTAAAAGCATCCTGCAACAGGCCTTCCATGTCATCTTGTCTTATAGGAAGACCATGTTGAATTTGGGAAGTTGCACTAGGAGCAACTCTTGATGATGACCTAGAAGGCGTAGCCTCTCCGTGAAAACACCAATTAATGTATCCCGGGAGAAATCCTATACAGATTAAATGTTCGAACACAATTTCACGCATATGCCAAGAGATATTACCACACTTCAAACACGGACATAGTATCATATCATCCTCACTTGCATTCTTAAATGCAAAATTAAGAAATCATTCTACTCCCTCTTGGTACTCTTGACTTAACCTCGACTTTTGCATCCAACTCTTATCCATTTATAACTTGCTACATTATACACCAATAAAAAAAAATTAGATGTCTATACACTATACACCAATAGCATTTATTTTTACTATAGATTAGGAGTGTAAACGAGTAAAGGTACTCATGAGTTACTCGAGCTTGACTCGACAGTTTTCAAGTTGAGCTCGAGCTACCTAAATAATGAGTCGAGCCAGCTTCAAGTATTTTAACAGTGGTTCAAATGGCTTTTAATCTAATTAGTCATGAACAACACGAAAAAAATACAACTGCACATTCAACAATGCGGTTCATGTGCGAACAATGCAATTCAACTACATATTAACTAACATCATGGAGCAACATTTCATCAGCAATCAAGTTCACTTGTAGGTAAAAGAAGAAAGCATCAACTACATATTAATTAACATGCAAAACTTAAGACCAAAATCATAGAATTAAAAATTTTGAATATCATTGTATTAAATACTAACTCATTATATATATATAAAGAGAGTATTGTTATATCTAAAAGGTTTTTTTTTTTTGTACTCCATAGATCTCATACTTGACTGAATTTTTTAATAATAAGAAATTAATAAAACAAATTACTTCAACTATGAAAAATATTAGAATATGGATCAAATATAGTTACATTATATAATATGAAATATATAGTAAGTTTTTTTCTTTTTTGAGGAAGAAATATATAGTAAGTTGAATAATGCAAAAAAACGTAGTGTCATAGTGGCACATGATAGGTAAGGGCAAAATCTAACAATAATTGTGATTAAATGACAAGAAATATAAAGTATATATGCAAATTGTGACAAATTATTCGAGAGAACCAATTTTTTTCTAGCAAAAAAGATCAATTATTAACAAATGTCAAACAACATTGAGATTACTTGTTACAGTAATTTATATATAATATACTGTAGATGCTGAAATTTAAACTTTGTATCTACTAAAGCTTATCTCTTAAAAAAGTTACATAAATCAATTAAACGAAAACTCCGAGTCACACGTAATATTATAAATTAAACTTTATTTTTTTTTCACAAATTGTTAATTATTTCCACAATTCAATTTCAAAACTCTACCACATTCAGATTTCTAATGTTTCCCGATATTTGGAAGAAATATTTTTTTATGGTTAGAAAGCAAAACTTACAAAAATAATTGGAAGAAATATTATTAAAATGTAGTTGAAATGTCATGATACTATCATATAACCATACGAAAAAAACTCAATAAAGGACATTTTAAAGATTTTGTTTAATTCGAATAGACCAAAAAGCTAAGGTAAACAACTTTTTTTGGCAACTACTAGGTAAAAATCTATTTACTCCCATTACTTTTAAACTACAATCAGTGTCATTTTTGCTTCCAAAATTTAGTAACTTTTATGTATTACCACATAATATTAGGTTTTTATCCTATGTTTATTTTGTCCGTAGGTGTAAAGTTTTATATATATAGATTGACCCCAATGTTCTTTATAATTAGACCAAGACCCTAAGATCTTCACCATACCAAAAATTGTCTTAACCACCATAAAGACAATAACATAGCGGAACAAAATAAATATGTTACAGGGACATAGGTGAGACTAAATTATAATTGCAAAGATGAGACATTAAAAATATAAATTAAAATGTTATCTTAAATATAGGTTATAAATTTTCTTTCCATATTTTTAAATTTGAGCTAATTTATTATGATACATAAATGTTTCATATTGCCTTTTATTTTTTTCAACTTTAAGAGAAAGAGGAAGAGGACAAAAGGCAACTAATGTTAGTGCCATACTTATACACATTTTTACTGTAACCATATGACAGTAAATAGTTAGCTTTTTAAGCTTTAGAATTATTTTTTTAGATTGATTTGTAGGTAAAAAATGAACAACTAAAGTGCCACTTTCAATAAAATGATAAAAGGAACAACATATTACCTGTTCATGAGACCCTGGTGTTTCCAATACTCCACCTGTTCCAGCTAGTGATGAAGCTTGCTTAGGCTGTGGGGAGTGGAAATTTGAAATCACTCCCACCTAAAAGAAAATGTTATTGTCATTAGACTCGTGAATGCTAATATGACCCTAGGCATTGAATAATGTAAGCATCAGATAAGGCAACTACAATTAAGATTGGTACCTACTCATTAAGACCTTGTATGTGAGTGTAGAAAATCCTTGGTAGATGAAGCTGGTGGAGGCTTTCTCATACGCATTGTTACCCGCATAGTGTTTGAAGTGGCTTCTTCCTAGAACTCAACTTCTGTGCCCTGAGTCCTTACTGTTCAAACATTTGAAGATATAAAGTGCCATGAATGTTGTTTTTTCAAGGTTTTCTTAGTTGCAGGCTTAAAAAATTTCTGTTACATAAAAATGCAACATGCTGTAGACAGATTGCAACAGTAGCATAACTACAACATTCACGTTCAGCTTCAGCAAGTGGATACTCAAGTTTCCTAAGCTTAGTATTACGCGGCTCAAAATAGAAATGCTCACTTGATTGCTTTCTCAGTAATAGTTCACCCTACTAGAAGTTGCTTCTTTCACAATATCTAATAAACTTTCTAAGCAACCAATGATTTGAATAACAAAAAATACTTTGGATGAACAGAATATGTTTCTGGAAAGAATTTGATATAATTTCAATTCACGGAGAGAAAATCATTTCGTATACTGACGTGGAAGCTTTTTGTTATAAATGGAAAGCGATTTACTACCATTTTAGACCTTGAAACTCTTGCATATCTTGTGGGATTTAGCACAAGATCTAGGTTTAAATTATGATATAATTATGAGCCAAGACAAGTTTTGTTTAAGAATCATGTCCAATCAAATTACTAAACCCAATCCCCTTCCCCTATCCCGAATCGATGAGATAGCATGAACATTAAGTAGAGTAGGCAATGCAACAATTACAAACATATAATTTGCTATTACTAAGTGTTGGATTATGCCCTTAGAACCATTCATTAGATGATTGACTTTGGCATTTTTATGTATCATGACATTTTTATTTATAGTTCATTATTATATTTGTCTTATAACTGCGTAATATAATCTTATATGATAATGTCCTTAGAATAGTAATAACACACTATTCTTAAAATATCCCTAGTCAAGTATTATTGTGAACAAGGATAACAATAATACGATAAGACTAGTATGTGGTTGACTGATGACCATTGTCATGGATATAGGATATCAAGTCATCACATAGGTACATGTTAGAGAACTATGTACTGGATCGACCCTCCATGAGAACGCTACATGGATTGTTATATGAGTGTCATAAGCGATTCTCATAGTGATGATGGTGTATGTGATCCTTTGACTTGAGATCATCAGAGATCCCAACATAGAGAATTGCATACTTTAATGCTGCTAGATGTCATTCGTAACAGGATGGACTATAAAGGTAGTAATTGGGTATGCCTTGATCTATGTAGAGGGATGTTGAGTGATCAAGATAGGATTTATCCCTCTTATATAACAAGAGTGATGTCTTGGGCCCTTTGATAGAGTGAGACTAAAATGCATGGCCGTGCTCAAATAAGTGAATATGAGATATTGATTTTATTTGTTTAATTAGTCTACTCAGGAATCAAGAAACGCTGATTAGACTATACAAGTGTGACACATTCCATGACTTGTGTCTAATCAAGACATCAAAGGATAAAGGGATTAGACTACACGGTAACATCTATCACGAGTAAGGTTATGTCGAGTCATTGACATTCTCGTTACATGGGTAGCAATGATGTGTTGCTAGATACCGCTCATTGCCTGTGACAATTTTGTCATTGCCATTGTTTTGAGAACCTATTGGGTCGCACACTTAGAACGGATCAATGAGGAGCTTAATTAATCCTATTCTGAATTGGATTAAGGATATAACTAATCCTATTCTGAATTGGATTAGGGATATAACTAATCCTATTCTAAGTAGGATTAGAGTTCTGTTTGGCAGTAAATTTTAGGGTAAAATTTACTGCCTATAAAAGGATGTTTTCTGAAACATAGCCACACAACAATTAGAAAACAGAAAAGTATTCTTTTAATCGAAGCTAGCAGTTCGGTTAAAAGAATCAAAACGCTCCTTAAGGCATCTGATCGTGAGACGTTCAAGAGTCGTAAGATCCGTTCGTGTGGATACCATAGAGGCAGGAACGAAAAGTTGCTGCTTGTGATTCGACCAAAGACAGAAAAAGCAGAGAAAACGTTAGGTAAAATCTCGAAACCCTAATCAGGCAACCCTCCGAATCGATCCTGGTGGAGGCCGAATGTTTTATTTCCGCTGCGTGTTTGTTTCGGTCTCCTTCACTAAGAAGATAGAATAGAATTTTCAGAAAGCAAAAGGAAAGAGTGATACCAGAGCAGAGCAGAGCAGATGAAAAGAGAGGATATGGAAGCTGCTGTGGCGTTCGTGAGACAGGACTCAGTTCAGAGATCTTCTTCAGTTCACAAATCTCAGGTGCGAAAATGAAAATGGGATTGGGATTTAAGGTTTAGAAACAAAAATTATGAAAATGGAAATCTCAGGTGCGAAAATGAAAATGGGATTGGGATTTTAGGTTTAGAAAACGAGGAAATGGGATTGGGATTTAGAAACAAAGGTTTAGAAACGTAAACGGAGAAGGTTTAGCAACAGAGTTGCTGTAGCAGCTCAAAAAATTTAGAATAAATATTTTTATTTTTTTTTATTTTAAAACATTGCGGCGTTTCTTTCTTAGAAATGCTGCTATTTGATTAACTTAACGGCGTTTATATGGACAAACGCCCCCATTTGCTGAAATTTACGGCGTTTTAACAAAAAAACGCCGCAAGCCAATAAAAACACGGTATTTAGCAGCGTTTTATACGAAACGCCACTAAATAAGTGCCGCAAAAACCTATTTTTGCTGTAGTGATCGCGTATCATATCGTATTGTAAGACACGTTAAATAATTTTAAAATTATTTACAAATAGCATACATACATATAAATTAAATACAAAATATTATACATATTAATAAGATTGAGTATGTGATATAAATAAAAAAAATGATTGATTTTCAAATTCTTAACATGTTTATTAATAGTATTTTAAATATATTTTTTTCATATTAATTTACTTAATAAAAGTTAAATTTTTCTTATATTTAAGTTGAAAATATGTGAAGAATATATTGTTAAGTTTTTTTTTTAGTTTAAAAAAGTATTAAAATCGCATTTTGCGCTAATTGGGTCTTATCAATATATCGCATATTGTTGTGCAATGTAACTGTAACCTACTACAAACAATTAACCAATAATATGCATCAACAAAAATAATGGAATATAATAATATATAAGTACACGTAATTTACGTGGTTTGGTTATAAGCTTACGTTCATAGGCGAAGATGATAAAAAATTTTACTATAATAATAATATGAAGATTACAAGAGTTTTGACACTCAATCTCACAATACACTTTCAAAACCCTGAGAACAATAGCTCTCGAATAACCCAAGTCTCTTTTCTTACTTTGCTTTATTGGTTAAGTCACGCTTTCACAATGCACCAAACTATCCATTTTATAGTTGTGAATAGGCGCTTCAAAATAAAAGCAAGCAAAATTCCTTCAACCTCAAGAAAACCTCCTACTGGTTCAATTAGGAGATTGCCGTCTTGCTTATTCTTCAAAGTTACGAAAAGATTTTATTGATTGTTTAGGGAGGCACTGACTCGGTTCTCTTTTGGCAATTGGCTTGTCATCTTTTTCAAGTCACACTTAACATATAAAGTATCTAAGTGTATTGGTATATTGTGTAAGATGCATCGATTCACATGATATCTTTAATACGTCATTGGTTCATCGATTCACGTGATATCTTTAGATGCGTCATTGGTTCATGATAAAATTGATTTTATAAATATACATCGATTTTATAATGAATTGAATAATATCGTACAATATTACAATATTGATTGAACTATGCTGCGATTCACCAACAATATTTGGTTTAACCAGCTTCTCATTTAGACACCAAAATACGTATGTACCAAATTAAACAAACTCATTTGGATCATCTCCTAGTTCAGAAACGCCATATAAGAACAGCAAAAATAAATCTCCAATCCACTTCAAAATTGAATCTGTGATTGCGCCCAACAAAAGAACTCGTTCCAATACTGAGAAGGAATCAGGCACTTCCAAATTTCTTATGATTCTACGTATTCTCGCTTTGACTCGATTGTCACATAACATTCAGCCACTATAATGATATTGACTCTAATGAAATTGAAAACATAAGTGAGATTAGTTACTATAAGGGTAAAATTAAAATTGGTGGTGAAATTGCAACAGCGAGATATAGTGTAGTGAAAAGAGAAAATAACTATTAAAAACATTATATTAAAATTTGTATAAAATAAAATTCATAGATTAATAAATAATTTAAATTTTTTAAAAATATTTTTATAAAATAATATTTTTTTAATAAATTAAAAACTATTAAAATTATTTTTATATCAAATAATACATTTACTATTAAATATTTAAAAATTACTTTTTGTATATTTTAATAGTATTTCACTTTCTAAAATTTAATTTCATAAATAAAGATGCATTTTTATATTAAAATAATTTATTTAAGATTTTAAATAACAAAAAAATTAATAATTATTTATCGTAGATATAAAATAATATATTTATACATGAATATTATTAATTTGTATTATTAAAATTACTAAAACATAAAAAATAATAAGATGAAAAAAATAAAACAAAAAATAAGTTAAAAAACTCAAAATAAAAAAACTAAAATAACGAAAAACGAGCATGAAAAAAAAAAGGATGTAAGAGGGGTAAGAAAAGGTCTGATTGCTCATGGAGGTGTATCACGGTGGGAGACTCTCACCGTGCCGCAACCGATGTGACCCAAATACATCTTTCGGCATGGTTAGGGCAAAAAATACCCCAACCGTGCCTCTATGAGGGTTCGTCTGATTCCAAACAGACACTAAGTGCACTGATTGGGTGCAACAGCACTATACAAAATTTACACAATCATATGCATTCATAAGATGAATAGGAGGAATTATGCAGAATAAGGAGGAAAAAAATAAACAAGAAAAAAAACATAATAGCTAGAAAATTAAAACGGAACATGGATTGCAAATTAAATAGTTTATTTTACATTGCACACTTTTTTCTTCATACTTTTCACATGGTAGAATAAGATACAATGCATCAAATATCGTCAGAAACCATCACCGGAGAGCAATCCAGGTCTCTCTTATTATTACATATTATACAAAGTTTTATTTATTTGCCATACATACATACATACCATCGGAGCCAATCTTTGAATTCATTAAACATAGGCATGCAAGCACAGTAAAGCTAGATACCAAGGATCGTCTTCAAATGGGTATTGGATCTACGAACAATGCACGGACGTCATCTTTCACATATTCAGGAAATGTGTATCCATCTCCATGCCTGTAAAAAAAATATGTAACTCGAGCAAAGTTTAAAATTCGTAAGAGGAGATCTCGTCGGACTGCAGTTGGTCTCATATATTCGTCATTCATGTCCTTCCATGCATCTTCAACCATTTTCTCCAAGTCTTCAACTGCAGCCTTCTCTGAGAGCTTGTGCTGCTCCATGTAGCATTCAACACCAGAAGGGCAATGGCCTCTCTGTCGCTCGAACTTGGATTTGAATGAGAGATACGCAAATTATTAATTAGAATAATTAAAAACCCAACTTATTTATCGAGATCTTTTTTCTTAATTGATTTAATCCAAGTTATCATACCTCATGTGTACTTATGTCATTAATGAGACGACCTATACCATCTACAGCCTTCATAATTCCAGGATCCTTTTGCAGCCACTCAAATGCCTCCAACCTTGCAATCGACCCCATTGCCATAAACGATAATGTTGTTAATGATTGGCAAGTGCTTGTCTTCATTGCAACGCTCATATACTCCTCGAACGTTGGTACATAACCATCATGGTACCATTTCACCTCAGCTTGATAGTTTGTTAGTAATCCAATTAACTATATAAATTATACCACCAATTAGAATGAAAAAAAAAAAAACCCCACGTTAGAATATAAGAAGCATAGGGGAAAAGTAAGCTTGCTAATAAATCTTACGGTATCTTTTGCATGAGGGACGCCATAGGATGTTCCTTCCTTTCTAGCCTCCTCATCAATTTCTCCGAAAACGTCTAGTACAGCCTTGCAAATAACTTTGGTGTAGCCTTGCAACTCATCAAGAGCACCAATCTCCCATCTGAAAATAAAATGTATGCTTGCATGAGTGTTGGCACCAACTTTTTTTTGGATGCAAGCACAAGTCTCTTAATCTGTTTTATAATCTAAGACTAATCATGTTTAAGCCAGAAGTGATAAAACGGTAAAGCTTTCTCAACAGTAACAACTTCAGGATTCTATCCTAGTCTAAATGCTTAGAGAAGGAGTCTCACTTCCATTTCTTTCAATTACTTGTTGGTATTGGTGACCTACTCTTGAGTCTAGTCTTCGGAAGAAAACTAAGCACAGCTTTATAAGAACTAGAAAGATCTGATTACCTCTTTAATGCATTTATAAAACATTGATGTTCTTGAGGTGTCCCATACGCATCAAATGTGTCATCTATAATTGATGCAAGCACAATCGCCTTGGTATGAATTACCCGCCAACGTGTATAGCAAGGCTCAAAATACAGTGAATTTATCCAAGTGTAAAGCTCCACATATCTCTCCCTCGCATAAAAAAGTTCAGATGAGAAGCCATAGTTTTTCCAGAACCTGCAATAAAAGTCATCAAAAAATCTATCCACGAGATTTTGCCATGAGTCAAAATCCTTTCTTTTGTACCTCGCGATATGGCTTATCTCTTGTTGGTGAAGTAGCTGCAGTCGATTAAAATCTAATTTTGCAAACATGAGTAAAGTTTCATTTCTAGACTCTTCCCCCTCGTAGAAAGAGATATAGTTCCTCGCTGCTAGCCTTGGAGGGCATTTGTTTAATGGTTGATCAAGGGCATTTGTTATTTGCTTTTGAAGATGAGGGCTTGACTTCATTGCCAAAGACTTCAAATTAGCCTTGGTGAATGCAAGGGCTTCCTCTAATATGCTCTCTCCATGACCTCTTAGATTTGCAGCTTCATACATGCTTAGCATTCCCCTAGCATCTTCAATTACAGTTTCCTTCCATTTACCATCACTGCCCTTGAACTTATCAAACACACCTGATTCACAAGTCATTACCCTTTTGTTATGGGCCATTTTCATGAAGCATGACTCTCCCTAATTCTTAAGCTTTGTTTCATTATCCATCGTGTTAGTTGGAGAAGAAAAAAATATGGCGTAATGTTTATTTATTTAATTTTTTATGTATGAACCAAGTGCCTCATATATCGATGAAAAATGTTTGAAAAATAATAGAAACTAAACCTCCCTTTGTTTAGAAAAAATTTCGCTTTTTGCGAATAATTTTCGAAATATATTATTATTTTGTTTAATTTAACAATTGGATTTTATATTCCAATAATATATATCATGCATGCCAAAATTAAATTGATTGAAAGAACATAATTATATTTCGTCAATATAAACAAATTTAAACTTTAAATATATATTCTAAAATAGGAAATACTCGGTCATATGATATATAGATCAAATTGGCTTAAAAATTTACATGTATGACAAGTATTCCAATTGATTTCTTGAAATATTAATTTAAAAAAATATGAAACAGTGTATATATATCGGATTATTATCTAATATATTATTAGTAAAATTTTTAACTACACAAATAAAATTAAAATAATAACAAATACTTTTAACAGAATATAAAAAATAAATAAAATAGAGTTTGTATCATCATGTCACTCCCACTAGTGAAGTCTAAAAATTTCAAAAATAATATATATATATATATATATATATATAGACACACACGCTATCTCATAAGTGGATAGGCTTTAAGGTCCATCCATTGGGAGAGTTTGGGAAAAAAAATTGAAACCTGTTTAAATTTTGAATCGGATCTTAAGACATGAAACGTAAAGTTTAAAATTCATCCAGTTCAATTCAATCTGATTAATAAATATAAATTAGACTGAAACTGAATTTTCCTCATCAGCACCACTTGGCTGTAGTCTTAAATTCGGTAATTCTCCGGTTGCAATGGAGAGCCACGTGAGGGGCAAGGGTCCAATGAGCAACTGGACACTATAATGAGATGAAATTAAGTTTTCACTTTTGTCATTTAATTTAATAAGTTTTAATATTTATTTATTAAATTATTATTTTTAAAAGTTTTTAAATTATTCAGTTTTGTTTATTCTTTTATTTTTCTTTTTACCCTTAATATTTTAGTTTTTGCATTTTGTAATTTTTTGTTTTGAAATTTTTTACTATGCATTTATTTAAAATATAAATACTTTACATATGTAAAAATTAATATATTATTATTATTTTTTCTTAAAATCTTAAATATATTATTTTGATATAAAACAACTTGTCATTATTTATTAAATAAAACTTTAAAAATTTCAAATGTTAAATAATATTTAAATATACATAAAATAACTTTAAATTTTTAATACCAAAATAATTGTTTCATACAAAAATTAGTTTAGCATTTTTTAATTTATTAAAATTCATTATTTAATATAACATAGCTTCAATAATTTTAATTATTTAATAATTTCACAAATATTTAATACATATTATATAAATTTTAATTTAATATCTTTAATGGTAATTTTTTCACACCATAGTTTATCTCACTTTCAGCACTGCGTTTGTATCCAAACATAATTTCATCTTTATTCTATTCAATCTCATCGTTACAGTAATTAATTTTAGCATCACTGTTGTTTTTAATTTTATCAGAACTAACCTCACTATGTATCCAAATAGGTTGAGAATCATCTGATAAAAATCAGTTCAAAAATCTGAAACTCAAAAAGAGTAAGAAAGAAAAAAAAAAGCACCAGAAGTAAGAGAGAAAAAATAAAAAAATTAATAGAATAAGAATTAATAATGAAAATAAATGTTGAATTGGTTTTTTATTATGAAAAGAGGTTTAAGGTTAAGAGAGGTTATTTCATTTCTAAAATCAAGGCAAACCGTCCATCTATTTTGAGACTTACGGATTTAGATTCATTGTATTTTCACATGTTAATTTTTGAAATTACAGGTCACCTACTAAAAAGGATCCTAGTGATTCAAACAAAAGTACATGAGTTGGAATTTTTCAAATCAAGCTTTTACGTGGGGTCTTTGGATTTCATTTTAAAGATAAGGTCAGATAATGTTTTAGGTTCAAATTTATGAATAGGAACGGATTTATATATCGAGTATGTATAGAGAAATATAAATGTGATGTTAATATTAGAGATAGATCAGCCAATGAGGCCTTGGCTTAGTGGCAAGGAGGAGGCCCTGAGACTTTGAAGTCTTAGGTTCGAGTCTCACCGAATGTGAGTTCGAGTAAGTTTATTTATTATTTGTTTAGTTGGTTATTATCATTTGTATTTATCAATTTATCAAGTTACTAGTTCATCTAGTGTAACATGCTAATTGTGATTGCAACATTGAATGAGAATGTACTACTCAAAAAAAATATTAGAGATAGATCAAATTCGAACTAACTCAAATTATAAATAATTTTAGTACAAATTCATAAGACATCATTATTTATATATTTTAAGAAGAAGTACTATTAAATTATATTTTCAAGGAAAGTATAAGAATAATATATTACTAATTTATTTTTTGACAGGAACTAATTGATTTTCATTGAGTGTTGACACCAAACAGCTTTAACACTATGTTTAGATAGACATTAATAAAAGAAAAGAATGGAAAGGAAAGAAATATAAATTAAAAGAAAGGAAAGAAAAGGGTATATGTACTCTTTATTTGGATTAAAATTTATAAAGGAAAGGAAGGTAATCCTGACAACCCTTATTTGATTAAGCAATAGAAAGTAAAAGAAATGATTCATTATAATTTTTTTTTCAATTATAACCTTTTTGGTTTTAAATTTTATAATATAATAAGGTTAAATTTAATATTTTATCTGTTAAAATTTTTTTCAAGTTTCTTTTCTTGCTTGTTTACCCCAGATTTGTGAAATCCCAATTTACATGTAAATTTCCTCATGTTTGTAAAGTATTTCAGTTGAAAAGAATTAAATAAATATGAGAATTATGAAGTATGAATGATGTGTGGAACATGGAAGGAATAATGAGATTAAAAGTCAAATAGTCAAGAAAATAAATTCTGATATTGTAAGATTAATTGAAGCATGAGAAAAGATTAAATGTCAGATTTATAGTAATTAAAGACATGTGGCATATGAGGGAAGAAGGATGATTAAATGGTCAACTGTCAAAAGGTCAAGGGCTGAGATGAAAAAGGGATTAAGATGCATTTAATGAAATGTGCATAGTCATCATCATCTTTATCCCAATTTGGCAGCCACGTTCAGGTCCTCTCATTCCCTCCATTTTCCTAAGTTTCCTTCCATAGTTACCTTGACAAACACCCTTATCCAGTCATTGATTCATTAAGCTTGTTGAACGAAAAACGATCCTCATCACTAGCTCTACTCATGCCTTTAATATGAAGAGCTGAATCAAAGGGATTAAGGAGATCTAAATTGCTATTATTTTGGTGACTAGCAAAGGTAAGAGATTTAAATGGTTTTAGCTGAATTTGGCCATGGTTTGGAGTTTTATGGAGTTGGTATAACATGTTTATAATGTTTTCTTAAAGGTTTCACTATGATGATGTTACAGCTTTGAAGAAGTGAAAGGCTAGGGTTGATGCAACCAAGCTCGAGGATTATTGGCAATCGAGGTAAAGAATTTATGTAACGGACGTAGGGTGACTATGTCCGCAAGTTTTTAAGTATTTTGGGATGAAGTACTAGCTGTTTTAAGTGCAGGAAAAGTAAATTTCGAGCTTTACTCCTAGTTACCAAAATGCTAGGAGCAGCTGACTGCCTAAAGTAACAGCCACCTGCTTAGAGACAACCAAAGCGTAGATTTTCGAAAACCGAGACAAACCAGTCGACTGCTATACAAGCTAGTCGAGTGCTATTTTCCAGTATGCATTCTGTTTCAAAACAGTCGACTGCTATATGGGACAGTCGACTACTTTTACTTAAAAAGCATTCTGTTTCAAAACCAGCCGACTGCCTTGTTTTCAGAAGCATTCTGTTTGCGAAAACAGTCGACTGCTATATAACCAGTCGACTACCATTTCTTGAAAAGCATTCTGTTTCAAAACCAGTCGACTGCTATGTTGGACCAGTCGACTACCCCATGAGTTTTCAGAAAAGAAAATATCGAAATTTTAAAAGAAAATAATTTCGATAAATGAAAATATGAGATAGCAGCCGACTGCCCTGTGAGGCCAGTTAACTGCTCTGTTTGAAAAGAGGTTTTAAAACCTATTTCAAGAAAGTATAAATGTCATAGCAAATAGCTATATGAAAAATATTTTGAGACTATGAAGTACTTAATGACTATGCACTTCTGTATATGTTCATAGCTGAGGAGCTCTAGTCCAGCCCTCAGTGCCACAGATGACACCTGACTAGTGTTCATTGTGGCCACCGACATTTGGCCAAATTGTCTCTGAAATATGATTAGCTAGGGGAAGATTCCTGGCTCCTACGGGAGTAGGCCACATGTTATTCAGTGCATAATTCTGTTAAATTGCGAATAGTCCCTCTGTTATTTGAAAGCTATATGATGTATGTTGAAGAAAGAATATGATGCATGTTTTAAAGAAAGTATATGATGCATGTTTTAAAGAAAGTATATGATGTATGTGTGCATATGCTCTTTGAAAGAAGTATATGATTCACTTGATTTATAAGCATATGCTATTATGAAATTATATATATATTTCATGAAAGTGTACGAATATGCTTTATAATGATTTTACATGACATTATAGAGCCAAGTAGGAAAACTACATATAGAGGCATAGTACGTTCTTTTACATATATTTCTTACTGAGCGTAAACTCACTCCTTTACAACTATTTTTCAAACTATCTAAAGTGATCCCTCGCTCTCGATAGAAGAGCCTACTAGAGGATCTTGAAAGTTTACTTTCGAGATACGCTTCCCAATTATTATTGAAGATATATGTATGAAATCATGTAAAGTGAATTGTATTTCAGCTATTGTACAATACAACGCTATAATGATGTATATAATCATGTGGGGATATAGGTTATGTAAGTATAGGAGATCCTGATGAAATGGAAGTATGTATATATAAAAATATATTTCATAAGAAAATTTATATCATCCTAAAAAATGATAATGGATAAAGTATAAAAAGAAAAAAAAAATGACATTGACGAACAGTCTAACCACACAAATGTAGATTAAGGATTTATATGTAAATGGATAGAAATGAGAATGTCACAAGATTAAAGTTTTAAAAAAAACTGAGTAAGTTAAAGGAAAGCAAGAGGTGCCCACTCCCTCTTTCTTTTCTAAACTAAAATATTTTCCCAACCAAGGAAAAAGTTTTTAATATTCTCCTGTTTTACTTAGCTTTTCTTCTTTTTCTTTTCCTTTCTTTTCCTTTTCTTTTTCCACCTCCAATCCAAATATAGGGTAAGAGTTTTATAACATAGATATGACAAAATCTTGCAGTATATGAATATCTTCTTGGGCAAAAATGGGCAACAAAGGTAATTAATAGGATTGGTTTTGGTGATGAAAGACATCTGGAAGTATATGTAACAAGATTTTGACGGGCATAATATCTTACCACATAATATTTTAAAACCATGTTGGCGAAATACTCGGAAGACAACGGAAGTGGAGTTCAAGTCAGACTCATTTCCCATAACAAGATTTTGATGGGAATAAAAAATCCTTTCCAAATGCTTTTCAATGTCTGTTTCAAAGTGGTATGAAACACCGAGGCGAAGCAGTGAATCTATGAATACAAGATTCTGAACTGGATCAGCTGCGGAAGCCATAAGCATCTCCTTCACAGTCTCTTTCACCGCCTCTATCTCTTTCGTTGATGAATCAAATACCTTGGAAATACAAATCTAAAATTAATGACTGCAATTCTGCAAACCATAAATAAACAAATAAAGAAATACATAAACAAAGAAAATACCGAGTCACTTGAGGAAAGGGATGGGAAATGATCTTTCCATATATTTTCTGGGAATTTTGCCATCGGACGGATAATGCTGCACTCTGCTTTGGAGGCCATTTTCAGCACACAGATCTTAATTTGCTATGCTTCGGCTTCGAACCCCAATCCAAACCCAAATTTATAGACACTTGACAACCCATTTGCGTTTAATATTTTTCAATTTTTTTATATGGAAAATAGTTTTTCCCACTGGCAATGTTTAATCAAAGATTTTTGTTTTTATCGGAAGTCTAATCAAAGATTTTTGACCCATTTTTTCTTGTCAAAACTTATGTGGAAAATTTCAAATTATGCTATGGAACAGTAAGATACAATCATTGGTCCCTCCATGTGATATACCCGCGTGTTTTTGGTGGGATTTTTGAAAATATATAATATACGAGTTTATATATATATATATATATATATATATGTGAGGAGGAATTTAATTATATATGTGTAAAATAAATTTAATTTTACATACTTTCATATCTCTTTATATGATTTATAATTTTTTAATCCGACCGTTGAATTTTATGTTCTATTCACATAGATCATGCATACCAAATTTCAAATTAATCGAATACGTCTAACTATTTCAGCACACAGATCTTAATTTGCTATGCTTGGGCTTCGAACCCCAATCCAAACCCAAATTTATAGACACTTGACAACCCATTTGCGCTTAATATTTTTCAATATTTTTATATGAAAAATAGTTTTTCCCACTGGCAATGTCTAATCAAAGATTTTTGTTTTTATCAAAAGTCTAATTAAAAATTTTTGACCCATTTTTTCTTGTCAAAACTTATGTGGAAAATTTCAAATTATGCTATGGAACAGTCAGATACAATCATTGGTCCCTCCATGTGATATACCCGCGTGTTCTTGGTGGGATCTTTGAAAATATATAATATACGAGTTTTTATATATATATATATATATATATATATATATATATATATATATGAGGAGGGATCTAATTATACATGTGTAAAACAAATTTAGTTTTACATACTTTCATATCTCTTTATATGATTTATAATTTTTTAATCCGACCGTTGAATTTTATGTTCTATTCACATAGATCATGCATGCCAAATTTCAAATTAATCGAATACGTCTAACTATTTAGTTCATAAAATAAAATTTCAACCATTGATATATATTGAAAAAAATACTATTCTCGATTAAAATGATAGAAATAACAGATTGATTCAAAAATTTACATACATAATAAATGAGTAGATTGTTAAATCCAACGATTGATTTGCAAAAATATTAATCTTATATGAAGATATAAAACTGTGTAAAACAAATTTGTTTTACACATGTGTAAGTGGATCCCTACTATATATATATAAGATTTATTAACAGTGTATAATTTTTATATACTTTTAGTCAATTATAAAATGAAATCTCATTAATAAGTAAAGTTTAAAATTATATAGGCCCTTTAAAATAAATTTAAAAACTTTGTTAATAATTATTTTTAAAAACCTCTATATGAGATGTTATCCCATAGTTAACTGATAGTATATAAAAATTAAACATTGTTAGTGCATCATATATAAACTGATAATATATTATGAAATTATATATATATATATATATATATATATAGTATGGAAAAATTAATAATTTTTTATATTAGGGGTCAAAAAGTAAATTTCATATTTATTTATACACATTTTAATTTAATAATTTTTATTACAAATATAACTTTAACTCTGGAGTTTGGAAAAAAATTATTATGCCTTTCTATTGATTTTTTATTTAATGTTCTTAACTTCATTTTAATTTTGATTTGTTTCTTATTGAAATTATTTTTTCATTTTAATATCACACTTTTCGCCTATAGTTTTTCTTCTTAATTACTTCTATAATACCAATCTAATTTATAAATGTCTAGTTTGTTATACTTTATGTAATAATTATTTTGTACGTAGTTAGTTATTTGATATATGCATGGCAATTCGCGTTCATGTTAATTATGTTAATGTCATGTAAAACATGAAAATTGGTGTGTTAAAATTCGTGTTTACGTGCCAAATAAATTAAAATGAGTTTTTTTGCTTTTCCTAAATTCATATACAATTTTTGCCAAATTTTAGCCTATATCACATTCGTCTTTTTTTTTGTATTATTTTTGTATTGTAAAATCTTATCATGTCTAAGATTGATAGGTCTAATTTGATTGTACATATGTAATAAAAGAAACAAAAAAAATTATTTATATGATCAATTTAATTGCATTATTTTTTAACATTTTTATTAGCACAAGAGAAAAGAATTTATGTAACACCGTTGATGTAATCATTGAGATAATTTTTTATTAGAAATAAATTGTAAAAATATTTATTTTTTTTAAAAAATTACATTATACTATATATAGAATATTTTCTTTTATATTTAAATCTGTCCATATTGTATTAAGTAACAAAATATTATATAAAAATATAATATTGACGCCACTAATACAAGTTCCTAACTACACCATTGGTACCTTTGCCTACTTTAATTATCGAAAAGGTTTAATCATCAAAAAAGTTAATTAGAACTTTAAAAATTAATAGAAAGGAAATAAGAATGATCATTTTATCCTTAACGAATTTTTGAAAAAGAAACCCATCTCATTCCTTCACTTTTTTTTTTCTATTTCGACTTTAGTGTTTCCCATTATTTGGGGTTTACATCTAACAACTCCTCATTACTCTACATTTCCTCTTTTTACGGGCTATTATGTGCCTTAAAGCAAGAGAAAGAAGTAAAAAATCCAGAAAAATATGGAGAAACTAGTCTAGATGAATGAGGCATAAATTCTAGGCATTCGATGTCGAGAAAGAGGCAATCAATTATTTATAGGAATCAAACTATAAAAAATATGTATGTTTGTTGACTTCTATATGTACATCCTAGATTTAGAGTTCGGATGGTTCTTTAGTTTATGAAGCTAATGCAAGGAATTCGAATACCTATTCAGACAAACTTTTGTTCAGAGAAAATGGATAAATATTAACTAGAGGTGACAAATGGGTGGGTCGGGTTTGGGTTGGGTTATTTTGGATCGGATCATTTCGGGTTTGGATCATTTCGGGTTCGGATATAGTTGGGTTTGGATCAATTTGGGTTCGAATTAGATCGAATTTGGGTCGTTAACTTTTTTAGTCAATTCAGGTTGGTCGGATTTGGATTCAGGTCGATTGGATAGGTTTATCGGGTTAAGCCTTAGTCATCTCGATATGATTTATCTAGTACGAAAATCAACTAAAACTATATTTCTAAGAATTACAAAACTCATGAAAATAAAATTTTCTTCTTACATGACCCATAGTAAAATTGAAATTGAAATAATCAAAATATTTAATAATCCGTATGATAGTTTTCTTTATAATATATTTACCAATATTTATAAATTAATTACATTTTTTATTTTATTTTTATTTTCTATAATAATTAATAACTTTTATGAATCAAAGTGATTTAATAATTCCTACTAAATATCATAAAACAGTACTATATATCTCTTTAATTTATCTTGATTTTTTATAGAATAATTGGAGACATTAAATGTAGGTAATATAGCTTTTGTACTCTATTGTAGATTAGACGTTAAATAATTATACATTATGTTCAAATGAATATATAACACTCATGTTTGGGTTAATTTAGATTCGGATCAATTTGGATTCGGGTCAATTTGGATTCGGGTCAATTTGGGTTAGTATCAGGTTCGAATCAGGTTAAGTTTGGGTAATCTAAATTCGGATGAATTTGGATTTGGATCAATTTAGATTTGGATCAAGTTGGGTTTGGATCAATGTGAATTTGAATAAATTTGGTTTCGGATCAACTCGGATTCGAATCGGGTTGGATTTGGGTTGTTGACTTTTTTGGTCAAATCGGATCTATCAGGTTTGGATTCGAGTTAATTGAGCAGATTTTTCGGGTCGGGTCAACTTTTGCCACCTCTAATATTAACTATTTGAATTCCCTTAAGGAAGCAATCAAATAACCTTATTTACAAAGTTATAAATTGATATGTACTTTTTGTTTTATATATATGTACATCCAGGATTAAGATATGTTCAATTCTTCAATTTAAGAAACAATGCAAGGAATTCAAATACATTAAAACAGAATTCTAAATGCCTATTCGGACAAGGACTTGTTAAGAGAAGAGAGAAAAATATTAGTTATTCGATTACCTTTTTTAGAGGCAATCAAATAACCTTTTTAAAAAGGTATAAACAGATATGTACATTTTATGTTTAAGATAAGTACATCCTATATGATCATTTTTATTTTTTTTTCAAAAAATAAATTAGGAAATTTGAATTCCTCTATCTAGGCATTTAAATACATGAACAAGACAAAGCTTTGTCTAGAGAATTTGTATATAGCATTTGAATACCATTTGTATATAGCTAGAAACATATATGTACATAAGTGATAGAGATATGTACATCCAATATGTACATATGTACATTTATTTCAATTCTGAAACTAATGTGGAGAATTTGAATGCATTTTCTATGTATTACCCGTGTGTACAATCCGAATTAAAAAAAAAAGGCTTTAAATTGGATAACATGTTAATTTCAAAAGCAAAAAAAAAAAAGATTAATTAAAAGTTTAACAACATATATAGCATAATATTAACGGTAATAGGATAGTCTCCACCAATTCAACATAATATTATGTTTCCATTGATTACTGAGAACATTGGATAATCACCTCAAACATGGTTGGTCCAATTTTCTTGAAGATGCGGGTATCACCAACCTTTAGTTGATTGTCTAAAGCAACATTTTTACAACCTCATGAAAAAGATTTGTTGTTAGCAAGATAGATGTAATGAACATTCCATCTTCTGTTTTCTTGATAAACTAAGTATGTATCTTCATAAAACTAAACAATATAGTGGGAATTCAAATGGCTTTAAGAGGAATTCGACTACTTTAAAGGAGAAAGCTTTATTAAGATACATCAAAATATATTGGCAATTCAAATATCTTTAAACAAGAATTCAAATACCATTGTTTACAAAGAAATAAAAGGATATATATTTTTAATGATTAAAATATGTACATCTTAGATGAAGATATGTTCTTTCTTCGAATTCAGAAAGTAATATGGGGTATTCGAATATCTTAATCTAGGAATTCAAATACCTGATAAGCAACTATCTATTACGAGACTTGAAGATATAGTTGGAATTCGAATAACTTTAAGGATGAATTTGAATACGTATATTTACAAAGCTATAAAACTATTTTTACATTATATGATTCATATATGTGATAACAATAAATTTTGTACATGGTATATAGAGGTTTAATGTCTAAAGGTATGATTAGTAGAGGGACATAATAAAAAGGGGATAAGTAAGACTATAAGTGTAGGGCCAGAAGTGTGCAGCGTAAGTACGTGGGCCTTCCGAAAGGTCGTATCTATCCCAAATTCAAAAAATATCAATATTAGGAGTATAAGTAACCTTTGATAAGCAATTGGTAAGGAAATAGCAAAAAAGACTTGGGACGTGAACTACCGTATGGACATGTATAAGGGCCCCACTGAGCGCACACCCACCTAAAAATATTTGAATCATCATATAATGATGATATATGATTTCAAGTAAGCCATCTAGACCCATAAAATTTTGATTTCGACCTATCTCGAAAAATATGCAACAACCGAAAAATGACGATTTGCTCCATAAATCACATGATCAAGTGTTTAAAATGATCAATATGGTTTGACTTATAAAAGTTAAATGAGTGCAATTAAACCCCAAGTGGAGAAGTCGAACCCCAAAATGTGATAATCATGAATTTTAAGGATAGGAAATCTTGAGGATCAAGAAATCATGAGAGTTAAAAGAACAATATGGATTTGGATTTTAAGAATTATGATTGGAAAATGATTTATAGGATTTAAACTCTTTCATTGAGTACTTTGAAGGAAACCTTATGGCCAATTGGTAGTGTTTTGATTATAATACTTGATCGGAGTATCCAAATGATAAATTGTAAAATTTTTGAAAAGCTAACTTAATTATCTTTCCAACAATATAAGTAAACCTGTTCATGGACCAGATTCGGGCTAAGCTTAGGTAAGGTATTAAGAAAGTAAATGTGTGCCCAAGCTCGACCCAACTCAACCTTTTTTTGAGCTTAATTTTTTGCTTAATTTCGTTCAAGTCTACCCAAATGCTATTAAATTTTTTAAAAATATATAAAAAAATTAAAACACATAACAGTTAATAAGTATAACACAAAAAATTTGAATTAATTTTTACATAAAGACTAAAAGAAACATGTAAATTTAAATTAAAGTATAAAAAAATAATACAAACTCAAAATAAATTGCACAAATAAAACAAAATTAATTAAAAATACATTAGTATAAAAAAAATAAAAAATATAGTAAATGGGCGGGTTAGGCCGGGCTTGGGCTTGAAATGATGAACCCAAGCCCAACCCATTTTTAACAGGCCTTTGTTATTAAGCACAAACCCATTTAACGAGCTGAATATTTTTGTCAAAGCCCTCTAACAAAATGGACGAGCCTACATGTTTGGGTGGGTAACTCGGCCCTTGAACAAGTCTACATATAAGGCTCATATTTTAACTCATTTTTGGGTCAATACCAATAAATTCCTATAGTCACATCACGTGCATGAAATTCCAAAAGTGAGCAATCGGTAAAGAGTCGAGCATAAGTTTTGATAGGCAACTCTGATTTAGGTCATTAAAATTGCATTAGAAAGTTAACTCAAAGACCTTTTTAACCATATATGGCTTATATTTTTATTCACTATGAATTGATCTTGGTGAAATTTTAAGTCGGTTATAAGTATAGCAGAACAATTTGAAATGTGAGTTAAAGTAATGAAAAATGAATTGAGAATTTACTATGAACAGTTATCGTATTCTAATTAGTAATATGAATATGAAAATGAGTAGCATTTGATTTAAAGTATAACATGAAAATTAACCACGCAAAATTCATTTAATTTTATTCATGTAAGATAATTAAATTTTCACCATGTAAACTAAGTTAAATCACAACCAAGTAAATTAGATATAATTCTCACCAACAAAAAAATTCCTAACCAAATGAAATTGTATATACTTTTAAATGAAGAAATTTAGGGCCAATAGAAACTTAGCCAAGTGGGATTTTATGGAGGCTTCATGAAGAAGCCTAATGCATGAAAATTCATGCACGTGACAAGTGAACCGATTTTGCTCTTATAAAATTGGAAAATATCCCACCTAATCCTCCTCTGACTGGTTGGAATTTTGGAAAAAATAAATATCCAATAAAAAGGATAGTATTTAGTCAATTTACTAAGTCTGGTATAAACTAGAAATGGAACAAAAAAAGTCAAGCCCTATGAATGCAAGAAAGATTAATGTTCACAATGCTCACGTGGACAGCCAAGATAGTTGGGTAAATATCCCTCTATTTGAGCTATGTAAATTACTTAAAAAATTAATTAAAATATAAGATTATATGTAAATATTATCAACCTATAAATCCTCCTTTTATTGGCTGGAAATAAAAATCAAAAATATTCTTTAACCGTAAAAAAAGTTGGTTAAACGCAGAAGTAAAGGCGGCAAAATCGTGAGAAAGAAAATGAGCAAAGAAAAGTAAAGGCGGCAAAATCGTGAGAAAGAAAATGAGAAAAGAAAAGAAGAAAAGAGAGGGAACATGTAACATCAGCGCATCACGTACGTTCACAATTAGATTTAGTTAAATAAATGAAGAGTTTACTTGTGCGAGTTAATTTGGATTTGTATTAAATAGATGGATAAGGTGCCAAACGACAAGAAATCACACGTGGAATTTGGTGTAATTCCAGAGATGAGGGTGAAATGGTAATTTCCGTGGCTCGATAATAAATTTAAATCTCGATTAACAATTGATAAATTCTAAATATATATCATTTTTTATTATTTTTACCCTATTATCATTGTGATGAATGGTAACTTCA
Source organism: Heritiera littoralis (assembly GCA_031772115.1). Lineage (NCBI taxonomy): Eukaryota > Viridiplantae > Streptophyta > Magnoliopsida > Malvales > Malvaceae > Heritiera > Heritiera littoralis. Next base: position 1,261,478 of record JAPDPK010000092.1, on the reverse strand, counting down.
AGGAGAAAAAAGAACAAAAAAAGTAAAAAAGGTGGTATGGATGGAAGTTTTCTTAACAATTTTAAACTTTAATGAATTCTTTTTGTTTACATATAATTCATGGAGAATGTTAATAATTAAAACATTCATGAATTAAGAATGGACTAAAAATCTAGTAAAATAAAGTATGTTTTAGGAGTAATGAGTTTAAATATAGACACTAAAAAAAAAGATATTTTTAACGGCATTTTTATGCTGAGGGTTTTAAAAACTGCCCGTGTTTCTAAAATATGAAGAGCTTTTTCCATCATAATTATAACCACCGGTAATTGTAAATTTTTTAGCAGCTTTCCACATTCTCTCTTTTCCTCACTTTCCTTTATGTCTCTTCAGTCGAACTCTCTGCCTTTAGAGTTCAACCCTCCCATGTTCTCGTCTGTGTTTCATCTTTTTCTTTCTTAATACTCTTTTTCCTGTCTTTTATCTCTCCTCATTCGTATTCTCTTCTTTGTCTCATCTTTTTCTTTTGCAATTTCTTCTTTTCCCCAAGCTGCAAAATTCATGTATTTGTTCTTTCAAAATTAAATCTCTTTCTTAAATAGCTTTTGATAGGAATGATTCTTTTTCTCTGAGTGTGTGAATTAAAGCATCGAATTCTTATGATCTATTATTCATGATTCCTAAATTCTGCTAATTGATATTTGATTAGGGTTTTTTTAATCAATGATGGGGAATTGCAGTTAGAGCCCGTAGGTGTATGGAACCCTAGTGATTTTGATCCTTTGTTAGATGTAACATCTCGTTACCACATTTTTCACGTATTTCTATACAACTTTTTCCAGTTGGGCTGTCTGCGATGGCATTTAACATTCAACAGTGACAATAATAAATGTTAAACATTTATTTAAATATGGACTATGAAAATTCTTTTCATTATTCCTTATATCCAACATCCCCTATTGTCTTATTTCACTAAAGTAGTACTGTATATTTATGTCTGAAATGTAAAGGAGAAGAGACTATACCTGTCATGTTTAAGATACGTTGCCCCAACGCTTGTTATGTAGCTATATCCATCTTGGAGCTAATTCTCTAACTTCGTGTCTTTTATCTGTAGAGTTAAAACAAAGGGGTGAGCGAACTACGCGCTCAGTAAAGGAACTGTATGCTGCTTTAATTAAAGCAACAATATATACCACAAAATATTTGATTTTCCAAAAAAACATATCAAATATGAAAACAGTGGATATAGTAAACCACCTCTCAATACATCGTTCAAAATCACATGGTAACCGGTTTACTTTAAAATGCAGTAAACAGTAAATAGGATTTCGCAAATCCCCTCAGTAAACAGAAATCAGTAAGTTGAGACTAGGCATCAAACAAATCATGCTCTCATTGTTCCCCCAAGAACATAAGTCATCCGCTTTTGGGGTGCACCTGTAGGCCATCGCCCCTCACGGCTATCTCAACTAGATCTATGGCCATAATCTATAGGTGGTCCTCGGGTCCACTTGCCAAGTGACTTCGAGACCGTTGATGACTTGGCGGGTCCATCAGCCCTGTGAGGCCCTGAGGTGCACCCGTTGGTCCATCCACCCGAGCCACTGCCCCAGGCGGGTCACGCAATTATATGAATGGTAATGCATGAACTCAGGGCCTAAAGTCTCAAAATCATATTTACAATATATATTAAAACAGCTCATTTTCACCAATTTACGCATGAGAAAATATGGGTTAAATTGGCTCGTCAGTGTTAGCTCGCCCATAATCAGTTCGCCCGTTAGGGTGAACAAGTGTTCGCCCACCAACTGTAGCATTTAAAACCCATTGAAACTAGCTCGCTCGTGGCGGCTCGTCATGGTCAATTCGCCCATTATGACATTGGCCATGGTCAACTCGCCCATTTCATAAAAATCTGGTCGCCCGCCCAAAATTTATAAAAGGGTTCGCCCATCTGTGGCTCACCCGGATTTCTGTTAAAATAAGGTCACTCGCCCAGAAGATTTTAAAAGGGGCATTTGCCCAAAACATAATAAAGGGTCATTCGCCCGCCAACTTTACCAGTTCGCCCAAATATCATAGGCCCGGCTTTGTAGCTCGCCCAAAATCAAAACACTTTATCAAATAATGCATTTCGTAAACAAAACATTTATCAATATTTTCATAATATTTACTTCACAGGACATGCATTCACTTCACACACATCTCCTTTACCTGGTCCAACGAAGCCTTGCTTCGCCTTGCTTCTTGCTCGCCAATAGCCATTCCCAATTATCGGCTGCGAATAATATATAAATTCCATTAATATTTTCTTTATATATTTTTCCATTACTTGGGCGAGACTTAAGATAAATCAACCAGCTCGCCCAGAGACATCTTACTAGCTCGTTAACCGAGCTCGCCATTCATCAAATGGCTTACACGTGGGAGCTCGCCCACCATTACTCGCCATTCCATGTTGGCTTTATTGTGGGAGTTTGCCCACAAGTCAACTCGCCCTATGCTTATGCATTTGAGCTCGCCCATGAATTCACTTCACTAGAGTTGAGCGATCTCGCCCATTTGAACAAAGACTTTACCTTGGCGAGTTCTTTATTATCTACTCGCCTCATTGGCGATTACTAATTTTCATCATTGGCGATCACAATAGTCGCCATTCTCGTCACTTATTCCATTATTTTCCTTGTTTTCATATTCTCTAAGGATCTAACTAAAAACAAGACTGTATCTATGTTTATTACTTTATAAAACATAGAAATCTATCATTGAGCATCAAGAGAACTATACAAATATAGAACTCACCTTAACCAACTGCACTTCCAGCACAGAACACTTTCTGTCTCATGTTGGCCTTACTTTGCTTATTCCTTTAGCTCATCAACGATGGAGTAAAGGTTTTACAAGCAGGTTTATGTGTTTAGCCAACTTAAGGAAGAAGTTTAGTAGATCAAGCATGGTAGAAATGGAAGGAAATCAGAATATAAACTTGCAATTGCATAACTCTCGTGAAGAAGGTGAAGTTTGCCAAATGGGTTTTTCTCAAGCATTTCTTCTTATATAGTCATGCTATCCAATCAGAACCCATCACTTGGCCTTATCCCATCTTCTTTCATTTATTTCACGTCTTTCATTCATTTAATGCACGAAGAAAAACTGCAGCAAAAGAACGGCTATGGAAAGTTATTATCTGCTTCTATTGACTTTGTTTTATTCCTCAACCTATAAGGTTAATTTCTTTATTGACTTTAACTTTTCTCCATTTATTGTCTTCAACCGTATGACTCACAAAGTCAATTTTGGATGCCAGGTTGAATTTATTTTCATTTTGCCCGAGCTTATTCGGTTCGCCTGGTCAATCTTGAGACCTCAGTTCTCCAATCTCTATTTCAATTCGCCAACCTCTGAGCTTGTCAACTAAATCTTGATGCCAACTTTATAATTTGGCAAATACGAGAAATTTCATTTTCTTGGTGATTACAGCTATTGTTCTATTCGCCACATTGCTTTGATTCATGTCATATTGTTGGCGATCACTCTTCTCGCCACTTTGCTATGATTTATACCACAATTTGGTAATCAGATTACTCGCCATACTCTTTGGGCGATCATCACTAGAATTATTTGGGCGGTCAGGGTCCTCGCCCACTTGAGCAATCATCTTATATTGACGAACTCACATATTCGACCTCGCCATCACCATTAGCAATCGTACTTTTGCACGCCCATTGGCGAGCTGTCCCATTGTAGTTCTCGCCCTTCGAGTATTTCACTAAATTGCTCCGTTCATATCTCAAATTAAGGAGCTTTTCACTTAAGTGAAATCAATATTCATTATTTATTTAATTTTCATTTTCAATTTTATGAAATTAGAGTCTACAGAAGTGTAAAATCGGATCTTACATTTTCTCCCCACCTTAAGAAATTTGGTCCTCCAAATTTCAACCGAACCTATCAGTGTGAAAGCTCTGTATATTTCTTACACATAATGCATTCTAATTCTCAAGTAGCCTCATACTGCTAGAGAATCCCATCAAAGAATTAATCTTTGATCTCCACACTTTATCACAATACTTTATCCTTCCTATCCAAAATCTGTACCGATTTCTCAACTAATTCATGTCCTCTCTAATCTCTAGGACTCATGTTGAATCACGTGAGAAGGATATGGATAGTATTTTCTCATCATTGAGACATGGAATACGTTATGCACTCCTGACAATTCGGGAGGTAGTGCACATCTCTCACACGATCTCCAATGATCCAATGCGTTGGGAACTCAATTTCCCTCTCATTATGCCTCTAACTGATAAGACCTTAATATACATAATCTCTTGCATATCTCAAGAAGTCTGTTCGACCAAGTCGAAAATAATTCTTGGTCTCTTATTTTCTCATGCTATCATGGATTATACTGTCTGGTAAATAAACCCTTTAAGGTGCCATGCCTATACTCTCCTTTGGCCATTTTCATAAGCAAACTCTGCCAGGGTAGAGGATTATCCCAGGAGCCTATAAAATCAACTGCACACGCTCACACCATATCCTCAAGCGTCCATATCATACGCTCGGACTGTCTCTTAGTCTGTGGATAAACTACAGTGCAAAACTCAAACGAGATCCCATAGCTTCCTGTAATCTCTCTCTACACCGAGATATGAAGCGAGACTCCCTATCAATTGTCATGCTCACTGGAACACTGTATAACCTCACCATTTCCCTGGCATATAACTTGGCCAAGGCACTAATTAGCTCAATAAATTCCATAATTAAAGGGATAAGCAGACTCAATCAATATATCCACCACTATCCAGATAGCATTATACCCTTTTAAAGGTAATTCAATTTTCACGTAGTTTAGGAAGTACCACCCACATAGGTATTTTTTTCTTCCTTATCACATTTTCAACTTCTATTTAATCTCGTCTCTAAAATGAGACCGCAAATATCTCTTTATATCGAGTCCTGCCCGTCTCTTCAGGCCATCAACCATCATCTCTTTGGCGCTCTCCCGCGCCTCGGATTTCTCTTTCAAGTGAGTTGGCGACCACACAGTTCGCCCATATCTCTCAACATATTATCCGCTATTAGGCGATCATCCCACTCGTAAGTCGCCATTCCAGATTTTATTCAAGGATCATGAAGAACTCGGGCTTCTTCTCTACAACCATTTTATACTCCCTGAAATCTTTTATCATCCTTGGGAGTTAGCAAATTTTCACTTCTTTTATACAGTAACTCATTCTTACTACTTATCACTTATCATCTCATTCGGTGCTAAGTCGATAATAATTTGGTGACTATCATTTAGATAGTTTTAATCAATCGTATGTAGTTGTCCCAGTAGTCTTTTAAATACAACACACTCGCTCTCAATATATCCCGGAGCGTCCACACAATGCGCTCGGATATCTATATTAAATAGTATTCAATGCTCGTATGTTTGGAAATCAATGATAGTAACCTGTCAAATACTTATAAATCATATCAAATACATGTAGTTCAAATCATGTACTCATAAATTCATATCAAATACTCGTAAGTTTATATAAATCAGTACTCATAAAATCAATTAGGCAAACTCCCTCGCAAGTAACCAACAAAGACTTATCTCATTGTACGGAAACTAGGGTGTTACGTATGGCTATAGATTCTTGTCACTTTAATCCTATTGATCAGCTAAGATTGGAACCTGTTAACGACTGATTGTCGAACAATCCATGTGCCTATATAGGCGTAATGATACTCAGGCATGTTTCCATGTTGCTCTACTAGTTTCAGGATCAATGTGGAGTGCTTAATAAAGAAACCTTGCACATCAACTAAATCCAAAACTCAAATTTCAATCACAAATAGTTTAGTAAAAGAACAAAATGAAAAGAAAAAGTGGAAGAAGATGAAAGAAATAAATGAGTTTTACACTAAAGATATATTTGTAATTTTAGGAGGTAAGTTCAGTATTTTTCCTGAAGTGTATTTAACATTATAATGTAATTGTAGTGTAGAAATTAAAATTTAGAGTGCGTATAAAAATTCTCTTTTCATAGCCATAAGAGAGAATTGGATGGAAATCAGAAAACCTAGGCCATTCTATACACAACTTCAACAGACTAAGGCTGAAAAATTTCCTAAAAACTTCATTCGATGAGGGAAAAAGGACGAAAAAGAGGGAGGGGATTCGTTTGGTGAGAATAAAAAAGTAAAAAGACTAAGGTGAGCCGTGTTAAGCGACGCCGTTCTAAGGAGAGTGGTTTCCAGAAGAAAAATAAGCAAACAAAATGGGGAACACATAGAAGAAGTGGGCTGCTGTCAGAGAAAAAACCCAACCCAGCTGAGCTGAGCTCCATCCCTCTCTCTTCGCCAGCGATTTATTTTCCCGACGCCATGCTCAGGTAATGCTTTTAGTTCTCTCGCATCTTTATCTTCATGATTTCCCTCTGGCTTTTCCTTTCAGTTTTTTTCACGGTTAGATTTTCCCGAATGACTAACCATTAAAAATTTAAATTTTATGTTTACTTAAATACTTGATTCTACTGTTATATGTTGCAATTTTGTTCATTTTTTTAATTAATCAAATTTCTGATTACGAGCTTGTCACTTGAAGATAGGTTTGTATTTGGTAGATTAGTAGAGCTACGTTAAAGCATTTGAATTATTTGTAGTTATTTTAGTTTTCTATAATCTTAGTATTTATGTTGAAGAAATCTTGAAATAGGAATGGCTTCTATCCAGTGTGGAAGAAATGCTCTCAGGCTAATTATCAAAGACACCAATCTTAAGAATCATGATCGTTTGATGCAACCTCTCTTGTATGCCTGCCAAGGAGTTAGATACGGGAAGTTGGAAGTCATTCTGACAACGGTGAATGCTTCCAATCCATTAATCTCATAATTTTTTTGTTTGTTCTAATCTCCTCATATATATATATATATATATATATATATATATATATATATATATATATATATATATGGGAAATTTTATTACTCATTTTTTGCTTTCCCACCATGTGTTTAGAGCATAGAGAAGCTTGACAAAGCTGGTGAAACTGTCAAAGTTGGTTCTGGTTATTTTCGCAACCATCTGATGCCAAAATTGCTTGCGGTCCCTAATATTAATAAGTTTGCTTATCTCATTGTTGGGTATTTTGATATTTCTAAAAAAACTTTTATCGTATTTGTTTTTTTATTTAATTATTTTTTTGTATTTAACCGTATTTGAAAAGTAGTGTTTTTGTTTATCTAAAACTTTGACAAGATTTGTTTCAGATTTAATTAAATATTCTCTCAGATTTAATTAAAATCCTATTTTGATTTTCCCCAGATTATGTGCTGATTTTATTATGATTTTATTACGATTTTATTACGATTTCTTATAGATTTTCTACACCCATTTTTTCTCCTATAAATAGAGGGCTACAGAAGCTTTCAAAAAACATCTCCTTCACTACTCATTCTCTCTGCTTCCTACTTTTCTGCTGAGTTAGTCTCTCTTATTCTTTCTTGCTGTTCTTGTTCCGTGGGCAATCCCAAAAGAGCTTGTTGAATCATGGGAGATTACACCTGTTGGTGAAATAATCTTTAAGGACAGTGCGATTGCAGCACGCCTCAGGCTGTTTTACTGTTGTTTGTTTCTTCTGACTACAACAATCTTAAAGATTATTTTCCCAAAAACATCATCAAAATCCCAAATCTGAAACGCCTCAGAGTTGCTCTCTTATTTTGGAATCTTCTTGGAAAAATGAGTTTCAATAGAAGCAGGAGCTTGACATGTGGTAAGAGATTTTGAAGCATTGAACATGTTTCTTACCGTGATGCACCGTACTTTAGGGACTGCCGCAATCATGGAGGTAAAAGGTACAAGTAATGTACATTTATGTTAGGTGGCATATTGTTAAATTAAATCATTGAGTGTTTCATGATTTAATTGTAGAGTTTAAATATCTTTGAGGATTTTATGTACAATGATTTAAATTGATTTATGGTATGAAGAAAATAAAAATAATATATATGATTATATTTTGTGAAAATTGGGATATAATCCCATGATCTGATAATACTTAGCATGTAATAATTTGCATAGATTTTAGATGCTGAGAATTGATTACGAAATGATGGAATTTAACAAGTAATAATGGTATTGTGATGAAATGAAAATGAGTAAATCCATAGATTAAATAATTTAATAATCGCTTGATGTTTTGAACATTGTGGATTTACTGTGAATATTTAGTGAAGTAATTTTTAAATGTTCATGGGATACTAAGAGGACCATAGTAATGGTGGGGGTTTTAATACCGACACTTAGATATCAAATGTGATTGAAATAATATTAATATCTTGTGGAATAACTGTATACAGCTAGAATTGGATGATGATGCAAATTGAAAGGTCATGTGATTATGGCACTAGGGATAATTATAATTACACCATTATAATGCTGATTTTAGTTAGAAATCACTCTAGGCAGACTCCACGGGCTAGTTAGGCTTGCACTGTATGTCAATATGATTAAACATTTCATGGATGCAACTTTGCATTGAAATCAGCTTGTGTTTTCTAATATTGTTTTACAAAAGTATAAAATCTAATCTATATGCAATGTGAAAGTGATTACTTTGACAGCTTTGCTAAAGTGTTTTGGTATTATGTGACAACTGTTCAGAGCATGTTTTATGTACGCTAATGCTTTCAAACTACATGTGTTTATACGATGTAAGCTTTGGCTATACAAACTTTGTTTTAAAGTTGTCTGTGCATGGATTTTGATACTTGAGACTTATGGCAATGTTATGTGCCTATGTGGCACTATGTTATGCCATGTGGCATTGTGATGTGCCTATGTGGCACTGTGTTATGCCCGTGTGGCATTTAGGCGACTGTATATGTATTTGTATCATGGAGTCCACTTGTGTGGCAATAGATACCAATGTATATGGGTCTATGAGTTGTCTGACAATTAGTCGAGACACGTACCTCAGCTACTAGATGATCATTGGTGCTGAGATGATTAATGATCATGAGATATTTGAGATGTATCATTAATTATGGTATTTTATGGTGGATTTTTCACTGTATTGGAAAGGTACAATGATGCTAACTAGATTTCAGATTCAAATGAGACAAAATTCACTAGTGGTTTTGATTTTACCTTTGGTGAGGGTGTTGTTACATGGAGATCAACCAAATAGACTATTATAGCTAAATTTACTATAGAATCAAAATTTGTAGTTCTGGAATTGGCTGGTATTAAGGCTGAGTGGTTGAGAAACCTCTTAGCTAATATTCTATTGGGTTTAAATCAACATTTTTGTGTCTATGTATTGTGATTGACATGTGGCAATAGCCATTGTAAAGAACAAAACTTTCAATGGTAAAAATAGACACATTTATTTGAGACATGATGTGATTAAGCAGCTACTGAATGATGGAATTGTATCAGTCGATTATGTGAAGTCAGAAGTGAATTTGGCCAATCCTCTGACTAAACCTTTGGGGAGAAAATTCTGAAACATCAAGGGGAATGAGACTTAAGCCAATTTGAGAATAATGCCGATGGTAACCCAACCTTTGTGATTCGAGATCCCATAAATAAGGTTCAATGGGTAATAACAAGTCACTGTTATTCCTGCTAGCACAAATAAATTTGTCCATTCCTATGATGTGTGCAAGTGCTAGATTGCATAAATTTGAGAGGATGAGCTAAAGCTCTTAATGTTTTTCATATCCCTTATGGGTGGTGTATATCATTGCAGTATACACTTGATGAAAACATCTATGTGAGTGTGGAGTGGGGCCGCTCCTATGAAATTGTGGCATAATTTCTAGAGCACTCATGAAATAACCAGGCACGCGCATGGCTTATTAGCGCAAAACGGTGTCGAACAGTAAAGAATTGTGAAAGTATAGTGTGATTAATAAGACCTCTATTTTACAATAATGAGTTATTGGTTCAAGAAGCTAAATGTGAGAACTTGTTATTTTATACTGTAGATGTATAATTATATGATTGGCCAAATTACCAATAAAGGAATAAATAATTAAATAAGTAAATTAAAAGAAATTAAATGGATATTGGAAAATTCTGATTTGGATAAATCAGAAAAGTGGCGGCGGCATGAAGAAATAAATAATGCAAGAGAAATGAAAAGATAAAATAAATAATAAAAGACAAGAACAGAATGTAATTAAGAGGGCTTTTAATGAAGGCTGCTAAAGTCCAGCCAACATATTTTCTTTTGCCTTATTTTCTTTCCATCGTGATCTTCATCTCTAGCCACCATCACCGAAAGTTTGCTTTGTTTTCTTACAAACCGTGTAGTCTTCTATGCATAGTAGAATCACTCATAACCTTCAGTAAATAAACCAAGCCTTTGAAGGAAAATAAACATTGGATATTAAGCTTCCAAAACCCTCAAAGAAGCTAGCACAAAAACCTCAAACAAGAAATAAAATCACGTGGACAACTTGCTACTCTATACAGGTAAGGATTTAATAACAGTTTTGGAGTTGTTATTTAGCTGTAGACACCAAGATTTTTATGTTTACAGTATTTGTTTTGAAAGAAATATATGTATATGAGAACCCTAGTTAGCTGTGAGGGTTTAGAAATAAAGAAATAAGATATGCTGGTGATGATGATTCACGAAAAAGGAAGGCTGGAATTTGAAGAAACCGAAACAGCCAAGAAAAATATTAAAAGAAGTAAAGCTATAAGTTACATACTATGGTTGAATCGGTTAAGAAAAGATAAGTTAGTATGAGATGAGGGCCACGTGAACCATGAAGAAAAAGGAAAGAAGTGTTTTAAATAGAGTCAACTGAAGTGGCTGATGAAAGAAACAAACTAAGTTCTTTGTACTGCCGGTAAAGGAAGATAGAATTGTCAAAGTGAGCAGCCAAAAATGTGGAAAAATAGTGTGGCATGGCTGACTTTTGTAGGTGTGAACACTGAATTTTGGTGACTTAGAAGTGTACTAAATATAGCTAAATGTAAAGTTAATATGTGCTGAAACAGAAAAAAAGAAGAAGAAAGAAGCTGTCGGTTTGGACAGCAAGTAACAGAAAAAAAAATAAATTCTGGTTGAAGAAGGTTTTGAGGTGAACTTTGAATGAGGGTTACGTGAGCTAAGGGGGAAGAAGAAAAATGAATAAATAAAATAAGGTTTCAAATAGTCAACAAAAAGGGTTGAAAGAAAGAAAATAAAATTATGCTTGTACAACCGAAAATAGAGATGAAGGATATGGCTGATGGTGCAGCCGAAAGAGATGAAAAATCTGGGTGATTGAGCTGACTTTTGCTGACTTTTAAGTGTAAAAATAACATAAATTTAATAGCCTAAAATTATAATATACAGGGTAGTGCTATAAAGATCAAGAAAAAGCTAGAATAGATTCAAGAAAAGGGGCTGTACGTGGGAGAGAAGGCCATGGCTGATAAAGACAACCGAATATGAAAAATAAAAGAGAAGGGTAAAGGTTGATTTTGGGTTGACTACACATATGTGAATGCTAGATTTTTAACAACCTAATATGTACTATATGATAGCTACAATATAGATACAAAGTAGAAACTTACGTAGACTAAAAATAAAGAAGGAAGACAAACCTTGGCTGGACATTATGTACCGGCAACAAAAGGAAAGAAATATGAAGAAAAGGTTAGGTTTAGGTTGACTAAATGGTATGAGTATGGGTTATAAAATATATATATATATATATATTTTAAATGGAGGAAAACACTTACATATAACCAAGGCCATTCGGCCAAAAGAAAAGACAAGAAGAATGACGTGAATGAGATGGAAGGTGGGAGAAATTGACTGATAAAGAAAAGGCCGAAAAAAAAAAGAAGAAAGAAAAGAAAATCAGTCAAACTAAAGTAGTTGAAAAATATATAAAATAATATAGCTATAATGACAAGGAAATATGGTTACTTAAGATATATTAAGGTATGTTAAGATAAGTATAAGTATGTATTGATGGTTTCAAAATTGTTCTGGGCAGCAAATATGGTAGGCACGCAAATCGAGGCACGTCCGAGACTTGAGGAAAGTTGCTGCCCTGAAATCTTATAGGTAAGGGATGTAATTTAAAGTTGTGATGGTGTCCCTTACTTTTGTCTCAATTTATAAAGAAATGTTTGAAGCATGAATTTCGTTCCGAAGTTAATTTCCATAGTCTTTTGATAATTAGCTAAACGAACCTTATAATTTCTATGCATATTTTTCAATAATGTTTTAAGTATGTTTTCTGAAACTGTGATTAGGGTGGTAAATCCCTGGCTAACACGAACCAGGCACTCCCGGTCCTTACTATTTTGTACCAAATTTATGATTAAGAAGTTGTAAAAGTAAGTAAAATTTGAAACTAAGACCCTCCTATAGTTTATGTTATTGCCTGGCATGCTTGCCACATTGTGCATGTTCCCGTCCCTTGTGGCATATGTTTAGCCCACGTCGTGCATGTTCTCGCCCACATTGTGCATGCTTCCGTCCCTTGTGGGTATGTTGGTCCTTCGTGGTGCATGTTCGCTGTACGACCCTGATCAGGTCTACGACCCCTTACCATGGCCATAGGTACTCAGTTCCCTCTTCAGAGGATGATTAGTCATGACCCGCATACTGGCTATATGATCCCGCCTAGTCTCCAAGAACTGTATGATAAGTTTTATTAATTATGATGTTAAGTTTCTAAAGTATGATGCATGTTTGAACAAGTATGAATTTTTTATATATGTATTAAAGAATTCATACAATAATTTAAAGTATGAAACACATTATTATGGCACTTGTTTTCTGCATATATCGATACTATGACTATTTTAAATGCGTTTCTTACGGGGCTTTCCAAAAGCTCACCCCCTCTATCCTTCCAGATTATTTGCAGTGATCATCCCCTTGCCTGTTGCGTATTTGACATAGGCTGAGGGACACATCTCTCCTCAGGCTACTTTTTGTACACACGTAAGGTATACTCTTATTTTTGATACCAAACATCCTGTACAACACAGATATTTGTATATAAACGATACTTTTGGGATGTAGTCGATATCGTATGAATGTAAACGTTATTTCGAGGAATAGGTTGATATGATGTGAATGGAATATTTTATAAAAATATTGCGATGATTCTGTGGTTGGGAATTTGTGATGACGTACTGGCTGGAAATATAAATTACGTTTTCATGCAGGAGGTTAAGATAGTTATAGCTGTTATGCTGCCGAAATTTAAAAAAAAAAAAAAGAAAATGTAAGTAACCTACGTGGGCAGAAATGCAACCTAAGAAAGAAATTAAGATTAAATTTATAAAAACGAAAAAGTTAGCCCAAGACTTCCACGTTTCCGGGGTGTGACACTAAAACCTTCACCAATTACTCAGTAAAATAACTTTTATTATTCTAGGTCTGGTTCAAGTTTAAAAGACACCAGATACGAAGCATTATACTTATAATTAACCCAGCAAAATATTTTTTCTTTCAAAAGTCTTTTTGAAATAGGTGGGGGGTTGTTGGATATTTTGATATTTCTAAAAAGACTTTTATCGTATTTGTTTTTTTATTTAATTATTTTTCTATGTTTAACCTTATTTGAAAAGTAGTGTTTTGGTTTATCTAAAACTTTGACAAGATTTGTTTCAGATTTAATTAAATATTCTCTCAGATTTAATCAAAATACTGTTTTCATTTTCTCCAGATTATGTACTGATTTTATTATGATTTTATTACGATTTCCTACAAATTTTCTACACCCATTTTTTCTCCTATAAATAGAGGGCTACAGAAGCTTTCAAAAAAAATCTCCTTCATTACTCATTTTCTCTGCTTCCTACTTTTCTGCTGAGTTAATCTCTCTTATTCTTTCTTGCTGTTCTTGTTCCCTGGGCAATCCCAGAAGAGCCTGTTGAATCCTGGGGGATTACACCTGTTGGTGAAATAATCCTTAAGGACAGTGCAATTGCAGCACGCCTCAGGCTGTTTTACTGCTGTTTGTTTCTTCTGACTACAACACTCATAAGGGAGCAACGTAAGGTCGCTTTCTTCCATGTTTAATTGACTTCGTCCACTTTTGAGCCTAATCTGTGTTTGATGCTTGGAACTTTATAAAAGAAGTTTGTTAGTTGATATTGATTAAAATTAAACTCTCACCTTAACACACACGTCAATATTGTTCTCCCTTAACACACACATCTATATGCATAGTAAGTCTCTTATAAACCTTTTGTTATGACACATTCTAGAAAAAATGAGTTTTGTCATAATGGTAGACTGTTTTCATATTGCTGCTGGTTTTCAGTTAGTTTTTGCTGTTTATGATTTAAGTAGTTTCATTTCTTAGATGTGTATCATCTGCCGCTATTACAGTGTTAAGGAGAAAGTACGTCCCCTGATGCACTTATATTATTTCTTGCTTACTCTCATTTTCTTTCAATTTTTTTTTTTTTAGGATTCATATTTTGTGTATGGATATATGATAATGATCAAGTAAAATCCCATTCTTTTTTTTTGATCTGAAAGGTGCTTCTTCAATTAATGAATCAGAATATCTGGGTTACACACACCTAAAGGAAGGGAATTATACCAAACCCTTGTTTCGCCTATACTACTCTCCAGCTTTGTAAGATTATGAGCAAGCTGATTTTGCTCTCTATGAATAAAACCCAGAGTACAAGAAGAAAAATTACCTACTAGAACCTTAATCTCCTCTATCAATGTCCCAAATTCCCAGAAGTGTTGTGCATCAGATTGAATCACGTTGATGACCGGTTGGCAATCACTTTCCAGGATAACTTCCTCTAGCTGGTGTTGAATAGCTAGCTGTAAGCCAAAACAAATAGCTAAACCTTCTCCAAACATTGAATCATCAACTGAATTCAGCTTTTTAACTGCACTCCATTGAACCACTCCCACACTATCTCGAGCTACTGCCCCTGCTCTGGTTTCTCCACTGTAAGACCCAAAATCAACATTAATCTTTATTCGTCCAACTGCTGGAGGGGACCATCTACGAGAACTGTTAAGCACTCTTGGAATTGTTGCACCAATCTCTCCTGGGTTTCTGCCTGTAGTCTTGTCACTTAATATCTGATTTACTTGATCACGCATTCGGACAGGTGAAGAACAAGTCTGGTCATATAGGCATTTGTTGCGATTCTTCCACAGCATCCAGCATCCAACTAGGAAAAAATTCAAACAGTCTTTCTGGATAACAGCCTCTAGAGTGATATTCCAGAAGTCTAATCCGGTCACCTGGTTATTCCTTAATTCCACCAACCATGCCAGCTCTAGTTCCCAGAATCTTACACTGAGAGTGCACTGAAAAAACGCATGTCTCCAGTCCTCATTTACTTGCCCACAAACAGGGCATGTCAATACGTGAGACAACCCTTTGTTAGATAGATTCTGTGCTGTTGGAATAATATTCCAAAAAACTCTCCACATGAAGAATTTGATTTTTGGGAGCACATCTGCCTGCCATAAATATCTCCAGAGAGGAATCCTGGTTGTGATTTCTCCTTCTCCCAACCCCAAATAATGCCTTGCAGTAAAATAGGCTGATTTAACAGAAAAATTTCCTAGCATCGTTTCATTCCAGATTAATAAATCTTGATGGCAAAATTTTGAGAGTGGGATTTTCATGATTAAATCCACATCGTGACTGCTAAATAATTCCTTTAGTAGCTCAAGTCTCCAGGTATGTGTATTGGGGTCAATCAGCATAGCCACTTTCATAGGCGTTGGATTGATCGATCCTAAAAACCCAGGTTTGAAATCTGGTGGTTTTTTAATCCATCTGTCCCTCCAAATATCGATCTGGCTTCCATCTCCTACCCTCCATCGTGAGCCTTTGTCTACTATTTTTTTACCCTCTAATAAACTCCTCCATAAAAATGAATCCCTGTAGCCCTGTCCAACCTCAAGAATATCACCATGAGAGAAATACTTAGCCTTAAAAATTTTAAAAGCTAAGGAATTTCTGTTATGTAGCAGTCCCCACCATTGTTTGGCTAAGAGAGCCAAATTCATAGCTGATAAATCCCGAAATCCAAGTCTACCGTCAAGTTTTGAGATACAAAGATTAGACCAAGACTTCCAATGGATTTTCCTTACCCTAGGTCTTCCCCCCCACCAGAATCTAGCCGCCATCATATTAAGCTCATGAGTAAAGGACTTCGGCAAAAGAAAGTAATTCATGTAGTAATTTGGTACTGCCTGAGCAACTGATTGGATAAGAATTGCTCGTCCTGCATATGACAGAAGTCTTCTATGCCAGCCTTGAATCTTTTGTCGTAACCTGTCCTGAATATTGGCTAGTTCTTTTTTCTTTGACTTGCCAAATAATAGAGGGATGCCCAAGTAACGATCCCCCGCCTTGAATCTCTTCATCCCCAAGTCATTCAAAAGACTACTCTGAATTTCCTCCTTAACATTTGTGCTGAAGAAGACTGTGGACTTCTCGTAGTTAACACTTTGGCCCGAAAGAAATTCATAATTTTGTAGCATGCCTTTCAGATTAGAAGCATCACTTTGCGAAGCTTTTATGAATAATAAGCTGTCATCTGCAAAAAGAAGATGAGTAAGACAGGGAGCACCTCTTGCGACTACCAACCCATGCAGGTCTCCTCTCAGATGGGCTTGCTCTAAGAGGTAGGATAAACCTTCTGCACAAATAAGAAACAGATAAGGAGATAAAGGATCTCCTTGTCTCAATCCTCTTGAGGGAGAAATATCACCATATAGATTCCCATTAATCTTCACCGAATAAGAGACAGTATGCACACACGCCTTGATTAAAAGAATCCATCTTTCAGCAAAGCCCAACTTCTCAAGCATCGTCTCCAAAAAATCCCATTCTAGTCGGTCATATGCCTTGCTTATATCTAGTTTAACAGCCATTGATCCTCCCGCACCTTCTTTTTTTATTTTCATACTATGAATAGCTTCGAATGCCACCATAACATTATCAAATATACTCCTGCCTTCAACAAACGCACTCTGTTGAAATCCTATTATTTTAGGCATCACCTTTTTTAGTCTATTGACTAACACTGTTGTAAGGATTTTATACACCACGTTACAGAGGCTAATCGGTCTGTAATCCTTGATACTTGTAGGATTATGACATTTTGGAATTAGGACAATAGTAGTCCTATTAATAGGTGATATGTCCATAGTGCCATTTAAGAAATTCAGAGCAAAAAGAATTACCTCATTGCCAACTATGTGCCAGTACTTCTGATAAAAACAAGCTGTCATTCCATCCGGGCCAGGAGCTTTGCTAGGATTCATACTTTTCACTGCCAACTCAACTTCATCTGTTGTAAAGGGTTGGCAAAGTCCCCTATTAATTTCATCTGGGATTTTTTTCTCCAGGCCTTGAAGTAAGTTCATTGGGGCTGAACTCCTGGAGGTTGAATAAATATTCTTAAAATAGTCTAAAACCTCCTCGACAATGAGTTGTTCGCCCTCCAACACCTGTCCCGAAGCCGAATTAGCTTCTGAATGTGGTTAGTTTTCCAGCGTTTAGATGCCATGGAATGGAAAAACCGTGTATTACGGTCCCCTTCTTTCAACCATAATTCTTTAGCACGTTGCCTCCACATAATCTCCTCTTGATGTAGTAACTGGTTAAGTTCCAATTTCCTTTGAGTTAATTCCTCCTCTCTGTTATCGCCTACACCATTACAGAGCAGTCCTTCGATCTCCCGGTTAATTTGTTTTATTTTACGTCCCACATGTCCAAACTCAGATTTGTTCCAGGTCAATAATGCTTTCCCACAATCTCTAATTTTTCTTGCCATTTTAACACCATCAACTGCTTCACCCGAATGCCATTCCTGTGCAATAACCTGCTCACATTTGCTATTAGTGATCCACATATTTTCAAAGCGGAAACTTTTACCACATCTTTTAAACACTTGGGAGTTTTCTAATTCAAAAATCAGAAAGAAATGATCTGACGAGGATGAATACTTGTGAATTTCCTTTGAATTAGGGAACAGTTGTTGCCACTCCTCGTTACACAGACCTCTATCCAGTCTTTCAAGTATCTGGTTACTCCCTTGTCCCCTTCTCCACGTCATTAATGGACCAACCACTGGAACTTCCATGAAGGCACAGTAGTCGACTACTTCCTGGAAAGCATTCATTTGTCTTTGAGGACGTATACCTCCTCCCTCTTTCTCATTCACAGACAAAATTTCATTATAATCACCTACACATAACCAAGGGCCTCGCCATCTATCTCTCAATCCCATTAAAAGCTCCCATGATTCATGTCTCAACGTAGTTTCTGGGTTCCCATAAAAACCCGTGAATCTCCACAATGTTGCCTCAATTTTGATTACACAGTCAATATGATTTCTAGAATAAGATTTCAAATCTACTTGAAGCTCCTCTTTCCAGAGAATTGATAACCCACCACTCCTTCCAACACTTTCTACTGTAAAACAACCACCAAACCCCCATCTATGGCTGAGTCTCATCATTTCATTCTGTTTCCTTTTAGTCTCGCATAGAAACAGAATGTGAGGTCTATAGTCCTTGACCATCCTGGTCAGCTCATGAACTGCTCGAGGGGACCCCAACCCTCGACAGTTCCAGCTTATAATAATCATTGTTCACGGCAGGGATGGAGGTTTTCTCCATCGCCCGCCGTTGTAGGTTCTGAAAGTCTAACTTTTCCTGCACCATCCGCAAATTCATTGAGAGCATTCAGTATAACTTCAGTGTAACCCCGTCCAAATTTCTTCACACTCCGTTTCGATCCTGCCCGACTTCTTAAAGACAGAGCATTAATCTTTCGTGGCCTTCCTCTACTTCGCTTGGCTGACATTGTATGACTTGACATATTTCCTGCCACGGTGGTTTCATTGACATTACTGTTTGTCTGAAAGTTAACTGAGTTTTTGACGAGGAAAGACTCATTTACCAGCACCTGTTCATTCTCCCCAATTACCTCCTTTTGCACGTTGTTTACACTTCTTAAATTTTGTGGATGAGAGTTCAAAATCTCTAAAATCCCTCCTGCTTGAACTTCCCGGTTCTCCACAACCTTATCATCCCTAAAATCACGCCATTTTGAATAACCGCTAGTGTCCTGCATCCTCAGGTCTCTACTGTCTACGTTAGCAACATTTCGATCTCCTTTTTCCTTCCGGCCACCAGCCACCGTAATCGACTGAGAGTTTTCACCAGTTAAACTCTGATTATGTAATGATCGAATGCTTTTGCCAGAATTTGAAGAACTTTGAGTGTTACCAACAGATAGACCACCAAACCAATTCGCAGCACCTTTGGGACTGTCACCTCGCATCCAAGAACCATACTCTCTAATAATTCTTCCTGTTTCTTTCATCATCTTCACTGCTAGATTGCACTCCGATTCCTGGTGATCTAAACAACCACAGACAAAACACAAATCAGGAAGTCTTTCGTATAAGAACTGGATAGGTCGCGATTCTCCATTCGGCAATACTACCCGAGACCCTCTTTTGAGAGGTTTACGAACATCAATGTACACCCGAACGCGTAAATATCTCCCCCATGCTATCGGACCATCTCCTTTATCAACCGAATCAATAACTCCCAGTGTTTCCCCCAGACTTATGCCGACTTTCTCACTCATCATTCCTAATGGCAATCCATGAATCTGTATCCAAAAAGGACACCAGTGAAACTCCATTTCCGTAGCTATTGCTGAACCATCGAATTCTTTGAACACCATAAGGGATTTATTGAAGGCCCACGGTTGATTAATGAGGATTCGTTCTTTGTCCAGAACCTCCTCAAAATGGAATAGGAAAGTATGATCTTCCACTTCTGTTATTTGAAACTCTCCTGTCAGCTTCCATATCCGTTGACATACCATACGTAACCCTTCTAAGTTGACTGCTTTCCTGGTCATTATTCTGCCAATTAAACAGAACTTCTCTTCCTGACTGTTCTCTTCAATCCATTCTTTGTCAATGACAACCTCCTCTCGCTCGGACTCTGTAAGTGAAAGTTTTGCCCATAACTCCTCCAAGCGTTCCACCATTTCACCTGAAAACCACTACCACCCAGAAATATCAAATCTAAAGAGTAGTCGACGTAGCAAACGATGCACTAAAGGCTGTAACACAAACGAGTAAGGAATCCAGAGAGAAAGGAAAGTAAAAGACGAAACCCTTAGTTGATACAAGGGACAAAACTCTCACTTTTCCTGGAGAGACTTTTTAAGAATGCAAGTAAAATCCCATTCTTTGTTTTAGATAACTATGCATATTCTGATTATCTAGTTTGTCCGTTTAAGTTACTGGGGTGAAATCTTGACTCAGTGGTGTTACTTCTGATAAGGGGGATATTAACAGTTTTCCTGGTTACAAGGATATTAACATTTTTCATTTTCAGTTAAAATGTAATTTGCCAGTGTTCTACTTGCACATCAGATTTTTCAACATGAGGAAGAGGAGGTTCAAGTAGTTACAAAGAATGTGGAAAATAAGACAAAAGAATATGAAAAGGCAGCAAATCGTCTAATTAATTCCCGGTTGGTTAGTTCCCTATCTATAAAGCCCTTAATCTAAGAACTTTTTTTTTAGGTTCAAGTGTGCTATTTTTAAACCCCCTTCCCCCTTCCCAAACATCTTTTAATTGAGTATTTAGCCTTGTTATTTCGATGTACTCCATTGTTGTTGATTAATTACGTGCATACTTTTCCAGGTTGCAAGGCAGCTTTTTGTGCAAATTGAACTTCAAAATTTGTACCTATCAACATCTTTGTTGACCTTTGGCGAGTTTGAGGTGCCATTGCGGTCGCCAAAATCCATTCCTCTCCCGGAAGGAAGAGTTCATTGGACTCTTCAAGTTAAGATCAGAGATAAATAGACAGAGATATCGGAGCTTGAATATGCCTTGATCTTGTATTATTGCAGGGAAGCGTGTCTTCTTTTTGAATTAGCTAAGCGGGATGAGAGGAATCAAATTTCCAGAGTATTAATCTTCGATGTTAGATGATGCCACTTACCATCACATGGAACCCGTTGTTCGACAAAAAAGTTTCATTTTTTCGAAAGGGAAATAACCATCAGCCATTAATTAAATTAAATTAAATTAAATGGAACTTAGCTACCTGGCTATTGGCTTATCTAACAGCCGTGGGATAATTTGGGCTTATAAAAGTTTCTTGTAATAAATTTGGGTTTATGAAATTGACAGTTGTGATATTTCATCATTCGAGGTTTTTTTTTTTGGTTGTAATCAAAATAATAGACTTTAGGCTTCCTGGATTTTTGATAATGAAATATTATTTGTTTGGTAAATATAAATTTGAGTCTTTTACATGTAGATTTGTTCACTGATCTGGTCGGGTCAGTTTAACTAGTATATTATGGGATTTTGAGTCAATTCAGGCTCAGTTTGCTTCGAATTTTGAGAATAATATTTTGTTTAAACTTGTATTTACAAACAATAGGAACTCAAATCCGTCCAAACTTGTCTTGTTTTTTGCAATTTAATGTTTATGTTGTAAAATTTTTTGTACTTTAAAATTTTTACATAGCAAAGTTTAAATACATTTTTTGAATTAATACTCAAAATTTATGTTTTTTTTTTCTAGATGAAGTTAAATTTGCCTTATTTTAAAGAATAACAATTATAAATTTACTCATTAATAACATCTTAAATGAATTATTTATTAATTAAATTAATTTTAAGTACATTTTCATTAAAATTTTAGCTTTTCATTAAAAAATTGAAATAAATTTATAACATCATTGGAGTTTTAAAGGAGTTGTGATTGTACAAATGATTTAAATTTTGAAAAATTAAGGGCTGTAAGTAACATAAATTTTAAAATTTATATATGTTTCATTTGAATTATTCTAAAGTATTAATCATTCTAAAAAATTGCTAATAGGATATTGGGTACATTTCATTTAACTCTCTAACGTTTGACTTTAATTTAACTTTATTCTATTAGTTTCAAATGATGACACTCTCTCATAAACATTTTTATTTTGCAGGACAACTAAGTCCTTCTTTTAATCAAAAGTTAAGTAAATCGTTAAAAGCTTAATTTTAGACAATTTTACCTCTTAAACCATTTTGATTGCTATAAATACTTGTCACAATCAAAAAAGAAGAAAGAAACACTAAGAAGAGATACTATTAGGCTTTGAAAGGCTTTTTTTACTTTTAATTTATTTTTTGTTTATTTATTTACTTTAGTCTATTAATTTATTATTTATTATTTTTTGAAATGTATGGAAAAAAGGGAAGGATTTAGGCTTGCTTTTGTGAAACAGTGAAAGAACCCTATGAAAATAAGGAAAACGTAAAAAAATGTACCAAAAAAAAAACCATAGAAAAAGATAGGAAAGGAAAATTTTGATAAATGATGAACGGTTTGGATTGAAATTTTCTGTGAAATCCCCAATTTCTTGTAAATTCCTCATGTTTGTAAAGTCTTATAGCTGAAAGAAATTAAATAAATATGAGATTTGGGTACAAAAAAAAGGATATATGAGACCTATGTGGAATAAATGGAATTGATGATCAAATAGTCAAAGAAGTAAATCTGACATTGTAAGAATAATTGAAGTAGGAGAAAAGAATTAATGCCAGATTTTTATAGTAATTAAGGACATGTGGCTTATAAAGGGAAGAAGGGAAATAAATGGTCAAAGAGTTAAATAGTCAAGGGCTAAAATGAAATGATTTAATGGGATAATTATGCATTAAATAAAGCTTGATGAGTCATCTTCAGCCATCTCCAAGTCGGCAGTAACCCTCCAGCCATCCCTCTCGTTCCCTCCATTTTCTTCCCGAGTTTCCATTCTAATTCCCATGACAAACTCCCATGTTCACTCACCAAATCAATAAACTTTATTAACGAAAATCGATCCTTGTCGCTAGTATAAGTTATATTTGAAGTTTAGTGGATTGAATCTAAGTAATTGGAGAGATCTAAATTGTTGTCAAACTTGGCTATAGACAAAGGTAAGAGAAGAAGTCAGTTCCTTCAATTATGTCCATGATTTGGAGTTATATAATGATAGTATAGTATGCTTATTGTGTTAGAATGGAAGAAAGTTAAAGATTTGGAATTGTTATGAATCATGCAAGTTTGAAGAGTTGAGAAGGACAAGTATTGGTGCGGCCAAACTAGAGGATTATTGGCTATCGAGGTAAGGAATTTATGTAACGGACGTAGAGTGGCTATGTCTACATGGTTTTAATTGTTTTGGAATGAAGTACCAGCTGTTTTAAGTGTAGGAAGGCTGAATTTCGTGTTTTACTCCTAGTTACCAAAATGCTAGGAGCAGTCAACTGCCTTAAGTAGCGGCCGACTTCCTAGAGACAACCAAAGCGTAGATTTTCGAAAACCGAGACAAACCAGTCGACTGCTATATAAGCCAGTCGATTGCTATTTTCCAGAAAGCATTCTGTTTCAAACCAGTCGACTGCTATATGGACCAGTCGACTGCTATTTACTTGAAAAGCATTTTGTTTCAAAACTGGCCGACTACCTATGGAGCCAGTCGACTACCTTTTTCTCGGAAGCATTCTGTTTCAAAACTAGCCGACTGCTCTATGGGACCAGTAGACTGCCCTATGTGACCAGTTGACTGCCCTATGTGTTTTTTGAAAAAAATAAAATATTTGAATTTTAGAAAGAAAAGAAATTCAATAAATCAAAATATGTGATAGCAGCCGACTGCCCTATATGACCAGTCGACTGCTCCCCTTTGAAAAAAGAGATTTTAAAGCCTATTTCAAGAGAATAGACTTATATTTGTTAAAGCTATATGACAAAGGTTTTGGAATTACTTGTATTTGTACTTGGCTGAGGAACCTTGGTCCAGTCCTCAGTGCCACAGATGTCACCTGACTAGTGCTCACTGTGGTCTATAGACAATGGTCATACGTCTCTTATTTGTATACGACTTTGGGGAGGATCCCTGGCCTATGCGTGGGTACGCCACTTATTTGACATCTCTTGGGATTATCCTTTATGGATATATTTGTGGTATCCCTTACGAGATCTCTCATAGATTATCCCTTACGGGATATATTTACTGTATCCTTATGAGAGTTATTTGGTGCATGATTCGGTTGGAAGTTAATTGTCTCCCATCTATTTGAAAGTATTTAAAGCTAATTGCAATTGTATATGTGATTTCACGTGATTTGAAATCCATGAAAGTAATTGAAGTATTTGAATTATTTGGTTTTACTTGTATTTGATAATTGCGGGAAATATATATGACATATGCTTTATAATGATTTTACATGACATTATAGAGCCAAGCAGGAAAACTGCACATGGTGACATAGTATGCTCTTTTACATATGTTTCTTACTGAGCGTAAACTCACTCCTTTACAACTATTTTTCATACAGATTACTTGAAGTAAATTCCGCTCCAGATAGAGGAGCTCACCTTTGGGATTTTCTAGTGTACCTTCGAGACACGCTTCCTAATAATTGTTGAAGGTATCCTCATGTATTATGTGTTCCAGACTATTGTATAGTACAATACCATAGTAATGTATATTAGTTGTTTTGGGAATATAGGATATGTAAGTTATATGAGATCCTGATGTATGTGACGTATGTATATATATGACAATTATATTCATGCGAAATTTGATATCGTACTATAAGTAATAAAACAAAAAGTATGAGAAAAAGAAAGGATAATGTTGACAAACTAGTCTAACTAAACGATATGTGAAAGGAAAAAAAGTCAATTGGTATTTGGTAGTGACGAGGACGTCACAGATTGGTATCAGAGCAGTTTGGACTGATGTTTGTCAGTGTCACTAGGCTAGAAATAGTGGATATTCTCAATGTACTGTACTTGTCTGAATACATATGCATAGTATAACTGTTTATAGTTATACTAAATAGCTCAATTTTGTGATTTATCGACAGAATGAGCTCTTGTAGAAGAGGTACTAGTAGAGGATGAGGAAAGGGTCGAGCGGAAGCGCCCCCAACGCAGTCTCGTCCTCCTTCTCCACCGCATAGCCCGAACACTAGGCTAGCGAAACTGGAGAAGCACATGGAGAATATGGTCGCGATGTTCACGCAGTTTATGGCGAACTTCCCGAACGTGGCCACTAGTGCACCAACAGTTACTCCTACTGTTCTTCCTACTCCTACGGTACAGTCCCTACCTGTCCCCGCTCTTGAAAGACGAGATCCTAAGGCCTATTGCAGCATTGCTTTAATTAAGGAGTTTAAGAAGTTGGATCTGCCTAAGTTTATGGGGGACAGTGATCCATTGGCCGTAGAGAATTGGGTGAAAGCAGTCACTAAATCATTTGGATATATGACTTATACCGAGAAAGAAAAGGTGGGATTGGCCGCCTGTTTGTTAGTAGATGAGGCAGAACCTTGGTAGTAGGCCACTCAGATAGTATTAAAGGCTAGACATTCAGAGGTAACGTGGCATATATTTGTAGAAGCATTCAATGAACAATACATCTCACGCAATGATCAGAGAAGTTTGCAGGTTGAATTTTTGAACTTGACTCAGGGGAATATGACAGTTAGCCAATACGAGTCAAAGTTCACTACTTTGAGCAGGTTTGATTCGGAAGTGTTAAGAAGAGAAGAGCATAAGACCTATAGACTTATGGAGGGATTGAGACCTTCCATCAGATCCAAGTTATATCCCATGGATATCACTACATATGGAGAGACAGTCAGTAAGGCTCAATTGTGTGAGCAAGACTATGAATTTCATCAGGCTGACTTTCGAGCAAAGAGTAAAGGTAAAGAACCGATGAAGCAAAAGTCAGACAAGAGAGTCTCAAGTGATAGATATCCATCTAAGAGAAGTAGGCCTTATGATATAGCTTCGATAGGTAAGCGAATAAATTATAAGAAAATGACGTTTGTTTTAAATTAAATGGTTATATGGAAATATACTGAATTTGGGAGTTATGATGATTATGGTACAGGGACTCCTAAACCCACCAAGATAAAGATAAATGATGAGAGATCCTGATATTCAGCGGGTAGTACCGCTAGCTCACCGAGGAGTACAATGCAAAGATGTGAGCAATGCGGGAAATTCCATGGGTCACAGCCTTGCCAGTTGGCAAGTAGGGCTTGTTATCGGTATGGTGAACATGGACATAGGATTAAAGATTGTCCCAAGATAAAGCAAAGGGTGCCCGAGGAATCGGAGAAGGCCACCTAGCCCCAATGTAAGGCCATGGTTGTAGAGAAAGGAAAGACACCTGTGACTTAGGGTCGGGTATTTGCCATAGATAAGGAGTCCGCCGATGCTTCATCTAAGATGATTCAGGGTAAGATTTACCTTAAAGATACATTTGTCTTTGCATTATTTGATCTAGGCTCTACGTAGAGTTGGTTACGGGCCGGACCGGGCCGAGCCGGTTTTCACCAGTTCTAGCCCTAACTAAAATAGAACCGATAGAGACCGGACCGGTTCTATGTTTTTTAAGAGACAAACCGACCCGGTTCGTTGGACCGGTTCGCCTAAAAACCAGAACGAACTGGTTTAAACCGGTTTGGTCCCTTTTTTTTACATTTAAAATTTTATTTTTTAAAATTTATATTAATTTATTTTAATATATGTTAATATATTTTAATAATTTAATCTAATAAATTTATTTTTATAATAAATAATGTTAATAGTTTAATTTAACAATAATTTATTATAAAGTTATACTATAATTTATTTAATTAATGTAACAATAATGTAAAAATAAACTACTATAAAATTATCTAATAAAATTATTGTTACAATAAAATAAAGTTATATTATGAATATAATATTATAATAAAGTTATTATGATAAAATGATATTTGATTCAAAATACAAATAATGATATTATGAATATTATTATTATATTCATTTTGCAATATCATTTTGCATATCTTTATTTATATTCATTTATTATATTCATTTTGCATTTAAAATAATTTATTATATTTGAAATATCATTTACTTAATATTTATTCATTTATTTAATATGTTTTTAAAATATTAATTTATTTTGTATTTTAAATATTTATTTATTTTAAACATAGATAAGTATAACATTAATTAATTTGGTATTTAATAATAGTAATAATAATAATAATAATAATAATAATAACAACAACAACAACAACAACAACAACAACAAAGGAGAAAAAGGAGAGAGTAGGAGACCAAAGATTTTTTACGTGAAAAACCCCTTCAAAAGTTAGAAGGGTAAAAACCACGGGATCGTAGTCCATACAAATATTCACTATGACTAAACTTATTTACAATTTTACATACAATTTACAAAAAAAAAAAGATTATTCTCTTCTCTTCATAATTTATACGGATTGCCTTGGAAATTTCTTCCTCCTCTTCTGAATTATTATCAGCGAATTCATTGGCCATTCCAAGTTCGACATTGCGCGATTCCGCATCAAACCAATCTTTAAGGCATGTTAACATGCACAATGAATCCGGATTAAGAGTGGCTCGATGGTCTTAATAATTCTTCCACACGTCGAGAATGCGGATTCCGAAGCAACAGAAGAAACTTGCACCGCAAAAACATCTTGGGCCATGGAAGCTAAAACTGGAAATTGTTTTTGGTTTTCTTTCCACCATTGGAGAAGATCAAAGTTTTCATCTACAGAAAAATCTTGACTTAAGAAAAATCCTAGCTCATTGAAGCTAGAACTTCGTTGAGTTGTTGATCCCGATCCCGATATGCTCGCTTTTCCTTTTAGCTTCATTCTCTTCTTTGCTGCTTCCTTAATTGCGTTTAAAATTCCTTTTCCTTTTTTGCTACTTTCGGTTTCTTCGTATGAATCTTCTTCTCCTCGATTAAAGTTGAATTGCTCCCTTTCTGTTTCATAAACATTAAATAATTTTCGAAAAAGATTGTTAATTGAGGACTTTTGATCCTCAATAGAATCAAGACCAAGAAATTCTTTATAACAATAAAAAAAATTTCTATATTTACCTCACATTGACTAGGATCTAGTAAAGTTACAATACAATAAATAGGAGGAATTATTTCCCAATATTTTTAAAATTTTTCCTTCATATCATATATAAAAGAACTTAAAGTTTCATGATTCCTAAATTTTACAAATTTGTCAAACATTGTGTAGATAATAGGAACAAAATACAGTGTAGTTGGATAAAATTGAGTTGAAAATCTTTCGGTTGCATCTTTAAAAGTAGATAATAAATCAACACAATATTCAATAAAAGTCCAATCTTCTTCAAAAAGTACTAAATGTGTGCTACTTGTGTAATTGTTATAAAAAGGAGTAACAAGTTCTTTATAAGGTAAAATAGAAGAAAGCAAATGATGAAGTGAATTCCATCTTGTTTCCACGGGAAGTGGAAACGCTTTAATAGGTATATTATTTGTTATATAAATTTGTTTCCATTCACGTTTATTACTTGGTGTACAAATATATTTTGCTAAAATTTTAATTTTATTAATTGGACCTATGCCACTACCAATACCACTAGAACTAAAACCCCTTTGAACACTTAAATTTATAATATGACATGCACATCTTGCATGAAAAAATATGCCTTGCATAATAGGATTTAAACTTTTAATTAAATGAGGAATAGCTGCAGTATTACTTGAAGCATTATCAAAAGTAATAGCAAAAACTCTATTATTTTTTAGTCCATATAATTTACAAACTTTAGTAATATATTTATGAATAGTATATGAATTATGTGCTTCTTCTATTACATCTAAAGATAAAATTTATTTTTGCATGGACCAATCTTCATCTATCCAATGACAAGTTATAACAAGATAACTTATACCATTAGTACTAGTCCATATATCACTAGTTAAACTAACCCCAAATGAAATATTACTAAGTTTATCAATTAAAGCTTGTCTATATTCTTTAAACATATCCATGCAATCTCTTTTTAATGTATGTTTAAAAATAAATTTATATACGGGTTGTAAATATTTACAAACAAATTCTAAATATCTTGTTTTTTCACAAATTGTGAATGGTTGTTCAGTCCTAACTACAAATCTAACTAAACCACGTCTAGCTTGAACATTATCAAAATTAAAATTTTTTCCACCATCATGCGTATTAATTTGAGATTGTTTACCTCTAAAATTTCATTTTCTTCAGCATCAAGATTAATTTTATGTATAGTAATTAAATGTCTTTTATACGTACCTGTACCGCCACCACCTCCACCGGAGTTATAAGAGTAAACGCCTTTGCACAATTTACAGATGGCATAATATTTATTTATCTCACCTTCTTTTGCTACAATGTCGAAATACTCCCATACCCTGCTTGTTTTTTTTTTACTAAACTTCGGTCTTGATGATGTAGCAGTAGCAGCAGTGATGGCAGCTGATAATTGTGTTTGAGCATGACCTCCTTCACGACCACGACCAAATGATGGTGCCAAAGGAAGCTCCTCCTCCAGATGAATATCGGGTTCAATTTCATTAAATGATTCGTCACCCAAATTAGTAATTTCGGTGGAACCAAAAGGTCGAGAAACAGAGCATGAACGACGAAAGAAATTTGACATTTTTATATATTTTTTTTTGAAAATAAATATATGTTAAGAATTAAAAAAAATAGATGTATGATATATATAATATATTGGAATTTGGAAATTGAAACTTGAAAATTAAAAGTAAAATTTGCAAAATTATAAAATAAAAAGAAAAATGAAATTTAGAAAGAAAATGATGATATTATAAATTTGGAATAAGGGATATATATAATATATTAGAATTTGAAAATTAAAAGTAAAATTTGCAAAATTATAAAATAAAAAAAATGAAATTTAGAAAGGAAATGATGATATTATAAATTTGGAATAAGAGAATTTAAGTGAATTTGAGAGAGTTTGAGTGAATATTGAGAGAGTATGTGAGTGAAGAGAATAAGAGTAGATAAATATAGATAGTAGATTTGAGAGAAAATATAGAAGAAATGTAAAGAAAAATAAAAGATAGAATAGAGGTATTTATAGGAAAAAAATTAGACTAAAAAATTTTTTAAAAATTAAAAAAATAGATTGATGGGCAACGGCTTCAAAATGTCTGTGACTTGCCTCTCTGTCTGCGCAGTGGCATCCTTGATTTTTTTTTTTTGTTTTTTTTAACCGGACCAGTTCAATCGGAATCAGTCTGGTTCTGGACCGGGACCGGACGGTCCCTGTCCTTAATGGGTCGGGCCCTTAGCGGGCCCGATTCCAATTATTTAAAACCAGCCCAGCCCGGTAACATACCGGGCTGGGCCAGTTCCAAATCGGTATAGTACCGGTTTGGATATTGGGCCAGATTGGCTCGATCCTGCTGCGAACCGGGTCGGGCCAACCCAGCCCAATAAGCAGCTTTAGCTCTACGTACTCTTTCATTTCATCTGAAATTGCTATGAAATTACCTGTTGAGCCTGAATCCTTAGGATAATTATTGCAAATAAGTACTCCATTTAGGGAATCACAAATGACAGACATAGTGTATCGCAGTTGTAAGCTACGGGTAGGAGAGAGAGAATTGATAGCTGACCTAATCCTACTAAATATGTATGGATTTGATGTTATTTTTGGTATGGATTGGTTAGCTAAGAATCATGTGATATTAGATTGTTATGCTAAAAGTGTGATCTTCTCTTCTCCCGTTAGCTATGTTGTAAATTTTGCAAGTGTTTAATGCAAAAGCATATCTGCTTGTTTGGTTTGATTGAGATTAAATTGATAAAATATAATTGTTATGTGAAGGATTGTTAGCTTATATGGTGGATGTAAAAAAGAAACGTCCCAAACTTCATGAGATTTCGATAGTCAAGGATTTTCCCGAGGTGTTTCCGGACGATCTTCCATGACTTCCTCCGGATAGTGAAGTAGAGTTTATGATCGATTTGGTACCAGGAACCGAGCCCATTTCGAGATCACCCTATCGGATGGCTCTAGTGGAATCAGAAGAACTAAAGAAGCAGCTTCAGGGGTTACTAGCTAAGTGGTTCATACGACCCAGCGTATCACCTTAGGGTGCTCCTGTACTATTTGTTTGGAAGAAGGAAGGCAGCATGAGGCTGTGCATCGATTACTGATGGTTGAATAAGGTGACGATAAAGAACAAGTACCCTCTTCCCAAGATTGACGATCTCTTTGATTAGCTCAAGGGTGCACAAGTCTTTTCCAAGATAGACTTGAGGTCGGGATATCATCAATTGAAGATCCGGAGTGAAGATATCCCTAAGACTGCATTCAGGACACGATATAGTCACTATGAATTTCTAGTGATGCCGTTCGGTTTAACCAATGCACCTGCGGCTTTTATAAATTTGATGAATAATGTGTTCAAACAATATTTAGACCAGTTTGTCATTGTCTTTATCGATGACATATTGGTGAATTCAAGATCCCGGAAGAGCATGAGCAGCATCTTTGGATAGTCCTACAGACCCTCAGAGATTGTGGATTATATGCCAAGCTAAGTAAGTGTGATTTTTGGCTAGATAATATCTCCTTTTTGGGTCATATAATCAGTGAAGATGGAGTTTTAGTCTATCCATCGAAGATTGAAGAGGTGGTTCAATGGGAGAGACCGAAAATAGTTACAGAGATTAGGAGTTTCTTGGGTCTAGCTAGCTATTATCGAAGATTTGTTGAGGGTTTCTCAAGGTTAGCTACTCCATTAACGCGCTTGACGCGCAAAGAGGTGAAGTTTGAATGGACTGATGCCTGCAAGCGTAGCTTTCAAGAGTTGAAGCGTAGGCTGACGACGGCACCTATTCTCACCATTCCCAGTGGTTCTGGTGGATTTTCGGTGTATAGTGATGCCTCAGGATAAGGTTTGGGATGTGTGTTAATGCAGCACGGTAAGGTAGTGGCATATGGTTCCCGACAACTAAAGGACCATGAGAAGAACTACCCAACTCATGACTTAGAGTTAGCTGCAGTAGTATTTGCTCTGAAGATTTGGAGGCATTACTTGTATGGTGAGAAATTTCAGATTTTTACGGACCATAAAAGTCTGAAATACTTGTTCTCTCAAAGAGAATTGAACATGAGACAAAGGAAATGGCTCAAGCTCCTGAAGGATTATGATTGTGAGATTTTTGTACCACCCGGGAAAGGTTAATGTGGTGGTGGACCCTTTGAGCCGAAAGCATGTAGGTGTAGTGTCATACATGATGGTAAAAGAGTATAAGTTGCTTGAATAGTTTGCAGCCTCAGTTTAAAGGTTAAGCCTTATGAGCAATTTGGGATGATGGCTAGTATAATGATTGAACCAGAATTGATGGATAGAATTCGGTTTGCTCAGAGGGAAGATGCTTAGTGTATGGAGGCTATGAATCGGATTCAATCGGGTATGCCCTCAAAGTTTGATATTGGTAGTGATGGAATTTTAAGATTTAATAACCGTATATGTGTTCCTAATGATAAGGAGTTGAAGAAGCTGATTTTGACAGAAGCACATGCCACTAGATACACATTGCATCCGGGAAATACGAAGATGTATCATAATCTTCGCAAAGTGTATTGGTGGACCGGCATGAAAAGAGACATAGCAGAATTTGTGACGAAATGTATCATGTGTCAATAGGTTAAGGTAGAGCACCAAAGACCAGCAGGTTTGTTACAGCCTCTACCTATACCTATGTGGAAGTGGGAAGACATTACTATGGATTTTGTTATGGGATTACCCAGACCAAGAGGAATCACGATGGTATTTGGGTAATTGTGGATAGACTAACTAAGTCAGCTCACTTCCTACCTATGAAGTATACGGATACGCTTAGTGCTTTGGCAGATTTGTATGTGAAAGAAGTGGTCAGACTACACAGTGTTCCAGTGAGCATTACATCTAATACAGATTCCGGGTATTATTTCTCATTTTAGGGAACATTTCCAAGAGGCCATGGGATCTCAGTTAAATTTTAGCACAGCTTTTCATCCGCAAACTGATGGTCAGTCTGAATGCACCATTCAAACGCTCAAGGATATGTTGAGAGCTTGTGCTTTGGATTTTAAAGGCTCATGGGACGACCATCTGCCATTGGCTGAGTTTGCTTATAATAATAGTTACCATGCAAGTATCGGCATGGCACCATATGAAGCTTTATATGGTAGAAGGTGTCGATCTCCAATTGGGTGAGAAGAAGAGGGCGAGCGCAAGTTGTTGGCTCCAGATTTAGTCGAGCAAGCTTCTGAGGATGTTAAGATGATTTGTCAAAGACTTAAGACAGCCCAAAGTCAACAAAAGAGTTATGCAAATGCTCGACAAAGGCCACTTAAATTTTTGGTTAGAGACTTTGTGTTTTTGAAAGTTTCTCCATCCAAAGGGATTATGAAATTTGGCCTAAGAGGTAAGCTTAGTCCTCGTTACATTGGGCCGTTTGAAGTCTTAGATCGAGTTGGAGATGTGGCTTATAGGTTGGCACTACCTTCGAAGCTATCGAGAGTACACAATGTCTTTCATGTGTCGATGCTTCAGAAATATAATTCAGATCCATCTCATGTTATAGAATATGAACCATTGGAGATTCGGGAAGACATGCGTTATGTGAAGAAGCCAGTTCAGATTTTGGATAGAAAGGAGAAAGTATTGAGATCTAAGATGATCCCATTAGTTAAAGTTCTCTGGCAATATCATACCACGAAAAAAGCTACATGGAAGCTAGAGAGCTTGATGAAAGAAAGGTATCTTGAATTATTTGAGGGATACCCCAATTCAATTTGGAGGACTAAATTTTCTAAAGGTGGGGAGAATGTGAAATCCCTAATTTCTTGTAAATTCTTCATGTTTGTAAAGTCTTCTAGCTGAAAGAAATTAAATAAATATGAGATTTGGGTACAAAAAAAAGGATATATGAGACCTATGTGGAATAAATGGAATTGATGATCAAATAGTCAAAGAAGTAAATCTAACATTATAAGAATAATTGAAGTAGGAGAAAAGAATTAATGTCAGATTTTTATAGTAATTAAGGACATGTGGCTTATAAAGGGAAGAAGGGAAATAAATGGTAAAAGAGTTAAATAGTCAAGGGCTGAGATGAAATGATTTAATGGGATAATTATGCATTAAATGAAGCTTGATGAGTCATCTTCAGCCATCTCCAAGTCGGCAGCAACCCTCCAGCCATCCCTCTAGTTCCCTCCATTTTCTTCCCGAGTTTCCATTCTAATTCCCATGACAAACTCCCATGTTCACTCACCAAATCAATAAACTTTAGTAACGAAAATTGATCCTTGTCGCTAGCATAAGTTATATATGAAGTTTGGTGGATTGAATCCAAGTAATTGGAGAGATCTAAATTGCTGTCAAACTTGGCTACAGACAAAGGTAAGAGAAGAAGTTAGTTCCTTCAATTATGTCCATGATTTGGAGTTATATAATGATCGTATAGTATGCTTATTGTGTTAGAATGGAAGAAAGTTAAAGATTTGGAATTGTTATGAATCATGCAGGTTTGAAGAGTTGAGAAGGACAAGTATTGGTGCGACCAAACTCGAGGATTATTGGCTATCGAGGTAAGGAATTTATGTAACGGACGTAGGGTGGCTATGTCCGCATGGTTTTAATTGTTTTGGAATGAAGTACCAGCTGTTTTAAGTGTAGGAAGGTTGAATTTCGTGTTTTACTCCTAGTTACCAAAATGCTAGGAGCAACTGATTGCCTTAAGTAGCAGCTGACTGCCTAGAGACAACCAAAGCGTAGATTTTCGAAAACTGAGACAAACCAGTCGACTGCTATATAAGCCAGTCGATTGCTATTTTCCAAAAAGCATTCTGTTTCAAAACAGTCGACTGCTATATGGACCAGTCGACTGCTATTTACTTGAAAAGCATTCTGTTTCAAAACCAGCCGACTGCCTATAAAGCCAGTCGACTGCCTATAGAGCCAGTCGACTGCCTTTTTCTCGGAAGCATTCTGTTTCAAAACCAGTCGACTGCTATATGGGACCAGTTGACTGCCCTATGTGCTTTTCGAAAAAAATAAAATATTTGAATTTTAGAAAGAAAAGAAATTCAATAAAGCAAAATATGTGATAGCAACCAACTGCCCTATATGACCAGTCGGCTGCCCACCTTTGAAAAAAGAGATTTTAAAGCCTATTTCAAGAGAATAGACTTATATTTGTTAAAGCTATATGACAAAGGTTTTGGAGACCTTGGATTTCTTTGGCGATCATGCACATTACTTGTATTTGTACTTGGCTGAGGAACCTTGGTCCAGTCCTCAGTGCCACAGATGTCACCTGACTAGTGCTCACTGTGGTCTATAGACAATGGTCATACGTCTCTTATTTGTATACGACTTTGGGGAGGATCCCTGGCCTATGCGTGGGTACGCCACTTATTTGACATCTCTTGGGATTATCCTTTATGGATATATTTGTGGTATCCCTTATGAGATCTCTCATGGATTATTCTTTACGGGATATATTTGCTGTATCCTTATCAGAGTTATTTGGTGCATGATTCTGTTGGAAGTTAATTGTCTCCCATCTATTTGAAAGTATTTGAAGCTAATTGTAATTGTATATGTGATTTCACGTGATTTGAGATCCGTGAAAGTAATTGAAGTATTTGAATTATTTGGTTTTACTTGTATTTGATAATTGCGGGAAATATATATGACATATGCTTTCTAATGATTTTACATGACATTATAGAGCCAAGCAGGAAAACTGCATATAGTAACATAGTATGCTCTTTTACATATGTTTCTTACTAAGCGTAAACTCACTCCTTTACAACTATTTTTCATACAGATTACTTGAAGTAAATTCCGCTCCAGATAGAGGAGCTTACCTTTGGAATTTTTTAGTGTACCTTCGAGACACGCTTCCCAATAATTGTTGAAGGTATAATATGTATTATGTGTTCCAGACTATTGTACAGTACAATACCACAGTAATGTATATTAGTTGTTTTGGAGATATAGGATATGTAAGTTATATGAGATCCTGATGTATGTGACGTATGTATATATGTATATATATATATATATATATATATATGAAAATTATATTCATGCGAAATTTGATATCCTACTATAAGTAATAAAACATAAAGTATGAGAAGAAAAAAGGATGATGTTGACAAACTAATCTAACTAAACGGTATGTGAAAGGAAAAAAAGTCAATTGGTATTTGGTAGTGACGAGGACGTCACATTTTCAAGGAGGATAATTTTGTCATTTTACATATTTTGTTAACTATTATTAATGGTGTTAAGATTTTTGGGGCAAAGTGTCTACTTTGTTGGATTATGATCAAACATTAAAGAGTTGGATGGAATTTATCCTAAAATATTTTTTAATTGTAGTTTATATAATTTTTTTTTGAAATGGGTTTATATAATAGTTTTTTTTTTTTTAAAATGAGTTTATATAATAAGTAGCATTTAATTTAATGAAGTTTATGTACATAACTATTAAAAATTGTTCTTAAAATATTGATTAGTAGAAAAAAGGTCGGATCAAGCCGTGCTTGGGCTTTTAGAGGCAAAATCAAGATCTGCTCCTTTTTTAAATCAAGCATCATTTGTAAGCTTAATCTCATTTTAAAAGCTTAATATTTTTGTTTAAATCCACTCAACAATTAGGCGAACCTTTGAGCTTGGGCATGTAGCTCGACACATGAATAGGTTTATTTTTATTTGTATAAATATAATTTTTTAATTTTTTTATGAGTTTCAACTTTCAACTCTCGTGTATTTTTTTTTTTCTGGGATTTTATTCTTTAGTTTTCTTAACAAATATATTTTTTATATTTTTTATGAAAAAGAAATTATTAAGTATACATATCATTGTTATAACTTTACATCTTTAATTTTTTTTTAAAAAAAAGGCTCAATTGTACTTGCTTTCTTCAGGCTAATAATTTTAGTCAAAACCCAAGTGATTGTTATTGATACATAAAATAATTGTTAAATAAATTAAAAATAAAAATATTTATTTAGGAAATTTAAAAAATAATTAACATTTTTTTTAGATTTTTTGAAGCGAAAATATTGTTAAAATTGATCAAGAGTTCATCAAGTTGCACATATAATATTAAACCATGATGAAACTAATCTAGACGAGAGAGCAATCTTTTTACGCTAAATTATTCTTGGGTTGAAGCGCATTTTGAATGCTTTTGGTCGGTTGTTTTAGAACTTGCATAGGAGGGAGAGAGAGAAAGAGTGTTTTTTTCTTTACTTCTTGAAACCGAAATTATGAAACTTAATAATTGGATTATACATATGCTAAATTATTCTTGGGTTGAATCACATTTCGAATGCTTTGGGTCGATTGTTTCAGAACTTACATAAGATGGAGAGAGAGAAAGAATGTTTTTCTATTTACTTCTTGAAACCGAAATTATGAAATTTAATAATTTGATTTTATATACAAGCAAAGATCTGCATACACTAATTTAAACTAATTTAATTTTACACACTTTTATATTTTTATA
Source organism: Heritiera littoralis (assembly GCA_031772115.1). NCBI lineage: Eukaryota > Viridiplantae > Streptophyta > Magnoliopsida > Malvales > Malvaceae > Heritiera > Heritiera littoralis. The sequence continues at coordinate 1,224,060 of JAPDPK010000092.1, read as the reverse complement.
CTATTTATATTTTTTAATCCGACTATTGAATTTTATATTCTATTCACGTAAATTATGCACGTCAAATTTCAAGTTAATCAAAGATGTTTATTTATTTATTTATTTTATAATAACAAAAATTTAATCTTTAATATATATATTGAAAAAAATGCTGTTCTTGATTAAAATTATACTAATATTGGATTGACTTAAAAATTTATGTGCATGATAGATAGAAGTAGATTAAATCTAACAATTAGTTTACAAAAATATTAATCTTACTTGAAATTATAAAAAGTGTGTAAAACAAATTGTTTTACACTACTGGAAGTATGACTGTAAACAATCTGAACAATGCCTCTATTTATTTGTTTATTTATAAACGTGTTCGGTGTTTTTGTTCAACCTTCGGTCGTTAATTTATTAGGCTGTTTGTGAAATTTTTGTAAAAAGCTTGTTGAGTCGTGAACATATAAATTAACGTGATAAAAGAACTTGTTTAGGAGTATATGTTCATAAACACATGTTTATAAATATTAAACAAATATGTTTGTGAACACGTGTTCATGAACGCGTGTTCGTGAACATTAAACAAATAGTAAACAAACATTAAATAAACTTAAACAAATCTTATATAAAAATTAATATAATCTTACATAAAAACCAAATTTAGAAATGCTGAGGATACGTGAAGATGCTTCCATACTTCTAGCAAGCTTTGTCAACTGTTGAAGCGTAGACAACAGGAAGCAACTCCTCAACATTATCAATTAGTAAAAGTTTATTTTCTCACCATGCTTCAGCTCATGCTAGCATAATCATATTATTAAGCATATAATGCAACGGAAAGTAAACAAAGAAATACCAAAGTATACAAAGATCAACTTGATAACTAAATAGAAACCAATTTATCTATATACCTTGATTCTTCAATCCCACAATCCAAGAATCTTGCTCCAGGTTGATTCCATACATGTTTATTGTTCTAGTCAAACAAAAGCCGTTCAAGTGTCTGGCTTCTAATGGTGATCCACACGAGCAACGCATGAATCTTCGATTAGGTTAAATTGTGTTATGGGCGTAGCTATGCTACTAAATTGAATTTATTGAAACTCGTCACAGGGTATATCAAGGACGCTTCTTGATTTTGCACAGAGAGAGGGGCAGTAAGTACAAGGTTTCTTGCATGACAAAATAAAAGTTTGTAGGGATGTTTTGCAGCCAACAGCTATACTTGCAAGGTATTCACAAAACTTGAAGACCTTTCTCTTCTTCTATATGCTGCAATTCACAAGGTTTCACAAACGTAAGATGCTGCAAATCACCGGGATTATTTTGCTCTTGGTGTCGCACTTCTAAGGGTATTATTCCCTTGAGGTGTTGCAATTCACAGGAAGGCAAAAAGTCTAGGTGCTCGACCTAACATGAATATTTATAGGCTTGAGCTTTTTAATTCTAGTTCCACTAGCTTTTGTACTGATTTAAAATTGTAGTTTCTTAAGGCCCGAGACTTTATTAATCCATTTAATGACTTGTGATGCATTACCCAAATAAACTCCTTTTAATTGGGTTGGTCCAATTTCATGCTTTATTAATTAAAAGATGAGCTTTATGATTTAATTAAGCCTTTTAATTAATTATTAGATCAATGAATTTAATTAAATTCTTAAATTAAATCTAGTAAAATTAAATTTGAACCATAATGATTTAATTAAACTATTTAATTAAATCTACTTAATTAAACACATTTAATTAAGTACACATTATAATTTCTTTTCAATAAATAAAGCTACTTAACGAGCTAGGTCGACCCAAGACTGACCAGAGCAAACCTGACCCGTAATTAGAACTAGTTTTATCGATTTGGAAATCCGCCCAATTTGACCCAAAACAGAATAGGGCCAATCTTTCAGGACTGAGCCCAACAGGACCAAGGCCGAACTAGTCTGATCCGATGAATTGCAGGATGTAGTGTGCAGGCCGTAGAAGCAGGCTGCCACAGCAGCAACGGCTATAATACTTGTTGCTCTGCAAAAGGGGGGAGCCATACCCCCTTTAAAATTTAAATTTTTAATATTTTTTCATTTTTTTCTCTATAAATACCCCTTAAATTCATCTTTTTCTTTACATTTTCTCTCCAAATTCTCCCAAATTCTCTCATTCTAAATTCCTAATATTGTTCTTTTACTCAAATTCTCTCTACAATTCTCTCATCCACTTACATTATTCTCTTTAATTCTCTAACATAATCTAGTTTCTTCTATTCTCTTCCTTTTTAATATTTTACAAAATTTACTTCTAACTTCCAATATATATTCTTAAGTTTATTTCTTTCAAATTCCAAATTTTAAAACATATTTATTTAAGAAAATAAAAAATGTCAGAATTATTTTGTTGTTCATGTTTCATTTCTCACATTTTCGGTTCTACTCAAATTTCCTATTTGGGTCAGGAATCTTTTAAAATATATTTATTTAAGAAAATAAAAAATGTCAGAATTATTTTGTTGTTCATGTTTCATTTCTCACTTTTTCGGTTCTACTCAAATTTCCTATTTGGGTCACGAATCTTTTAATAAATTTGAACCTGATATCCATATGGAAAATGAGTTTTCTCTGGCATCAGTACATGGTCAAACATAATCATCAGTTGTCACACTACTAATATATCATCAAGATCGAAGACTCGCCCTAAAAAGAAAAAGATATGGGAGTATTTTGACATTGTGTAAAAAGATGGTGTAAACGAATATTCTGCTATTTGTAAAATATGTACAATGGACTATGCTTATAGTTTCGATGAAAGTGGTGGGGGTACAAGTACATATAAAAGATATTTTATTAGTATACATAAATTCAGTCTAGATATGGTACAAAAAAAAATTAGGGAAGGTAAGATTGAACAATCATTCACAATATATGAAAAAGCTGGATATTCAGAATATGTTTTACTGCTATAAGCCTATAAAACTTCTTGTCACAATTGGTACTTGGGGTACGAATATCTCATTCGATACATGTGTGTGTATGTGTGTGTAGAGTATAAGGGAAGCCGATGTGATTCCATCGTATATAAGATTTTTACACCAATCTGACAATTATTCACAATATAAAAAAAAAAAACTGGATATGCAGAATATGTTTTATTGCTATAAGCCTATAAAACTCGTTGTCACAATTTATACTTGGGGTACGAATATCTCATTCGAGTATATATAGATATATATATATATATGTATATATAGTATAAGGGAAGTCGATGTGATTCCATCATATATAAGATCTTCACACAAATCTCATTTCACCCTTATCACCCTAATCCTTATTACCTTTTTTTTTTTTAAATTAATAAAAGAAATTAAAAAGCCATACCAAATTGTAAATTTCCAAATAAAAGCAGTAATATTTTATAATTGATTGTAGATAATTGTTTCATGTTGACATGTTCATGGATTCAGGGGCGGAGCCCATTGGGGACCAGGGGCTCAAGTAGGGATGTAAATGGGTTCACTCTAAACGGGTACCCGGGACTACCCATCCCGTTTAAATCGGATTCGAGTATTCGTTAATCGGGTTTTAATCGGGTTTGGGTAGGATTCGGGTAATACCTTTAAGGTACCCGAAACCCGAACCCGATTAGTATATTCGGATTAGGGTACCCGAACTCGATTACCGAACCCGATTACCGATTTTTAGCAAAATATGTTAAGGTGAAGGCTTGAACCCTTGAAGGGTTCAAGCCACAGCACTTACCACGTGACTCCATGTTGTGTTTGACATAATATGTTAAAAAAAATACTTATACAATAAAATTTTGTTAAGCCTTAAAAAAATAAAAAAAAACATAATAAAAATAATTATAAAATTAAATTAATTCTTAATTTAATCAGTGATCTACTGATCTTCCAACTTGATTGACCCATCAAATAATTGGTACGCATGCAACAATAATTTGACTAAAAATAATTAGAAAATATTGGTAGTATTGAGAGTTAAATTTTAAATTTGTAAAAATTTATATAATCATTTAAAATAGTGCCAAACATCAAATATTTGTTGTTAAAAATTAAAACAGGTTCAAATTAAAGGTGAATAATAGGCTAATAATTAGATCGAATAATGTAATTTGATTGAAAAATCAAATTAATTAAATGCTTTTGAAAATAAGTGAGTGATTTAATTGGAAAATCCAATTTTTCCACAGGAAAACAATAGATCAATCATGTTTTAGAGGGAACAATCATTTTATATTGTAATTTAATTGTTTTAAAATGCTAGAAGACAAGAAAAAAAAATCGATTTTTTCTAATTGTGCAAGTCTAAAGGATCATATTTAAAAAATATATTCTTTTTTATTTTTCAAACAAAATTGACTATTTTGGTTGATTCAATTATTAATTATAAACATAAAAAATTAATCGAATCAATGGAATAAATTGTTTGTTTTAATCAATCATAATTGAAATTACACTATTTTCAACTTTAATAAAATATTGTTGACTAAAAAATTTAATGAAAGATGATGATGATAATAATAATAATAAATTAAGTGTGGAGAGTTTCTCCTTGAGCCTAGGGTTCTCGTGAGAATGTCCTAGTCTTGTTTAGTAACAAGTGGATTTTCATCTCTAGGATTTCCTTTGATTTCCTTGGGGATTCATAGTTTCAGTTTGTAGTTCATAGTTTACAGTTCATAGGGGATAATGGCGGATGATATACAGGATCTATGGAAAAACTTGAAGTTGACAGAGGAGGAAGAGGAGGATTTAGTATCTGCAGGAGAACACCATACAGGACAGGGCAATGATGAAGACAAATGGATGATAGGCAAACTCTTAACCTCACGACCATTCAACGGAGATGCACTGATAAGAACACTACGACTGGTGTGGAGGTTGTCAAAACCTGTTGATATCACACAGCTAGAGGAGACCATGTTTCTCTTTAAGTTTTCCTCAAAGGGAGACAAGAGCAGGGTTTGCGATGGGTCACCCTGGGCATTTGACAAGCAACTGCTCATGTTGCAACACTATGATGGTAAGTTGACACCAACGGAATATAACTTCCAGAAAACACCATTCTGGATACGTATATACGATCTCCCGCTAGGAATGAGAACACAGTCTTATGCGGAGATAATAAGGAGGAAATTGGGAACACTAAGGTCAATTGATGTTAGTCTGGAAAAAGGTGGATGGTCCAGATTCCTTAGAGTTCGGGTAGATATTGATGTTTCCAAACCATTAAGACGAGCAATATTGGTGGAGACAGGGAAAAACAAAGAAAGGATTAGAGGGAGGTTGACATACGAAAGAATGCCAATGTTTTGCTACGGATGTGGGCGGCTGGGACACAGAGATCTCGAATGCGAAGAAGTATTGTTTGATAAAGAGGGGGAGGTAGAGCAACAACAATACGGAAAATTGGATGAGAGCTTCACCTTTGAAACGGCGGGGCTTCAGTGGAGAAATACGGAACATGGATGAAGAAGAGAAGAAAGCTCAGGCCGAAGCTCCGACAGGCAGCAGAGGGACGACGATGAGGCAGCTAATTTTGGAAAGCAAAAGCATTAATGATAATGACCCGAAAAAGGTGGCAGAGATCATAGCAGAATCACAGGCAAATCAAGCTAGCGGATTCATTGGAACACCGGAAAGAGAGACAACCCTTGGGGGATTTTCTTGGGAGTCAACGCAGGCTAATAAGGTAAGTAAGAAATCTGGGGGACAAGCCGATTCTCAGGGGCCATTTAATACACTCACGCATGAAGGTGGGCCAGAGTGGAACGCATATGGAGCCGACGTGAAAGACAATCAGGAACAGCCCAAAAATAACCAAGGCCCAAAACCCCATGATGTATCATTAGCAGATAAATTGGCCTATAGCTTGGACGTGCGGGGACCCGAGGAAATGAGGAATGCTCTGCTGCCGAATCTCGTAAGGGACACTGACTTTAACAAAGATAGCAGCTCACAGCAAAGTGGTGGTTCAAGCAGTAGGCACAGATGGAAGAAAATCGCAAGGCAAGGACCCATTAACAGAAGCGAAACACTACCAGAAACTGGTAAAAGGAAACAAAAGTCAGGGAGGCGGAAGATCCAATGCTGGTTGACTTTCCACTCAAGTGAAACAAAGAACAAAACAGTGGATTACCAACAGCAGAGACATGCATAGCGGCGGGGACTGATAATCAGTCCCGTCGATCGCCATGAAAACCATGTCTTGGAACTGTCGTGGGCTCGGGAACCCATGGACAGTTCGTAACCTTCACCAACTAATAGTGAAGGAAGTTCCCGACATAGTTTTCCTAATGGAAACTATGATGAACACCTCAAAGTTAGACAGAATTCGAATAAAATGCAGGATGGACAATGTAGTGGGAGTGGACGCACAAGGAAGAAGTGGAGGTTTAGCACTTTTCTGGAATAACTCAGTTGATGTCAGACTCAGAAGCTTTAGCAAAAATCACATAGACTTTGATGTCAAGGACCAAGAAGGAAGAGAAAGTCGAATGACAGGGGTCTATGGAGAAGCGCACACAATGAGGAAGACAGAGACGTGGGGACTCATTCGGAAACTAGCGGAAGATACACCAAAACCATGGGTACTCTTTGGAGATTTCAATGAAATCCTCTGGGATGAGGAAAAATATGGAGGGGCAATTAGACCAGTCTCCCAGATGAAGGCTTTTAGAGAGGTTCTACAGGATACTCACATGGAGGACTTGGGTTTTAAGGGAGAAATTTATACATGGCAAAGGGGAAAGACAGTGGAGACAGTTATCAAAGAACGGTTGGATCGTTTTGTGGGAAACAAAGAATGTTGTGATCTCTATTCTCTGCATGGTGTTCGCCACCTTATTTGTTCCACATCAGACCATTGCCCAATAATCTTGGATACAGACCATAATCGAAACAACCACAGACACTACAAGAAAAAACGACGTCGGTTCCTTGAACTAGCTTGGCTGAAATCGGGCGAGTGTCATGAAGTAGTAAAAGAAGCATGGACTAAACATGAAGCTACTCAACTGAACCAAAGAATCGAAGCCGTGCGAAGGGAGCTTAGCAGATGGGGAAGAGAGCGATATTCTGGCCTGCGCACAAAAGCAGAATAGATTTTGAGTGAGCTTGCCAAGGTTAAATCGATATGTACAGATGACTCATTAGCTAAGGAGCGTGAATTGATGTCAGAACTAAATAATGTGCTGGAAATGGAAGAAACGTACTGGCAGCAGAGATCAAGAATAAACTGGCTTCTGAGGGGGATAAGAACACCAATTTTTTTCATGCTCAAGCATCACAGAGGCGAAGGGTAAATCACATCAAGGGGCTTGAGAATGCTGAAGGGAAATGGTGCGAGGATGAATTTGAAATACAGGAAATAGCAACAAAGTATTTCTGTGATCTTTTTGAATCCCAAGGCCAATCAGATCTAAGTGAAATCCTAGAGGCACTAAATCCTTGTGTTACTGAACAGATGAATGACTACCTCACACAGGACTTCACAGCAGAGGAGATCTCAGAAGCCATAAAACAAATTCATCCAACCAAATCTCCTGGCCCAGACGGTATGCCCGCTTACTTTTACCATAAATATTGGCATATTGTTGGAAATGAGATAATTGATTTCTGTTTAAACTTTTTAAATAATGGTGGCAGTTTAACCCATATCAACCATACCAATATTGTCGTAGTTCCTAAAACAAAAAATCCACAAAACATGACCCACTTTCGCCCCATCAGCCTTTGCAATGTTACATACAAAATTATTGCTAAAGCACTAGTCAATAGATTGAAAAAGATATTACCAAGGTGCATAAGTAATAATCAGAGTGCATTTGTGCCAGGGAGATTAATCTCAGATAATGTGCTAGTAGCATATGAACTCCTCCACACACTAAAACTAAAACGGAAAGGAAGAGAGAGCTATGCTGCAATTAAATTAGATATGAGCAAAGCTTTTGATAGAGTACAGTGGGATTATCTAGAAGCACTCATGTTGAAACTTGGTTTTTGTTCATCCTGGGTTAGCTTAGTAATGAAATGCATCACTACTGTCTCCTTTTCAATTATTTTAAATGGTGCAATATCTAATGAGTTTGTCCCAGGAAGAGGGCTCCGCCAAGGAGACCCACTATCACCATATCTTTTCTTGCTTTGCACTGAAGGTTTATTAGCTCTGTTAAGGAGGAAGCAACAAATGGGACTTATCAGTGGTGTTAGAGCGAGCAAGAATGGACCCCGAATCACTCATTTATTCTTTGCCGATGATAGTCTGCTTTTCATAAAAGCAAACCAAATTGAAGGCGAGAGAGTGAGGAGCATGCTAGAGATCTACGAAAGAGGTTCGGGCCAGAAAATAAACTTCCAAAAGTCAGGACTCTTCTTCAGTCATAATGCTGCAGATGCTGCCAAGTTGACACTGACGGGTATCTTTGGTATCAATACAACTAGTCCAGAAAAGTACTTGGGGCTTCCAACCATTATTGGGAGAAACAAGAAGCAAGCCTTTGCAGAGATTAAAAACAGAATAAAATCCAGAATACAGAGTTGGAGCTGGCGCTTTTTGTCACAAGCAGGAAAGGAGGTCTTTATAAAATCTGTCCTACAAGCCATCCCCTCATATGCCATGACTTGCTTCAAACTGCCTCAAGGCCTTTGTCGTGAACTTGACAGTATCATAAGCAACTACTGGTGGCGAAACAAACCGAATCGCAAGGGGATCCACTGGGTTAACTGGAAAACAATGTGCGTCAAGAAGGGGGATGGAGGTATGGGCTTCAGGTGCTTTGAGAAGTTTAATCTAGCACTTCACTTCTAGGCAAGCAAGGATGGCGACTCATTCAAAACACAACGTCCTTGTTATACCAAGTGTTGAAAGCTCGCTACTTCCCTCGGACAAGCTTCATGGATGCTAAAGTTGGCTGGTGCCCCTCGTACACATGGAGAAGTATTATTGCAGGACGAGAAGCTTTAGATGGAGGCATAAGGTGGAGAGTCGGTGACGGAAGGAATATCAACATTTGGAAGGATAGGTGGATACCAGGGCTTCCAGGATTTCGAGTCTCTACCCAACCGCCTGGCTCTCAACATCTGTCCCAAGTCTCTGATCTGATTGACCAACATACAAAGACGTGGAAGGAAGATGTATTAACAAAAACTTTCTCTGCGTCTGAAGTACCTCACATCTTTGCTATTCCTCTGGCCAACGTGGACGCAGAAGACGTGATGGTGTGGCATTGGGATAAAACAGGACGGTACACAGTTCGAAGTGCTTACAAAAAACTGGTGGAAAACATAGAACCCATGCAGCAATCCGATATGTCATCTGCTGAGCAACAGAAAGCTTTGTGGCAGGCCATTTGGAAAGCAGAGATTCCAAACAAAGTCAAAACCTTTGCATGGAGGCTCTGCCACAATGCTCTACCATGCAACGAAAACCTTTGGAAGAAGCGGATCACGACCAGTGCTATCTGCCAGAGATGTCAAGACAGGAATGAGTCAATAATCCACGCCTTGAGGAATTGCAGTAAGGCACATGAAGTGTGGCCACTCACAAAGTTAGCAGGAACATGGACTGGGCAAGACACTCAACCAATGACAAACTGGATTCTGGAATCAACAAAACAAATGGATAAGCAAATGTTTGAGGAAAGTCTGGTCTTACTCTGGGTTCTCTGGAAAAACAGAAATGATGTAATCAAGAAAGGAACTCAAAGCTCCTCATCTCACATCGCCTACTATGCTAGCCATTACTTGCAGGAATATCGGCAAGCACAACTTCAGAGTATTTCCCTCCAAGAAGAGTTGCCAACTAAATGGACGGTCCCGCCTGCTGGTGTCATCAAACTAAACTTTGATGGAGGTTTTAAACCTGACACTGGAGTTGGAGGAATCGGGGTGATAGCGAGAAATGACCAAGGTGAAGTGCTGGGGGCGCTCCATTCCAAAATCTCTAGAGCTCTGGATGGAGACGCAATGGAAGCAACGGCAGCAATTAGAGCGCTGAATTTCGCACTAGATATGGGGTTTGCTCACATCATTCTTGAAGGAGATGCGCTTGGGATAATAAGGAAGATACAACAAGGAGACGCCGACCTATCTCCAGTTGGGACGCTGATTGAAGAAGCGAGAATAAAAGCCAGACGATTTGCTTCATGCAGTCTTCTACATGTCAAACGAGAAGCAAACAAAGCAGCCCATAGCCTAGCCTCTCTAGCTTTCTCTTCTGATGATGACATGTTCTGGAAAGGAACTTATCCTGATACTGTTATGAATATTGCTCTTTCTGATTGTAATCAGTTTTGTCATTAATAAAAGAAGGCCATTTTCCTCAAAAAAAAAAATTAAGTGTGGAATTAAAATAGTTAATTATGCTAAAGATAACATGGCAATCTAATTGACCATTGACATATATTATACTATTGTTTATGTATATGATACATTGACCGTTGACATATATTGGTTAATTAATAAAGATGCAATTTTTACACATTGACCATTGATATATATTATACTATTGTATATGTATATGATACAAATTATATTTAAATTGTATATATGTATGATACTTATAGTGGTTAATTAATATATGTGTATGATAGAAATTGTAATTTATCAATTTATGATCTATGACTACATCCATTCATTCTTTTAATATTATGATAATTGATCAAATTAATCTAGATTACATGAATATATCCTAAGAAATCAAATGATTGAAATTAGATATACAATATTATATTCTAATCTATGATAATAGATTAAAATTGAAAACACTTTATGTTAAGTTAAAAGTTGAATGGCCTACTATTTTAAATCAAATTATTTATGTTGTTATTATAAATTTATTAATTATCCTTAAGAGTTAAGATTATTTTAGAAAAAAATTAATGCAACATGTGAAATTAAGTTAGTTAATTATTTTTATAAATCTAAGATATTAATATTAAATTTATAAAAATTTTATGATAAGTTAATCTATTATTGTTGCACACTCAGAATAAGTTAGCTAAACTCTATTTAAAAAAGATATTAAAATAATTTATTAAGAAAACTCATAATATAAAAAAATATTTATGTGTATACTATAAACTAAAAAACTAATACTATTACTATTCTATAGACTATAATAATTTATTTTTCATGAAATAAATAATTAAAAGGTAAAAAAAATAAAAAAAAGTAAAAAAAAAGGACAAAAAATGTGCGGACAGTAGGCTGCACATTTTTTGTTCTCTCAGTCCCGGCTCTCCCAGCTCCCACACACTCACCTCTCAGTCTCAGAAGTCAACCCGATACGCACGTAACCCTCCAGATCCCGCAGCTGTGAGCTCAGATCTAGCATCGGCGAGCATAGATCCGGCAACGGTGAGCTTAGATCCACCGACAGCGGACTCAGTCCCAACTGCGGTAGCTGTCTTCCTCTCTCCAGCGGCGCGGCATTAGCCTTTCCTTTCTCCAGCAGCGGCAACGACAGTAGCAAGCCTTCCTTTCTCCAGCAGCGGAGGCGGCAGCGGCAAGCCTTCCTATCTCCAGCGGAGGCATCGGTGGTTGTAGCCTTTCCTCTCGCCGGCAGTGGTATCCTTCAGATCTAGAGGCGGCGGCAGTAGCTTTCTCTCCCTCCGGCGGTGGCTCTTTTTTGAATCCAGCAGCACCATCATTTGCTGAATAAGTAAATATGCTGTTGGCTCTACCGAGAGGGGGGATGAATCGGTTTTTCTAGTTATTTCTAATTTTCTTAACTCTTAATGCACAATCAAAGTCAAATAAACAACAATGAAATAAATGCAGTAAATAAGAGTAAGAGAAAGAGAAGCAAACACAAGTTTTATAGAGGTTCGGCCAATCTCTTGCCTACGTCCTCTCTCCTTGAACTCCTTGTCAAGGTTTTGATTCACCTCTTCCTTGAGAATGCTTACAAACCACTTGAAGGTGTGGCAAGACCTTTTACACTTTCTCTTGAGACTTTAGAAATCTCCCTCTAATCCTCTACCCTTGTAGTATTCTCACACTCTACAATATCAGACCTTACAAGGATAGCTCACCCCTTTGAATAACAGAATTTTCAGTGAATGGGTGAAGAACACAAAGAACTCTCACAAATGGAGTTTCACAATGAATAATTTCAGACTTGATTTTCTTTCTTGAAGCTTGAGGATTTTTGAGTGCTTGTTTTACCTCTAAACTTCATAAATACCTCTATTTATAACCCACCAAACGGATAGAATAGTTGGTGAAGCATTTAATGCAAATCCTCCCGTTGAAACCCTCAAAAACTAGCCGTTACTGTCAGGTCTCGTGCAAAGGGATCGATCCCTTTACTAGAGGGATCGATCCTTTTTATTGCGAGAGCATTTCAACTTGTTCCAGGGTGCTTGTCCAACTTACTGCCAAAATGGGATCGATCCCTCTACAGTAGGGATTGATCCCTTTTAACCAGAATGCCTTCCTGCACGTCTTTAGCTGCAATTTGAGATAGTTTATGGTTTTTTGTGATTCTAAGTCAGTTCAAAAACTTCTAGCACTTTTCTTAAGAGTATTTACTGACTTTTTCAGTTGAAATCACACTCCAAGACTTTGTTAAAATAGTTTCAATCATTGAGTTCATTCAAAGCAAATTTACTTGTATAAAAATCATTTTTAAGTTTACTTGAGTTTTGTCATTTTCAAAATACTTGTCAATTTAAAGCTAACAATCTCCCCCTTTTTGATATGACAAAACTTAAGGTAAATTTGCTTATGTGTTTGAAAATTGAGGTTACTTGATTATTTGAAAAACATTACTCCCCCTCAACATTTGCTCCCCCTCAATTTAATATAAGTTTACCACATTAATTCTCCCCCTTTTTGTCATAGCAAAGGAATAAATAGCACGGAGAAATGGTTAGTGGTAGAAGTCAATTTAAAGCAATAGGGGTAAACCAATAATAAGCAAAATAAGCAATAGTATTGGCAAGGAGATAGAGAGAAACAAAAAGCAACCCAATGTCATGAATGCACAATTATTGTCAAAACAAGACATAGTCATTAACATAAAACTACTAGAAAGCATAACTAGCAATGTCATTAGCATAGTCATAGACATAGTCATAAAAGGTTCAAAACATATCACATCAGTGCAGAGATCTAAGAAAGTGCAGACAATGAAACACTAAAGCGGACAGAACACGGCAAAGGATAAAACACCAAGGCCATAAGCATAGCAATGTAAAAGCGCATCCCACACGACAATCACAATTAGCGCCGAGGAAACGTCTTGTAGTATTGGTCCATGAAATCCTCGTGCTGCATACGAACATCTTGGATTTCATCATAAATGGTTGCTTGAGTGTCCTCGATCTAATCAAGTCGCTTAGTGACGTCCTGCTGGAAATTTTGCTGAGAGGTGTGCATTTGTTGAAGCATGAGCATGATTGGTCAAGAGAGGGTGACCTAGAGTCGGAGGGTGCAGAAGATGTGGGCGCTGCAGGTACGTCGTCTCCGTCTCCTCCTTCTCCGACGTCTTCCGGACCATGTTCGGGAGGTTCAGCCTGTCCATGACCCTTGACCCATTCGATTGTATCGCCCCGTTGATGTTGATACCACCCAAGATTATGGAGAGTGGCTAGATTGATCGTGGTGCTAGGATCCGAAAGTACACCAACCTCACATGAGCAGTTAACGCCTTGTTGAAGTAAGTAGAAGGCGAGAGGCTGAGGGAAGACAATGGTGTGGACCTTGCCAAGAACAATCTTCACCCAGTCATGAAGGATAAAGTGTAGGAGGTCTGGTTGTTCGCCGTCGGGTTCATGAATATGATGGAGCAAAAAACGATCAAGTTTGCGAAGGTGAGAATACCGGGTGCCAAGAAGGCGGAGATTCCATGAGATGATAATATGGAGGAGGCGTGCGAAGACAGGAAGGTCACTTGCACGATTATTGGTAACGGGAAACACTAAGGGGACATCGATATTCTCATAGATATTACCACCGTCGGGAACTCTAAAGATAAGAAAGAGGGATTGTGAGGTGATTTCAATGTGTTTGCCCATGACATAGGATCGAATTCCGACAACACGACATTCATCATTTGGATCCGTGATGGTTTCGGCATTGGAAAAGAAAGCCCGAATGATGTTTGGAGGAACCGGAGTGTTGATTTTGAGAAAGTTAATCCAATTAAATTCAGCGAATTTGGCCAAGTAAGGGAAATTAACTGATTCGAGGAAATCGAAATCAATTGGACGCCAATGCTTAATAGGCATATTGGCAAAGTTCGCTATAAATCGTGTCTTCTCATTGGCATGGCGAAAGCATCGGTTAAAGGTGGCCGGTATGGAGGAGGAAGAGGAGGAAGCACTGGTTTTGCGTTTTTGAGCACTGTGCTTAACTTTAGGAGCCATATGGAGTAAGAAAAGATATAAAATTTCGTTGAGAACTTTTATCGAACAGGTGGTGTGCACAAGTTTGGGGAACTATGGATGAGTGTGTGGGAGAGATATGAGCTAACCAACAGCGGAGAGCCACAACCCAAGATGCATTTAACAATTATGACAAGGGAATTCGGATGAAAAACTACAAATAGTCTAAGTATAAACCCTAGAAAAAGACTAGTGCCAAATGAAGTGAAAACCGAGATGGAAAGTAAATTGATGCAAGATATGCAAATGGGCAGTCAAGACATGATGAGAGAAACTAGAAATGCAAGAAAACTTGAATGAAAAATGTGAGAAAAACTTACAATTAAAATGTTGGGTGAATAGTAACCATGGTGTGGAAGAAGAAGGAAGAGAAGAAAAGAGGAGATTTTGTCAGGAAATGAGGAGGGGAAATGAAAAAGAGGAAGAAATGAGGAAGATTGGTGAAAGAATGAAGTGATTTGGTGAAGAAACGAGTGAGATCTAGAGGATTTGGGATGAGAGAAAATGGGGAACGGCGTGAGAAGGTGAAGAAGAAGGTGACTAGTTTGAAAGGAAGGAGGGCCCGACGTTTTAAAAGAAGAGCGAAGTAAGTTCTTTCACGAGGGGATCGATCCCCTACTATAGAGGGATCGATCCCTTTTTGGCAGATTGCTTCCTTTCACCCAGATTTTTGGCTTGACAGACTGGAAATCAATCCTATTTGAGAAGAATTGTCTCCTTAGTCACTTGCCTCATTCATGATACATAAAAATGATTTGAAAACAATGGAACTTATGCATTTTTACCATCTTAAAATCAAAATCTGATGGTTTCCACTTGTGATGCATGAAATGAGTTTGAAAAACTGCAGAAAAAGTGCAGAATATTGCAGAAAAATGCAGAAACTTGCATAAGGGTGCAGCAATAGTAGATGAACATGGCTGTGATAGTGTCTTAACATTACAAATTGTGTTTTGGCTAATGAGAGAAGTTTATCATGATCAAAACACACAAAACTCAACAGTTCAACCTCAAAGAGCTATGAACATGAACAGTAACTCAGTAAGTTAAGGTCATGAATTGCAGGTGTAATTATATTCTTCAAATTGCTGTCTTGCAATCATCACAAACCAACCATGAGACATTCATGCAACATCAAATTACTTCAAGGAGCATTCATTATGCCTAATTCTCCTCTAAGAGTGCAAAATCTCTCCTTGTCCAAGGGTTTTGTGAAGATATCAGCTAATTGGTGCAAGGTGTCTACATACTCCAGAATTATGTCCCCTTTTTGCACATGATCTCGTATAAAATGATGTCTAATCTCAATGTGCTTGGTTCTAGAGTGTTGGATGGGATTTTTTGTAAGATTGATAGCGCTAGTGTTGTCACACTTAATAGGAACTTGGTTCATTTCTATTCCATAGTCTCTCATTTGTTGCTTAATCCATAACACTTGAGCACAGCAACTTCCGGAAGCTATATATTCAGCCTCGGTTGTGGATTGAGCTATGTTATTTTGTTTCTTAGAGAACCATGAAATAAGCCTACTTCCTAAGAATTGGCATGTTCCCGATGTGCTTTTCCTATCCACTTTGCATCCACCAAAATCCGCATCGGAATAGGCATGGAGATCAAGTGTAGAATCTTTAGGATACCAAAGTCCTAAGGAGGAAGTGTCTTTGAGGTATCTAAGGATTCTTTTTATTGCTTGTAGGTGTGACTCTCTAGGTGATGACTGAAATCTAGCACACAAGCATACACTAAACATTATATCGGGTCTACTAGCAGTTAAATATAGCAATGAGCCAATCATAGACCTATATAGTTTAGTGTCTACACATTTTCCTCCTTCATCCTTATCAAGCTTAATATTTGTGCTCATGGGTGTAGAGAAAGGTTTAGACTCATCCATTCCAAATCTTTTAAGCAAATCTTTAGTGTACTTAGCTTGATTTATGAAAATACCTTCTTTACATTGTTTAACTTGAAGTCCTAGAAAGAAGGTTAATTCTCCCATCATACTCATTTCAAATTCACCTTGCATTAGTTTAGAGAAATTTTTGCACAATGACTCATTTGTAGACCCAAAAATGATATCATCTACATAAATTTGAACTACTAATAAGTCATGACCCTTAGATTGAATAAACAAGGTTGTGTCTACCTTTCCTCTTGTAAAACATTTTTCGATTAAAAACTTTGAAAGTCTTTCATACCAAGCTCTAGGAGCTTGTTTTAATCCATATAAGGCTTTTGAAAGTTTGAAAACATGATTAGGAAATTTTGGATTTTCAAAACCGGGAGGTTGCTCAACATAAACTTCTTCATTTATATAACCATTTAAGAAAGCACTTTTCACTGCCATTTGATATAACTTAAAATCCTTGTAGCATGCAAAAGCAAGCAGCATCCTAATGGCTTCTAATCTAGCTACCAGAGCATATGTTTCATCATAGTCTATTCCTTCTTCTTGTCTATAACCCTGAGCCACTAACCTAGCCTTGTTTCTAACAATAATGCTATTTTCATCCATCTTATTCTTGAATATCCATTTGGTTCCAATGATGGGATAATCTTTAGGTCTTTCTACTAGGTTCCACACTTTGCTTCTCTCAAATTGATTTAATTCTTCTTGCATGGCCATAATCCAATTTTCATCATTTAAGGCCTCATCCACTTTCTTTGGCTCAAATTGTGACACAAAAGCTACATGTTGACATATGTTTCTATATGTTGACCTAGTCCTAACTCCAATGGTTGGATCTCCAACAATATCATTATCTTTCATATATCCTAGTTCTCTAGGACATCTAGATTCCTTCTCAATTATTTCTTGTTCCATGGACTCCTCATTTTTGTTAATAGTAAGATCTTCTAATTGATTTCTAACATCCTTATCTTGAGATGGATCAACTATAGGTTCATCAAAAATCTCTACTTCATCATCAAGATTGGTTCTACTAACGATATTTGATTCATCAAAAATTACATGTATTGACTCTTCTACTACAAGTGTTCTTTTATTGAAAACTCTATAAGCCTTAGAGTTTAGAGAATAGCCAAGAAAAATTCCTTCATCACTTTTAGCATCAAATTTTCCTAGATTATCTTTACCATTGTTCAAAACAAAACATTTACATCCAAATGGGTGAAAATAACTTATGTTAGGCCGTTTTCCTTTATAAAGCTCATAGGGAGTTTTCTTTAAAATAGGCCTTACCATAGCTCTATTTATAACATAGCAAGAAGTGTTTACTGCTTCAGCCCAAAAATATTTAGGTAAGTTATTTTCACAAAGCATGGTTCTAGCCATTTCTTCTAATGTTCTATTTTTCCTTTCAACTACCCCATTTTGTTGAGGAGTTCTAGGAGCTGAAAAATTATGGCTAATACCATTTTGAATGCAAAATATATCAAAACCAAGATTTTCAAATTCTTTTCCATGATCACTTCTAATACTTGAAATAGAGTAACCTTTTTCATTTTGAACAAGTTTTGAGAAAACAGTGAATTTATCTAAGGCCTCATTTTTAACACTTAAAAAGAACACCCAAGTAAACCTAGTGTAATCATCAACTATCACAAATCCATAATGTTTGCCTCCTAAACTAGTTGTCCTAGTTGGTCCAAAAAGATCTAAGTGAAGAAGTTGAAGTGATCTAGAGGTAGTGACACACTTCTTAGGTTTAAATGAAATTCTTTTGTGTTTTCCTCTTACACATGCCTCACAAACTTTGTCATTTTCAAATTGAAGCTTAGGCAATCCTACTACTAAGTCTCTTTTGGCTAACTTAGTCAAAACATGCATGCTAGCATGGCCTAGTCTTCTATGCCATAACCAAGGTTCATCTTCTCTAGTAGCCATAAAGCATACATTTTTGCTATTAAGTTCATTTAAATCCACAATATAAATATTTCCTTGTCTATGTCCAATAAACACAATTTGATTAGTTTTGGCATTAACAACATTGCAACACAAATCATCAAACATAAATTTAAATCCCTTATCACACAATTGACTAATACTAAGCAAGTTATGTTTCAAGCCTTTAACATACAAAACATTTTCAATGGTTGAGGAAGAGTTACCAATGGAGCCAATTCCTTCAATTTGTCCTTTGGAGTTGTCTCCAAACGTGACCTCTCCACCACTTTTATGCTTTAAGTACTTGAATTGGCTCTTGTCTCCCGTCATGTGTCTAGAGCATCCACTATCAAGGTACCAATGCTCCTTGGACTTAGCCTTGTAGCAATACTCTTCCTCCTACAAACACATCAAGCTTTCATCTTAGGTACCCAAATTTTCTTGGGTCCTTAAGAGTTAGTATTAATAATTTTTGATCCTTTAGGGATCCATTTCAACTTTAAAGACTCATCATTTGAATTCAAAACATGTTTAGGCACCCAAATCTTGATAGCCATTTTTCCTCTAATTATGGTCTTCCTAGAGGTGCATGCTTGTGAAGAATGTCCTAGTTTGTTACATAATGGGCACAAAGTAAATTTTCTATCTTTAACTAGGAAGTTTTTAAGATGAGTCTCTTTGTTAGATGCATTATAGCCTAACCCTTCTCTATCAAAGAATTCTCTTTGAGTTTCTAGCATTTGATCAAGTTTTTGTTGACCCATGTAAAATCTAGAAAAGGAGTTATGCAAATTAGTGTTCTTCTTATTTAATTCTTCAATTTCTAGATTAGCATTTTCTAATTTCTTCTCACATTCTAACTTAACATTCACAAGCAGTTCATTTTCCTTTTTCAACTTAGAGATCATTTTCTTATATTTCAAGTTCATGCATTCAAATTCATTGGCCAATTCATCAAATGCATCTTGTAATTCATCAAAAGTGTATTCATGAGTATCTAGCAAGTTAGAAGTTACCTTCTCATCTTCAAAAGCCATGAAGCAAAGGTTAGCTACTTCATCTTCCACATTCTCTTCATCGGAGGAGTCATTATCACTCCAAGTAGCCACCATTGCTTTCTTCTTTTGTTTTTTTTCATTTTGCTTCCTATACAAGGGACAATCAAATTTAATATGGCCAGGTTTTTTGCATTCATAACATATAATTTGGTCCTTATCTTTCCTACTAGTTTCACCTCTATTTAACTCTCTCCTAGGGGGTCTCCTAGAGTTTCCACTAGCTCTCATCCTCATGAATTTATTGAACCTCTTGGCGAACATGGCCATTTCTAAATCTTCTTCATCACCACTTACATCATGATCATCTTTTGATTCCTCACTTGTGGTGGATTTTAGTGCTACTCCAACTTTCTTTAGGGGATCTTGATTTCTCTTAATTTTCATCTCATAAGTGAGCAAGGATCCCATAAGTTCATCTAATGATAGTGTATGAGGGTCCTTGGATTCCTCAATAGCAGTGACTTTAGCTTCCCATGATTTGGGTAAGCTATTGAGAATCTTTTTCACCATCTCTACATTAGAGTACGTCTTCCCTAAAGTTTTAAGACCATTTATTATGTCCGTAAACCTAGTAAACATGTCACTAATTGACTCATCATTCTTCATTCTAAATAATTCATAGTCTTGTGTGAGCATGCCTACTTTGGTTTCTTTGACTTGTGTGGTTCCCTCATGTGTGATAGCTAGTTTATCCCAAACTTGTTTAGCATTCTCACATTGTGACACTCGATTATACTCATTTGGTCCTAATGCACAAAAGAGTGTGTGCATTGCTTTAGCATTAAGTTGTGCCATCCTTATATCATTAGTATCCCATTCGTCTTCTTTCTTAGGCACATCCGTCCCATCTACTTTCTTAATAGGGATAAGGGGACCTTTAACAATAACTCTCCATACCTCATAATCATTAGCTTGAATAAATAGCATCATTCTAGTCTTCCAATAAGAATAGTTTTCACCATTAAAGAGTGGAGGTCTAACCGTAGAGTGTCCCTCTCCTACCAAGGGTGTAGACAAACTAGTTTGAGCCATTAGTGATCGTTTATACTCGATAGATGTTAATCTAAGTCAATCTCGAGCCCAAGCTCTGATACCAATTGTTGGCTCTACCGAGAGGGGGGGTGAATCGGTTTTTCTAGTTATTTCTAATTTTCTTAACTCTTAATGCACAATCAAAGTCAAATAAACAACAATGAAATAAATGCAGTAAAAAAGAGTAAGGGAAAGAGAAGCAAACACAAGTTTTATAGAGGTTCGGCCAATCTCTTGCCTACGTCCTCTCTCCTTGAACTCCTTGTCAAGGTTTTGATTCATCTCTTCCTTGAGAATGCTTACAAACCACTTGAAGGTGTGGCAAGACCTTTTACACTTTCTCTTGAGACTTTAGAAATCTCCGTCTAATCCGCTACCCTTGTAGTATTCCCACACTCTACAATATCAGACCTTACAAGGATAGCTCACCCCTTTGAATAACAGAATTTTCAGTGAATGGGTGAAGAACACAAAGAACTCTCACAAATGGAGTTTCACAATGAATAATTTCAGACTTGATTTTCTTTCTTGAAGCTTGAGGATTTTTGAGTGCTTGTTCTACCTCCAAACTTCATAAATACCTCTATTTATAACCCACCAAACGGATAGAACAGTTGGTGAAGCATTTAATGCAAATCCTCCCGTTGAAACCCTCAAAAACTAGCCGTTACTGTCAGGTCTCGTGTAAAGGGATCGATCCTTTTTATTGCGAGAGCATTTCAACTTGTTCCAGGGTGCTTGTCCAACTTACTGCCAAAATGGGATCGATCCCTCTACAGTAGGGATCGATCCCTTTTAACCAAAATGCCTTCCTGCACGTCTTTAACTGCAATTTGAGATAGTTTATGGTTTTTTGTGATTCTAAGTCAGTTCAAAAACTTCTAGCACTTTTCTTAAGAGTATTTACTGACTTTTTCAGTTGAAATCACACTCCAAGACTTTGTTAAAATAGTTTCAATCATTGAGTTCATTCAAAGCAAATTTACTTGTATAAAAATCATTTTTAAGTTTACTTGAGTTTTGTCATTTTCAAAATACTTGTCAATTTAAAGCTAACATATGCCATAACTGAAATTTTTAGTCAATGTGTTGAAAATACTTCTGATAATGAACTGTGTTTGTCTTGGAATTTATCAATACTTAGTTGATAAATTAACTAATTGTATTGAAGATACCTACTGCTAAAAGGATTGTCAATGTGTTGAATATATTTATCGTTAAATCAACTGTGAATGTGTTGAAAATATTTGTTAAGTAAACTATCCAGAACTATCGTTAAATCAATTGTGAATGTGTTGAAGTCTCTGTAACCAAAAAAAATTGTAGAAGTCAGTATCAACTATCAACCAAATATTTTGTAGTAGAAGCTATTTCTTTCTTTTTTTCTTTTCTTGACAACATATTCCATTGTTAGTTTTAACCATATTGTTATATTATTCAATTTCATTATTATAATTAATTTTGTTGTTAGTGTTTTTAATTTCAGTAATATCAATTTATCTAAATAAATCTTTAGTTTGTGAGTTTTGATTGTTAAAATTAAATGGATATACTTATCAATCTAAATCCCATTTTAGAGTTCAAACCAATCAAACACATGTGCATTCTATAAACAGTTTGTCTTCTTTGTGCTGGCAATTGCTTTTGTTTAACCAACTATACCAATAACCTTTTTTTTTAATTGTTTACAGGTCTTTAAAAAAATGGCAACAAGTGGAAATAATGAGATTTGTTAATGAGAATGATAAGGTTGCAGCCAGTCCATCAATTATGGGTTCAAGCTCAGAAAACAATGATAATAATGCTCCTAGTATGCCCTCTAACAGCCCTCTTAGTTTAACTCCAACAGCATCTACTTCAACTAAACCTCCATTATCCAAACGGCCTCGTAAATTAACTTCAGAGGTTTGGGAGCACTTTGAAAAGAAAAATATAAGTGGAGAAGATAAGGCAATATGCAATTATTGCAAAATTAGTCTTAAGGCTAGTAGCAAGAATGGGACAAAAGCTTTGTTAAACCACATGAATATTTGTTCAAGTAAAAGAAATTCAACCATCGAATCATGCTTTGGAAAGCAAAAGTTGATTAGTATGGAGCAGAAAAATGATGGGAAAGTTTGGTTTGGGAACTTTACATTTGATCAAGAAGTTTCAAGAAATGAATTGGCTCGAGCTATAATCTTGCATGAGTATCCTATTTCTGTTGTGGATCATGTTGGATTTAGAAGATTTATTGCAAGCCTCCAACCTCTTTTCAAGATGGTTTCTCGCAATACGATTAAAGAGGACATTCTCAAAATTCATCAATCAGAGAAGGCAAAGCTAATGGGTGTGTTTGAGAAGCTGAAAAGTCGAATAGCAATTACAACGGATATGTGGACTTCAAATCAAAAGAAAGGTTACATGTCCGTGACTGCTCATTTTATTAATGATGCTTGGGTCTTGCAAAGTCGTATTTTGAGGTAAATAACTCTTTTGAACTTTTTAACATGTGGTACGTAATTCATTAATATTTATGAATAAATTGTTAGTAAATTAACGAATGTTATTTTTAAACATGTAGGTTCATTTACGCACCAGCACCTCACACTAAGGAAGTTCTCGCTGAAGAATTGATGGCTGCTTTGACTCAATGGAATATAGAGACCAAACCTTCTACTATCACCGTGGATAATTGCAGTTCTAATGATGGTATGGTTTCTATCATAGCAGATAAGTTATGTTCTGAACTTTTACTTGATGGGAAAATCCTGCACATGAGATGTTGTGCACATATTCTGAATATTGTTTTGAAAGATGGGTTATCCATGATAGAAGATGTAATTAACAATATTCGTGATAGTGTGGCATTTTGGTCTGCTAGTCCTTCTAGAGTGGAAAATTTTGAAGATGTGGCACGTCAAGCAAAAGTTTTATGTACTAAAAAGTTAAGCCTTGATTGTAGAACTAGATGGAACTCAACTTATTTGATGCTTCGAACTGCCATAGCATACAAAGATATTTTTCCTAGGTTGACTTTTAGGGATAAACTTTACACTAAAGTGCCTAGTGAGAAAGATTGGGAGATGGCAGAAATTATTGCTGAAAAGTTGAAAATATTTTATAATGCCACTGAATTGTTTTCGAGAACAAAGTATCCTACTGCAAATTGTTATTTTGTTCAAATTTTTCAACTTAGAAATGCACTAATGAAGTGGATGTGTTCTGGTGATAATGTTGTTAGTGCAATGGCCAAGAAAATGTCTGGCAAGTTTGAAAAATATTGGAGTGTTATTCATGTTGTGCTAGCTGTGGCAGTTGTATTGGATCCTAGGTATAAGATGAAGGTGGTTGAGTTTTATTTTCCTGACATTTTTGGTGATGATGCACCCTTTGAGATCGAAAATGTTAAGAGAACTTGTTATGATTTACTTCATGAATACCAAAATAGATCCTCCAAACCAAAGTCACATGCTTCTTGCACTTCAACATTAACACCATCTCTTCAAGCATCAAGTGTCCCTACTTCTCAACAAGAGGATTTCAGCAAGTTGGTTGCATTTCTTAGTTCATCTTCTACTAGTGTGAATGTTAAGTCAGAATTGGATCATTATCTAGATGAGCCAGTTTTGCCATGGACCCAATTCTTTGATATTCTTAACTGGTGGAAGACAAATGGGATAAAGTATCCCACTTTGCAAAAGATTGCTAGAGACTTTCTTGCTATTCCTATTTCTACAGTTGCATCCGAGTCTGCTTTTA